>JAUIRK010000923.1:0-600000 GCA_030549495.1 Nectonema munidae
AATAGTACTGATATTTTTTGATTAAAATCAATCAAATTACAACTACCAAGAATCCTATTTTTCAAGCGTAGCCTAAACAAAAAAAACTAGCCGGTCCCGTGGTCGTTTCGAGCGAACCGAATTTAAATTAGCAACTCAAAATACGCATTACCCAGAATTCTATGTTTCGAGCGAAGCGAGAAACGACCACGGGACCGGCTAGTTATTATATATTACATAAACATTTCAACCAATCATATAGTTTTTATGAAATAAAACTGCAATTTCAAAGTTAAGTGTTTTGAACTTTTAGGTAGAATTTTTGAAATGTGGCTTTCAATATGTATGTAAAATATTTTTTGAAAATTTTTATTTTAAGTATATTTTTTTAGCATTTTACGATAGGTCTTTCCAGACCTCTGATAAGGCTGGCAAGTTGTCTCCCTGGAGGACTTTATTCAAATAAATTTAAATGAAAAATATATATGCAAACATTCCATGGAGGATCAAAAAGCGCGAGCGGATGAATAATCGCTTCCAAGGAAATGAAGTTGAAGAATTATATTCTATGAATGTATTATTTGACATTATGTATAGAATTCAACATTCGTTTCAATTGATGGAGGGCGATAAATATTGTGTATAGCTAATTTACTTTTCTTACTCGAAACAACAATTAATGAGAGACATTCAAAATAAGTATTATTAGTTACCTCTGAAAAGTAATATTGGTGATTCTTTTTAACATAAAAAGCAACACTGCAGTGATTAGTTAATATGGAAGAAGCTTGAATAAATTGATAACTATCGATAGATAGTTCTTGTCTGTTTTTAAGCCATGTTTCCTGCAAAAGCAAAACATCTGGATGAAAATTTTTTTCATTATTCAATTCGGTTAATTTAGAAGACAGGGGAGGGGGAGCGGCAATTCAAACTTAAAATATTAAATCCATTAGTAAGATTAGTTGTATTTTCAAAGTTTTCCAAGTTAGTATATACTGAAGGCATTGCATCATACATGTATAGATTATTATAAAAATGTGTTTCTGTTAAATCAATATTAATATTCTTAAAAAGTTCTTCGTTTAAACAGTTCATAGGTTTTATATTAGAACATTCAAAATTTGCAGTACATGATTTAACATATTCTAAATTAGAAATTTTACACGGACATTCATAGCTAAACGCACTATGGTTTATATTTATTAATTTTTTCGTAATACAATTACTACATTTAAACAAATCTGTATTATTAGACTTATCACATTCAAGATATTTATGATTTTCTCCACAAAATTTACAGGAAAACTTTGTCGATTTGCAGTTTTTCGTTGTGTCCGAACTTACAGCACGAAGAACACTGTTTGGTAGAAATGTAATCGAATACATTATGACATGTTAGATTAATAAATATAGGTTATCACCATTTAATTTAGTCAAATTCCTGATTTTTCGATCAAATGAGATAAAAAAATATTTTTTGCCTTTATTGTTGATCTTAGAAAAGATAATTCCAAAATTATTTGTATTAGTAGCATATGGTGCCAGAAACTCATTTTTTCACAAATATGAGAAATCAAATCTTCTTCACTCATTTCAGAATTTAAATTACTGATTATAATTTTTGGATAGAAAACAGGATTTCGACTAGAAGTAATAGATTTAGTTACGGCAGATTTATCTAGAATCGTTTTAGCGTCAAGCATAGATCTTTCGTCAGGGAAAACAAACATCAAGCTATTATTATTACTTACCATTTTGCTAACTTTTATTTTAGACAAAACTTCACTTGATGTTGTTTTAAAATTTTCTGTCTCCTTATCATTAAACGTAAGTTTGAGAAACGGCTGATTTTTCACAACACTAGAGTACAATGGATATTTTTCATCATTTACTTTATCAGTAATAGAGCGATTTTTGATGATGGTTGAACTGTTTTCACAATTATCACAACTTTTTTTTTGAATTCAGATGTTTAAAATTATCAACAATCTCTTTTATCTCTTTAATATCTTTTTCTAAATTAGAATAATTTTTCAAAACTGTATCTTTTTTTTCTAAGTTTTCATAGAAAGTAATTAATTTTGCTTTAATCTCCTTTTTAATCAACGTATCAATTTTTTCTATTATGTTTTTGAGAGATTCAAGAGACATAAAAAAATTTAAAAAAATGAAGAAGAGAAAAAAACAACAAAGAAAAATATATACAAAGAATAAAAGAAATGATACTAAATTCTTTGATGACGTTTGATAAAGGTAGAGGTAGGATTCAGTCTAACTTTTCTTAGATATGTAGCACTTTGTAATTTGTGGACAGAAGAGGAAGCATTTTTTAAATTAGGAGAAAAAAAAAGTATTATATTATATAATACTTACAAGCTCGATAAAAAAATTATAAATATATGTTATATTACTATGAATTCAAAAACAAGAAGTTAATTACAATGTACTTTGTTAAGAAAAATAACACGAATAAGAATGAGATGTTTCACATTTAAATGAGTATTTTTCAATATACTCCTTTTAAATCAACATTTTAAACAATCCAATACTCAAATGTATGCATTCCAATAAATGTGTATTACTATTCCAAAAATTTGATAACTTTAACTTAATTGTCTGATAATATCTCAGCCTATTATAATAGGGTATAAATATTTATAGCGCAGGTCTTACAATCAACGAAATTGAAATCTAAAATTTTCTCAAATACGGGAACTTTTTTCACAAGTCTTATTATCCACGATAACCAACATCTTGAACCAAAATCTACCATAAACAAAATAATTGGTAACCAAAATCGCTGACAACCAAATCTCCGAAACTAAAATTTCGGATAACCAAAATCTCTATAAACAAAATTTCCAAAATTAAAGTTTCCAATTACCTAAATCTCTAATAACCAAAATTTCCGAAATTAGGAACAAAAGAGGATGCTGACATCATCTAAAAGGTTACCAATGACCTCAAAATTCTGGGCCGGTTGGCTATCAAGCAACTAAAGATTTATGTAGACAAATTCATGGATTCTAAGGAACTATGCTACGTCGTGTTCATTCACATGAAACCGAAAAAGAAGCTGAAATCAGTCTCAAGAGATTTGCAAGCTGGGATGTCTCCCTTTGTTTTGAAAGACAAGCCAGTTCCATTTGCGATTCTGGACGACCTGGAGAAGGCATATCATGAATGGATTGGCGAAGAAACCTGGTAACTGGTCCAGTTTAACCAAAGAAGCCTTTGCTACCAAGGCTTTTTTCGGTTCATATATGAAATATGATTTTTGCAAGTTAATTTATTATCTATTATTAAGCCTAACAATTGAATATTTTCTACGACTTCAAACAAAAAACTATCTTTTCTAACTTTCAGAAGGCAGACAAAATTCAGCGTGTGTGGAGATTACTCCGTTATGGTGAATAAATCCATATCAGAATATTAAGTTAAATACAGAATAAAAAGCTGAAGTTCATCGGCATCCGCTACCCCTTCCAGGGGACCAAAAAGGTATGCTATGTCGTCTAGAGAAGTGCAAGTTTGCTCAGCCTTGTGTTGAATACCTGGCCCAACTTCTATCATCCGAAGGAATCGCTAAAGAACAGTCGTCGTTCCAGCAGTCCTCCAGCCCAACTTCCTTTATCTGCTGCAGTTGGGACACTATCGAACCCATGAAAAAACTGCCACGCACTTCCATGTACTAGTCGACCATCGCCCATGATATTGGAACTACCGGCCAGAGCTGTGTTCCCTGCGGAGAGCACCAGAAGATCTGAAGTTGTATCTTGAGGCCGAATTGACGGTCTTCATGCGTTACAGTTCAAAACAAATTTCGTACTTTTAACTTCCCTTTTTTCATACCATGTAATATTCAAATTGTGGAATTCCTTTGTGTGATTCTTTTCCACGTTTATTTGAATGCATGTCTTTTCTATAATTTTATCATTTGAATGTTATATATTCCCTATCTATCTCTGTTATAACTTTTATAATTCCTAATTTAAATGCTACTTCGATCGTCCTTTCTTCTGCAACTTTTATTCATTTTTCCTTGTATATATATGCATGTTATTTTGATATCATTCACTTTCCTTACAACGTTCTTTTGTTGAATAAAAGCTCCAGCTTTTCACTTTTGTTTTCATCACATACCACAAAACCATATGCAAATAAAAATGGAAGAAGGTTAATTTTGCGCTAGGACAACTCGTCATCAAGATTCATATTACTTTCAAGGCGAATTTTGCCTGAACTTTATGTTTTTATTTTTATTATTCCACAACACTCGCATAGTGAGATTACGGAACTTAATTTGAAAAAATAGAGTTTGAGCAATTGCAAAACATTTGGTAGCCGTAACATTCTGCCTAGTTTTGAACGTTTCGTATAAAGTTTTGTTTTAACTACAAAATGACCAGTTTACGTACTTTAGGTCCTGTTTCCAAAATGTTTTCGACTCAGTTTGATCAGAACCAAAAAAAGTAGATTCAACACTCACTTGATTAACCCGCAAAGATAAAACTATTACAACAACTCTTACCCCAAATTATTTTTTACTTTAAAAACTTTGGGGCACCCATATCATAAAATTAAATTTATTTTACGTTACTTATTTAACAAAAACACTAATAAATAATATTCTTTGCTAATTATTCAAGATATCATTTATACAGTATCTCTCTTCAATTTAATTTAAGGTTACAATAATACTTTTATGTTCCAGCATAGACAATTTTTTTGCTCAACTTGTGACATCTTTCTACAAAATAAGCATATCCTACAACAGTTCGTCCACTTCCTATCGATCCTTCATGAATAAATAGCATCCAATTAATAACAACACCGTGTATTCCATAAATGAATATAGATTTTAAGTTGAGGGGACTTTTTGTAAAAAAATCCAGATATCACAGTCTTTTTTACCCCAAACACAGCATTTCCAATAATATCCATTGATTTACAATTTCGTATCCATTGCTTTGAAAAATATTTGTGTAAAGCCAATAATAATAAAATTTTCAATTTATCATTCGAGGTTAGTAAAGGAATACCAAAATAAAAACTCATTTAAAAAGATAGCGGATGAGTTGTTTTCAAAAATGTGAGTCTAAAAAGATTCAAATTTCTAAGTTTTACTCTTGGCCCGCTGTTTTAAGACGTTTTTAGCGGCAAAACTTTTCAAGGAAACAAAAATTATAAATATAATCCAGTATCTAGTCTGAAATATGCAAAATCAAAATCCATGATTCAGAATCTGGTCTCCATAAAGGCTATATTATGGGTTCGTAAAAGTTTTTCCCTCATATATAATTGTTAAACACTATTGGAGTTCATACCTGTGTATATGTCGATCCAAATTTGATTAAAAACAAGTTTTTTTATGTTTGGCGTATGAGTGGAAAGCACTCAGAGCTCGAAATATACACTTTAAAAGGAAATTAAATCTATGTTTCACGTTTTAATTTTATTGGTCAATTATTTTGATGTAGAGATTTTAATCGATATAGCCAGAAGCATTTAAAACGTCAAGAAAGAGGTGTTTTTTAAACTGTCAAAATGTCTGTATCTTCTTGTATTATAAAATTGCAAACGTTTTCCCAACTAAACTTTACCTGAAAAGGGGATCGAAGTGAACACAAACTTCTTACAAAGTGAAAAATAAATGTAGATTGATTTTTAAAACACTTCATTCAAATGAAAAGCCTGAAAGTATCCACTTTTATAACCAAATAAAGTTTGGGATTGATATATTTGATAAAATGGGGAAGCAATATCGTGTTAAACCTGGCTGTAGACGTTGGCCTGTCCATGTTTTCTCTAATATGCTTAAGATCTCAGCAATCAATGCATGCATTAAGTGGATAAAAAGTGCAAGAATAATTTATAAAGATACATTAAAAACAAAAATGTCAAGATGACCGGGATTTTGACAAGATAGGCGAAGAAAATAAAGATATGGAAGAAGATGAGGATTTAGCACATGGAAATGATGTAAATGTTAGAAAACAAGGCCGAATTAGAATGTGTATAGCAACAATGAAACAAAAACAAAGTGTTATAAATGTAAAAAAGTTGTATGTGCAAACCATTCAATATGATAAAAAATGAAGTGAAAGGAAGAAAATGTAAAACCAATGTGTTATATGGATTTAAATTTTTTCCTTTTGTTCAATAAAATTCATCCTTCGTTTTGAATAACTTGTGACAGTCAAAAACACTTTTTTAGTCTTTCTATAGTGTTCATTCTTTTGACACTAGTGTTACACTATTGTACCAAAAAACGAAAACCGTTTGCTTTAAGTTTATAAAGTGGCATTGAAAAAGAAACAGACGATTAGTCTTAAAAGTAATTTATACGTATCAAATATTTTTTATTTTATCTTTTTAATTTAATTTAATGTTTCCCATTTAAAAGTACTTGTTTCATATCGAGATAAATTGTTTGTGGTCATTGAATGAGATTCTCTACAATTTACTTAATAATTTCTCGAGGTTCCTCAATTGCTCACGATTTTTAAATGGGACGTACTCCCAATAAAGCAAGAATAAAAATTTATACACATTTGCTTATCCGGAACTACTCCTAGCATCTCAAGAACAAATCATAACAAAAGAAGCAACCGCTATTTCAATATAAAAACACTAAATACAATCAGTTGAAATTAGATATCATTTTATTTAAGAATAGCTACTATTTAGGAGTAAAACTACTAATAGCTAACTAAACATGGCATTATTAAAATTAAATTACTTATCAAGGATGCATTTTACCTTATTTTTATATGCTAAATTTTACAAAAATTAAAATTCATTTAAAAAACTAAAAAAAAATATAATTTATTCATGATTTAAACAAAATTAAATTTTAAATCAAGATATTTGAAGGTTTTGCCATTTTTCTTTTAGTCTCCCATTAGTTGTATTGCCCTTTGTGCAATAATATTTTTTCGCGGTATGTCAACAACTGAAGTATCTTTCACCCAGTGATTTTGAAGCATTTTTCAACACTTTTGCGTTTCGTGTTCTGAATGCAATTAAGAAGCTTTTCATAGTATTCATGCTCAAACTTTTCATCATAGAACCATATTTCTTGCCAGCCGTAGGCTATGAAATTGAGAGCACTTTCTCATTTTTCTCTGTAATCAGGTTAACCCATAAAGGAAATAAGGAATAAGAGCCTGAATTGCTCTAGAGATCCTGGAGCGTTTTGCATTACAGGTAATGTTTTCCAGTTTATTGCGGGTAACTTGTTTTTTCTTTCAAAACTCTATAAACATAGCTAATCTATAGCTAAGTCTAACTACAACTCCTGTAAAGCAACCAGTATGTGTAGGTGTAGTATCACAAATAAACATTTTGACAACAGACCGGGCATTGTTTTCATCAAGTATTTTTTATCTTTTTAACCCTTTGAGGACCAGAATTTTTAAGACTAATCGTCTGTTTTCATAAGTTTCTTTTTGAGATGAGCTGTGAAATATAAATCAATTTTTTAACAGGTTTCATTAATTTTCATAAAAAATGAATATAACCAGTGAATTCAGCATAGTTGAAATATATGTGTAATATTAAAAAGATTTATAAAAACTTATTAATATCTGAGAAAAAAAGGGGGCACTTTACGCCCCCAGCACTTGAGCAGACAAATTTTGACCAGCACTAATAGTGTTAAGACAACTGTTAATCATTTTATTCAAAATTATTCCAAAAAAAAGTTTAAAAGCATGCAAAATAACTGCGATAATTAAAAAAAAAAACTATATCACAAATGGCATGTCCGCAAGTGAGAGATAAGACAAGTCGTTTTGAGTTGCATCTGTCATAATTATAAGCCCAAGAAAGTGAAACACTCATTCTAGATCTAATATACTTCTTATAGCGATCCCTCTTTTAGGATCCATCTTATAGAACCACTAATTTGTTGTCTGTATGCATAAAGTATAGTAAATGAGACCATCAGAGGTGTTTTTTATTTTATTCAAAAGTGCCTGCAACAATTAACGAGCAAACCGGGTTCTCAATATTTGGTTGTGAATAGCTTTACTTTTCAGTTCGACATATATTCGAGTAATCACATTTCTGGATGATTTTTTTTAATTTAGCTTCATCTTGTATTCAAGATGGACTCATGTTCAGAGATTTTAATGGTAATTATTAGAAGTTAGGTGCCCAGGCAATGGTTCGATTTGCCGTGTGGCACCTTTACCTTCACAAGGCATAATAAGTTCCAAACTCTTTACTAACACACAACTTGATTATTCAATAAGATAAGTTAGTGTATAGAAGGCCTGCAAAAATTGTATGGTAAAAAGGTATAGGAATTCATTTGTTCAAATTATTTTGATTATATTAATTTTTAAAATAAATACAAATTTGTAAGTTCTAAAAATAAAAAAATCATCTGGAAGTTTGTAAGAGATGAAATAGAAGGAAAAAATCGTATAATAGAATGATGTAAATTTTTTCATCCATAAATTTTATATTTATATTAATCATAACAGGAGAGGTAGAGATAAATCGGATTGAATGCACAATTAAAATCACAGTAGAAAAGATAAAAATCACGGATATATCTTTAATCTTTTTTTACTCATCTTCTGAATAAAGATATTTAAATGGAAAACATTTTGAATTTTAGAATAGGGAAACACAAATATTTCCATGTTGGGGGAGAGAAGATATAAGATGGACGGCAAATGGGTGAGGGAACTTTGAAAAATTTTAGGTATTTTTTGCAGGTCAGTATTTAAATACAAAAAGTAAATAGTTTTATCCCTTCGAAGATTAAAAAGACGTGACAAAGATGAACATGCTACATCACACTGTCTGCATTTACTGGGCGAGGCTATCAATAGAATGTAGTCTTGATTACGGGTCTGCGTTGAATGTAAAATGCAATTCAAATCATCTGTTACTACGTCATTCCAGTATGAAGAATTCAGAGAAGGCGGTTTTCGAAAACAATAGCTAGAAGCCTTTTCTAATTTTTCAGTTAAATGCCTCGAAAGACTTAAAAGCAACTGAGTGCCATTCTTCAATAGAGAGAACTCTAATGGAAGAGATTGAGTTGGATGCAGGTATTTATGAATAAAGAGGAAATCGGATGTTGGGGATAAATCAAATCCAAATCTCCTTCCAAAATTGTGAAGGTGTAGAGAATGAACAATGATGAATCTGAGAGAGGGAAGGTAATAAGAAGAAAAGAAGGAGTTGAGGAAATTAACGAAAGGAGAATGAATGCGTGAATCGCGAGAATTCGCAGTTCGCTTGAGTTGAGAAAGCAGCATGCCAGAATTAATGACGACATAGAAGTGAAGACAAAAATAAACATGGGCATTGGCTAAGGCTTTACAAGCTCCTAGCAGTGCAAATAACTTTGAAGGTGGATCATGGAAATAATGATGCCTTTTGGAAAGTGGGCAGATGAAGAAGCGAGATTCATTGCTTACGATGGACAATTTGTTGACGCATTGGAAATTTAAGATGTCTGTTGAATGATATTGAAAGGATACTTTCAAAAGCGTATCTGGAAGGAAATAATCACGAGGAGCTATGGGGAATAAAGGATCGAAATCTTTGATGAAGGCAACTACCAAAACATCATTGGAAGAAGAAACGAGTTTACTCACTACACGCTCTTCAGGTGGGGGAGCGAAGAATGAAACTTTTTCAGTGACTCGTTTGCGAATGAATGCGGTGATTGCACTTTCGTCGAATGAAGACATAGAGTGCAAGAAGCGCAACTCATTATTATATGGTGTGGAATGAGAGAGGATCCAGGTAGATTCGTTTCGAGTGATTTTTAGGCGCGGAAAGCGGTCAAAGAAAAAATTTGCTTGCGTTAAAATGAAAAAACAAAGAGATTTGTGATGCAGAACGTGATTTCGAGAAACGAAGTATAGCGCGTTTTTGTGAAAGATTTCAATAATCCCAGTTTCAAAGGCATCGCGAGAGGACAGGACCAAAGTGAACGCATTTTCACACGTTTTGAGGGAATGCGAAAAAGAGGGAGCGTCTGAGAGCCGCATAAAGGGAAAAATGGAGTGCATGACGAAGGAGGCAAAGTATCGTGAATCGAAAATAGAGAGGGTGTATAAGGAGACGAAATGAGTGCTAGAATAAAAAATCAATTGTGGAAAGTGGGGTGTTGGATTGATGGAGAGGGCGACGTTGCAAGAAGTATTTGCTGTGAAACATTCTATCGCGTATAAGCCAACTTCAGAGTGGAGGTGAGGCAATGGCAGATGCTGAGATGTGGAGAAAAACGCATTCTTCAGCAAATCTACCTCCAAGTTCCAATTAGCGTAGTACAAAACGAGGGAAAACGGTCGGGCGAGGAGGAATGAGAGAAGGAGGGAAAAGTTGCCGGACTGGATGTCAGCGCTGCCTGGTGAGATGGTGGAGCAAAGTGAAAGTGAGGATGAAAGAAGAAGGGCGATGAGGGAAAGGGGGATGAAGAAGAAGCAGCAGCAGTACGTTGATGAAAGCATAAATTGGGGGAATAGGATTTTGAAAGACTTGTTGGAGATGAAGACTTTAGGAAGTTATAGCGACATCACTGACACACAGAACTAAACAAAGTGACACAAAAAGTTATTCGCACTTATAGAGCTATTGCAATGAGAAAACTTCTCTACACAGAACTTCATAGGTAGGGGTGTCGAACATACGGCTTACGAGACCTAGTGTACCCTTCAAAATAATCTCAGCGGAACGGTAGGTCCTGTGTTACACTTCACAAATTTGACTGAGAGGAATCACAAATTCATACCATTTCTTGATCGCTTTTTTGCCAAACTTGATCATATCCATGAAGGATTACAAGTAGTAGTTACAAGATAGAGGTCTTAAAAAGGTTCCTTGAAGTAAATATAAAAACACTGTATCACTCACCATCTTCGAAATAAATAAGCAACATAATTTTAGCTTTAATATTATTATTATTATCTGTTTCGTAGTTCAAACATATGCAAATAATTATTTCCCAAATAAATATTTACAAATCAATAATCTTCATGATTAACTTAATTTTGGCAAAATTTGTATTTGAATTCTATATGTATTTAGGTGAGGGGAGTAGGACGATTGGTTAGATGCTGGATTCGATAACTCAAGGTCTTGGGTTCGATCCCCCAGCAATCCTCCTTTACTCATAGTTCGATAAAAGCGACGAAATTGTGCCTTTTTGATTAAAACATCCCACGGTACCTTTACCGTTTATAAATTTACTTTATTCCGAGTTAATGATGTTTAATCTAACAGATCAAATGATTTACAAGTCAAATCTAATAGATAAAATGTTAAAGATAAATGCAATTTGTATTTTTGGAATCCCAAATATGAAACCTAAAACCTTGATTCACCATAAATTTAAACTTTACCTAATTCCTTCACATTAGTGGTCTGGTAAGAGCATGGGAGACAAAAAAGAGAGAGAGAGAAATAGTTTATTAACAACGAATCACATAGCGAAAGGTTGAAGGGAATCTCAAAAGGCTAAATACAAGCCCGCTTATAGAGAAACCCTTTAAACACAATGTTACAATATTTCAAATTTTAAATGGAGAATCAAGGCATGATAGCATAGGTAAACAAAGTATGATTATGTATCCATAGTATATATATATTGGGAGACAACAAAAAGAAATGTAGAAGAAATATACAAGGCATTCGTGGTTTTTTCAGACTACTATATACCTTATTTACAAAATGAATTAAATTTAAAATTCTACTTCAATCCAAATTTTTACAATGAAACTTTGCACACCCTTTAATTAGAATATGATAGATTTAAAAAAAATAAAATTTCAAAGAACCCAAAGAACATATGCTTGATATTTAGTCGTGTGGAAGATAATAATACAATATAAATACATCATCACAAAGGCAGTTAAAAATTGACCATAAATTTGCCAAATTATTGAATTATTATTTTAAAAAATTGACCTAACCTAAATAAGCAAAAATTAAACTAAAAATAAAAAAACATTTTAAAATCAAAATTTTTCATAAAAAAATAATTAATTATAATTATTATTAATCTATAAATTTTATGGAAAAAAATTCAAATTTAAAATTTTCGAAATTTTCTAAAACTTTTTTTGTTGTAATTTAGATTCTGTAAAAATTTTAGACTTTACAAATTCAATAACATAATTGGGTCTTGAATAATTTTTCTTAAACCGTTTTGCGAATAACATCTTGAAACATAGAGGCTTAGAGTAAAGCGTAGGAATTTAAATCTGTTTTTGAAAACAAATCCGCTACTGTTTTAAATGAGCTTTTAAAATATAATTAATGGCAGAATATTTTTTATAGGACACTAATGCAGAATTGATCGATTAAAAGAAATATCAAAAATGAATTTAGGAAGAAGGAATTTGCAAAAATATTTTCAACAAAGTATTGATCTAATTCAAAAATAATGACATTATTGACCTATAAAAATTTTGAAAATAAAGGCATTTAATGTATTAGTTCCTCAAACAATCTCAAAAAACGTTAATTGAAAAAATGTACTTTGTTGATTTTAACTGCTCTAATCAGATACCATTATTTCAAAATTTTCTTTAAAGGAGTATAGCCTTTGAATTATGCATCATCAGAAAGCTCTATTAATTACCCCTACAAGTAGACCCTAAAAGATATAAATAAAACAGAATAACAATCACCAGATTTAGCTGTCACTACAAAAATTAAACAATGTGTTGAAAATATTTTTTATTATAATTATTATTAATTAAAAATATTTACATGAAAGTAAAAACTTCAACAATGCTCAGTAGGATTAATTGACCTTAAGTGATCATTTGTTCATTATATCAAAGGAAAACTGTTTAGCAAGATGTACAAATATTATAAGAACGAGATCGATAAAAAAATAAATCGCAATTACAACACTTCTCACGAGCTTTACTTTTTTGCAATGTGAACTGTTAAGTCTTCATTTGGAAGTAATTCGATCTTTTCTAAATTTCAGAAGACATGGTAAAGTGATTTTTTTTAACCTTCAACTTCACACAATTTTTCACACAAGGATATTTATTAAAAAAGATGTCGGTTTTGATACTTATAAAAGACATTTTTTTTAATAATGAAGGCATTGAGACGAATTATATCAATAAGTTTAAAAAATAAAACTAATTGACATCTTATAGTGGCATCTTTTGTTGAATGACCCCAAGTTCTTGATTGGCCCTATCAAAGTCTCCTTTTTTGAATTATAAAATATAAGTGCATGAGGTTTCTTTTGGAAATCACCACTGTCAAAATGAAACTTGCAATGCATCGCCGTGAGGAAATGAACAATTTTGGGTTTCTTAGCCTTATAAGAATACACCAAAGTATTTAAATGCTGAGAGCATTTAATTAATGGAATATTTGACATATTACAAGACTAAATTAATAATAAATATTTTTTCCATTAAAAAAAACAAGTATAAAATATAATAAAAGCTTTAAATTTTGTTTTTAGGTTTAGGATAATTGACCCATTTGGGACTTTATGCTATATAACAATTCTGTGACTCCTAGAGTTAATGGAAATTGTTATCGGCAGAGTTATCAAAGTACTATGCAAAGTTTGTTGAAAAAATCAACCATTATTCACATCAAATATCAAATTGTTATTAATTTTGTACCACTATCTTATCGTCTCCTTCTCAGAAAAAAGACTCTTTATATCAAACGTCTCACGATATAACTTAAATTTGGCATATAGGTTCTCAAGACATATATTTTAGATTTCGAAATTTTTAGAAGCGTATCTATACGAAAACGGCGAATTTTAGAGTCAAAAGTTCGGGAATTTTTTTTTCAAATTTACAATCTAACTTGATATTTGGTTGAATCAAGTCATATTTTTAATGGCAACAAGACTTTATAATAAATAAAGTGTGGGAGTGTAATATTTTTATAATTTACACTCTTTACTCTCTTTTTGAAAACATGCCTTAAAATTAACTTTATAGTCATCGATAACAAAACCGTGTAAACTATTTAAAGTTTAAATTAAATATTATAAAAAAAAATTATATAAAGGAATATGATGAAAAAAGAAATTTTTAACTACATTTTCAGTTCAAAGAACATTTTAGTAACTGTGACATTTATAAAAAAATAAACAATAAAAAATACGTTTCTAGTATTTATTAGTTTTTAGATTTTGTGCTTCATACAATGTCAAACTATATTTTTTTTGCACTAAAAGATTCTATGAATTTATTTTATTCCTTTTATCTGATGTGGCTTCACAATAGGCCTTTAGCTAGGTCTATTGTGAAGCTGCATTTCGTAAAAGGCAAGTAAATTGATGCATTAACCTACATATTTACTTTCCCATTCCATTTTTATATGCTACTCTGAAACATAGCTATTTTGTATTCACCAATTCTTTATATATTTACATTTAGATACTACAAATACATATATGAGTATTTTATACGTCTCATCTACAATTGTTATATTCATGTAAATCTTATCTTCTCTTATCATACTATATTAATACTCCTACACACTGCATATGGTTCTATATTATTTTTATCATAATCTTATACAAAAGGCACATATATCGTTTATCAGTAATTTCAAGCAAAATAAATCTTTATTTGTATAATACTTCGCATTATTAATATATTGTTATTTTATTCTTCTTTCCCACTCTATGTTGCTTGTTTTCTAACCCCAGTATGTTTTACTATTTATTTCTTATTTATATCTTTCAACTTTTATGCATGCTTTCTCAGCAACATTTTCTTTACAATAATAATGACAAATATGTGTATTTATTATTATTTACTACCAGTTTTACAAATACAACATAAAAATAAAGTATGATCTATGCAAATAAATTTAGCACTACACTTTTCACCAAACTTTATTCCCTTTTTGTATGCTAACGATTAGAGCGCTAATCTTTAATGGGGCATGTTACAGTTGGTACACTAGTTTTGAGGAAGGGTAAAAAGGTATCAGATTTCGATAGAGAAATGCTAATAAATGCACTTTGCTTCTAGTATTCATAGATGTTTTAGCTAGAGCTAAGCTAGATAGATGCCTTATAAAGCTATTCCTGCCCATTTTAAACAAATGGTTAAGGACTTCTATGCCTTATATTTTTCTCAATCCAATTTCTAAAATGGCATCTATATCCTTTATTTGTAAATTTAATTCACTGAATATAGTTTAGAAATTGATAATAATCTTGAATAAGATGCAAAAAGTTCATAACTTCGTTAATATGCTTTAAAATAAAACGAAATTTTATTAATATATATTTTTATGGTATATTTTCTTTTTGTTTTAATTTCAGATCTTTTCTTTATATATTTTATTAGTTATGAGTAGGGCGAATAAAGTCAATTTGAAAAAAAATATTTTAAAATTTTCAAATATTTTTATTTAGCATGTTTGTTCATATATTTTAAAATTTTTTTAGGTCAATAAAGTACTTTTTTTCAATATTTATGAATCAATCAATCAATATTTATGAAAAAAAAATTCAAAGTAATTTTGCTTTTTATTAAGATTAAAACAAAATGGAGAATCACTTTTATTATAAAATTTTTATTTTAAATTTATTTATTTTAATTAAATTCTTCCAAAGAATCTACAATGATCCCTAAATGATCATGTTTCACATTCCATCTTATCCTCCACTCCTATCAACCCATTT
The DNA here is from genome assembly GCA_030549495.1 of Nectonema munidae. Taxonomy (NCBI): domain Eukaryota; kingdom Metazoa; phylum Nematomorpha; class Nectonematoida; family Nectonematidae; genus Nectonema; species Nectonema munidae. The sequence goes on from JAUIRK010000923.1 coordinate 15,647, forward strand.
TCCTAAAAGAAAACATGCCTATTTCTGGACACCCGAGTTGACTGCATTAAAAAACAATCTAAAACGCATTATCAAAACCCTACGAAAATCTCCCACCCCCTTAATCATTTCCATCCATTCTGCTGTTAAAAAAGAATACAAACAGGCAATACTTCAAGCTAAAAAGAACTCATGGGTAAAATTCACCAGCCATACTCAAACAACCATGGAACATCATCAATAGGCTAACTAAAAAGAAAAAACCTTCTATTCTCCCCGAAACAATACTTCCGTGCTCATCCGATCATACAACACACTACAACCCTCAATTTCTATCGACAATCTTTCCCTCCGACTCTCCCTCTTCTGATCTCCCCTTTCACCACACAATTCGAGAACACTCTAAAAACATCATTCACTCCATCCAAAACCCTACTTTTCCTCCAATCACACTAAATGAATTAAACATAGCAGTAAACTCTCTTAAAACAAATGCTTCATCTAGCTTCGACCATATCTCACCCAAACATATTAAAAAATCAATACGCATTCTAAACAAATATTTACTCCTTATTTTCAATGCATGCTTTACTCATTCACATTTCCCCAACGTTTGGAAAATCGGCAAACTCATACTCATTCCTAAACCCAATAAAGATTCAAGCCTCATTTAAAATTGGCGACCAATCACTCTACTACCCATACTAGGCAAACTTTTCAAAAAAATCATTCGCAAACGTCTAGTCCACTACATCCTATCCCGTAACCTCATCCATCACACGCAATTTGCATATCTTCCCAACAAAAATACGGAAACAGCACTATCTCGTCTAAACACCTACCTTGACTCTTCCCTTTCTACTCAGAAAATTTCTTCTACAATCTTCCTAGACATAAACAACGCTTTCAACTCAGCCTGGCATCCTGCCATCATCACTAACCTTGCACACAAATCATTTCCTCCTTACATCATCAAATTTATAAGCTCATATCTTTCAAACCGCTGTCTCATTTTCCGACATCGCGCTTTTCTTTGCATCTATAAGCTAACCCTTTTGACTCCGCAAGGAGGATGTCTTTCCGATATCCTCTGGCTAGTTCTTATAAACCCGCTTCTCGATATAATCTACACCAACACAGATTTCTCCCAATGTTTTTCAGACGACATATTATTCACCTTCACCAGTAACTCTCAACAAGAAAACCTCACCAAATCCTCTTTATTTCTACTAAGGCTACAAGAAAGAGCAAATACACATAAAATATTTTTAACTCCAGCAAAACCAACCTCATTCACTTCACACGCAGACACATAGAACATTTACCCCTTCATTTAAATACTTCTACTTCTATAACTGCCTCAAAGACTATCAAATATCTAGGACTAAACCTTCAGTCCAACCTAAAATTTTCAATACACTTTAAAAAAATATACAAAAACTCTCAGTCACCCTTTTTTCACTTAAAAGCGCTATCTCTTATAAATGGGGCCTCCGTCCCAAACACACCAAATACATATACTCATCCTTAATCCTCCCAGTAATTCAATACGGAATTCTTTCCTGGGGCATCTCCTTAAAACACCCCACAACCATCCATTTTCATAACAAGATACACCGTCTCTACCTACTTTGCATCACCAACGCATATCGTACTACTTCCACACAATGCCTAGAAATTCTAACTAACACCCTACCATTACAACTTCAACTTAAAAAACTATTATTAAGCGCTTCATCTTGACATACAATAGCTTACTTCCCTCATTTCATCCGATTACACCCCATCGCAATACTCCACCCTATTCTTTCTACTCACATCTATTTGCAAAATACGCACCAAATATTGCTAACTACCTAGTTCATCCCTCGATACACCCATCTCTTTTAACTCACCCATCTGCACAAAATCCATTCAAAACATCTATATGCAAAAACAAATTTTTTGCAAAATAATCAATTTCATACCTTCTCTCTACCTCTTCATCAACCTCCCTACGTATCTTCACAGACGCCTCAAAGAAATCCCTAAGTACCTTCTTTGCTTACGCCTTCTTCAAAGGCTCTTCCACTCGCCCCTTTACACCCATCGCTCCAGATTAAATCCTCTACTCTCAATCTCCGAATTTGAGATCTTTAGCCTTTTACACGCCTGCACTACGATCACTAACAACATTAACCACCTCCTTCCCCACTTTACTACCATCCATTTCTATACCGATGCACAAAACATAATCCACGATCTCTCTCTATTACACAACATCCCCTTTCCCTCTTTTCAACTCGCCTCCTCCCTAATCAATCTTACAAAACATTTCAACATACACATATGCTGGTTCCCTGAAACATACCAGAAAACTCCCTTGTAGACTAATTAACCTCAAACCTAACCTCCCACATCCCTCTCAACTCCCTACCTCTCAAAACCTTTCTAACGCACATTCACTTATACTCTCTAAAATAATGGCAGATGTCCATATATTCATCTCAAAATACACTAATCTCCTCTTTACCACACATCAGCACAATTCACACAACTTTCAAAAACAAAAAATTTACACCATCTCGTTCAACCATTCGTTGGCTATCAGGCCACTGCCCATGCAAAGCATATCTCTTCCGAATTAAAGTAAGCGAAAATCCATACTGTCGTTTCGAATGCGACACAATAGAAACGCCATACCACCTCATCTTCACATGTCAAATCTTCTCTCATCATCGCCAAGATCTTCTAATTCGCTGCCTTTCTTTACTTAATAGATCTCCAACAACACTCTCAGATCTTCTGTTACACCCAACACTACTAAAATCCCTAGCAACCCTCATTGACACCATTGAAACAACTCTCACCACCGTTGATAACCCTATAACAAACTAATCTACTTTTCCTTTCTATTTTTAGAATAACATCTGTAACTCCTCCCTATTTCTACCAACATCTGCATCCTCCTTAACCAACTCCAAGCTTACGCGAGCATATCAGCACACGCTGGAAAGTGCTTTGAAATCTACCTACTTACCTACCTACCTACCATACATTTGATTTTTTAATACTTTTAATAACTGTATCACTAAAGATCAAAATATTTTGACTATTTAAATATTTTTTAACGGGAAAAAAACAAAAAATTTTGTTTGCGGATGTTTGACTTTGTTGGCCTAATTCATTTAAAGTATGATATTAAAAAACATTGTAGTTTTATCATTTTTAGATTTAAAGCTTTGAATTTACTCATACGTTTTAAACAACAGCTCCTAATCATAATCAATTACGTCAAAGCATGCCGAAAGTTGCAAAAAGTAAATCAACTAAAATTGGGATACTGGTCGACAAGTATCCTCATGAATTTACAATTTCTAAGATTCATCTTGCAAAATTTGCAACGTGATTGTCAATCATGAAAAAAAATTTTTTTATTGAAAACCACAGAAAGTCGAAAAAGCACCAGCTTGGTTTACCAAGTTCATCTAGCACAAGTATAATTCAAAACTACTTAGAACCAGCTGATAAGAAATTTTCTTGAAATTTGATAGGATGCTTTTTAGAAGCAAACATCCCTTTACATAAGCTTTCACATCCTTCAATCAAAATGTTTTTCTCAGAATTAGGATACTCAATCCCCGCAATTTCCACTAGTAGAAATCTTGTTTTAAATCTTTTCGCGGACTTGATTAATCAAATAAAAAATAAATTGAAAGAAAAAAAAGTTTTTTTAATGCTCGATGAAAGCACTCTTCACGATACGAGCTTTGTGAATGTTCTGATTGGCTCAATAGATATTTTAGAAAAAATATGGCTTGCCAAGTGTATACGATTTGAAGAGAATATTGACTCGAAAAGAATTCTGTGTTTTTGATGATGTTTTAACCCTATTAGTGCTGGGTAAAATTTGTCCGCCCAAGTGCTGGGGGCGTAAAGTGCCCCCCGCCCCCAATTTTTCTCAGATATTAATAAGTTTTTATAAATATTTTTAATGTTACATATATATTTCAATTATGTTGAATTCAGTGATGTCCATTTTTTTTATCAAAATCAATCAAACCTCTCAAAAAATTGATTTAAATTTGACAGTTCATCTCAAAAAGGAACTTTTTATTTAAATAATTATATAAAGTTTTTACACATGTATGCCCATTTTCAAATATGCTGGGTGATATTCATTTTTTATGAAAATCAATCAAACCTGTCAAAAAATTGATCTAAATGTGACAGCTCATCTCAAAAAGGTACTTTTTATCTAAATAATTATATAAAGTTTTTTACACATGTATACCCATTTTCAAATATGCTGAATTCAGTGGAGATATTCATTTTTTATGAAAATTGATCTAAATGTGACAGCTCATCTCAAAAATAAGCTTTTTATCTAAATAATTATATAATGTTTTTACACATAATTATCCATTTTCAAGCATGCTGAATTCAGTGGCGATATTAATTTTTTATGAAAATCATTCAAACATGTCAAAAAAGTGATTTACATATGACAGCTTATCTCAAAAAAGAAACTTTTTATCCAAATAATTATATAAATACACCCATTTTCAAGCATGCTGAATCTAGCGGTGATATTCATTTTTTTTATAAAAAGCAATTAAAGTTATCAAAGCATTGATTTATATATGACAGCTCATCTTAAAAAGAAACTTTTTATCTAAGTAATAATATAAAGCTTTTTAATTCAGTGGTGATATTCATTTTTTAAATGAAAATCAATCAAAACTGTCAAAAAATTTATTTACCCAAAAAGAATGTCTTTGTATTAAAAAAATTGAAAAATGAGAGAGAGAGAGAGAGAGAGAGAGAGAGAGAGAGAGAGAGAGAGAGAGAGAGAGAGAGAGAGAGAGAGAGAGAGAGAGAGAGAGAGAGAGAGAGAGAGAGAGAGAGAGAGAGAGAGAGAGAGAGAGAGAGAGAGAGAGAGAGAGAGAGAGAGAGAGAGAGAGAGAGAGAGAGAGAGAGAGAGAGAGAGATTAGGTAAAAAAAATAGCGTTTTGTATAAAAGTAGCTTGATTTTTGTTCGTAAATTACTCTTACATTGGTTAATTTTACCAATAATACGGCTAGACTTATTTAATATTTTCTCATTATGAGATTTCCAGTTTAAGTTTTGATCTATCATCAAACCAAGAAAATTGAAGTTTGGCACAATTTCAAAATCAAATAAAAAATTAAACATGGATTTTCTCCCAAAAGCAACTATTTTGGATATATTTATATTCATATTCAGTGAATTCCATGCAAACCAAGTATACATGTAATCAATTTTTGTATTAAGTGAGGTATCATTGAAAGAGAATAAAATGGATATATCATCCGCGTACATGTAGGTACCAAGAAAGAAACAAAACTTATGGAAATCATTAATAAATATTAGAAAAAGCAAAGGAGCTAGGATTGAACTCTGTGGGACTCCACATGAGAGAAGTTTCGAACTGGAATACGTATCGTTTACATATGTAAAGCAAAAGCGATTCACAAGATAGTTTTTAATTAAGAGAGTAGCCGAAAAAGATAAACCATAAAATTTGAGCTTATGTAGAAAAATATTGTGGTCGATGGAATAAAATGCCCTTGATATATCCATAAAAAGAGCACCTAAATGTATATTTTTCTCTAGGAAAGAATGTATATCATTTAGAAATAGTGAGTGAATAAGAGTGGTGGAATGATTTTGACGGAAACCAAATTGTTTCTCATAAAAAAGGCTGTTTTGCTCAAAATACCTATAAAGTTGAGAATAGAGCATTTTTTCGAAAACCTTACCTATGACTGGTACCAGCGAAATAGGCCTGTAGTTCGCTACATTGTTTTTATCTCCTTTCTTCAAGACAGGTATTAGTTTGGACATTTTAAAGACAGGTGGAAAACAGGAGACAGAGATACATGCATTCATACCCAATAGGAGGATTTCGTATATAAAGGGGAGTATTGACTTGAAAAAATTAATAGAAACTCCAAAAATATCTTTTGATTCACTATTTTTTATACCTTTAACCGCAAGGATGAAGTCAAAAACATCAATCATGTTAAATGAAAAATTAGAATCAAGCTCAAAAAAGCTGTGCAGTCATTAGATAAAGATGAATTTTTGTTAAGAATAAAGTGATCTAAAAAAGCATTTGCAATTTTTGTATTATTAGAGATAGTGTTTCCATCTATGCAAATTTTTATTTCATCTTTCTTATTCAAACAAAGTAAAGTATTAAGTTTGCTCCATGTATGTTTGGGGTTATGAGAAGAGAAGTATTTACATATTTTGATTGAGGTTTTAATTTTATTTCTGTAATATATATACCTATTGCGCAGCCCCAAATTACCAGATTTAGATTTGAGCTTTTTGAAAATGCTGTCTCTAACTTTAATTGATGCCAGTAGATGGGCAGTCATCCAAGGATTATTTGAGAACTTATGCCTGTTTCTCAGATAATTTAAATCAAAAGAGTGCTCAGAGATTAAGCTGGTCAAATAATAAGAAGGCTTAGAAAAGAGCAAATCGGGATTGTATAAATATGGGCTGAAAATTTTGTAAAAATCGATGGACTTTATGTGATTCATAAAACTTAATTGTCTAATTTCTTTTTTGTTGAAGTTTTTTGTTCTATTTTATAAGGTAAAGATATGAACAGAGGGTAATGATCTGAGATATTTGATCTCAAAGTGTAGCTTTTTACCTCACTTGAAACATGCACAAGAATATTGTCTATCAATGTGGAAGCTTGAAGTCGAGTACAATTTGAAATAGTAAACTTTAATAAGAAAGGAGGTATTAGATTAACAAAAGATCTTACTAGAGCTGATTCATTATATTTAAAAAGATTGATGTTGAAATCGCCTGCAATTATGTGTTCATGCCTATTACTCAATAGTTTTAAATAAGGTTCCAGATTAGATAAGAAATTATCAAAATCGGATTTTCCTCTACGTGGTGGGCGATAAAAATTATGAATAACGATATTTTTTTTGTTTTCAGAGAAAACTTCTATAGAAAACGCTTCAAAAATATCGGAAACAACAAAGAAATTAGAAATAGAGGATTTTAAGGAATTAAGAAAAAAGAAACCAAGTCCTGCGTGTGAGGATAATGTGCAGGGTTGGGAAAGAAACCTATATTTTGCAAAATCAAAATAATTTACTTGACTATCAAGCCATGTCTCCTGGATACATACTATGGGTATCTGGCGGTTGTTGAAAGAGTTTATATTAGAAGAAGAAGAAGAAGAAATTTATTATATCGTAAAATAATGGACAGGAAAAAAAAAATATATATATAACGAGATGATACGTGAACATGCAAATCATTTTCTGCTATGGATATAGAAAAAAAAATGCCTTATGTTCAAAATGATATATATATAAATTTTTTTTTTCTTAAGGATTGGAGAGACATCATAGACGATTTGAAAGCGTCAACCGTAGTGTAATCACTTCCATGAGCAATCTTTTTGGTAAGAGGCGGTTGAGAATAAAATGAAAAAAAAGGCTTGTTGGAACATCTTTGGTTGGCAAGGATATTGTATAATATCAAAAATAATAAAAAAGTGTTTGATTTATAAAACTGAATATATATATGTATAATAAAGAGTAGCGAAAGAATATTAAAACATGATAAGTTTACATTTGCAGTTTACAAACAAAACATTTTTTATTTGTACAGGTCTGATCATATTTATTTAAAAAAACATTTGTAGTGTATTCTTGAAATATCTCAAAGACTTTTCTATTCCGAATTTTAAAAGAAATTTATTCCAGTGTTTTATTATTTTATGTCTTAAGAAATTTTTCGTAGAGACAAGCTTAGTCCTTATTATTGGTAAACTACTAGAATTTCTAAGACAATAATTCTTAGATCCACAATTGATTGCCCCCCATGGACTGAATATTGTAGGCAAATTATTCGAAAAGAGCTTGTATGTAAAATTAGAGATTTGCATATAGTATATATCTTTTAATTTCAATAAATTGTTTTGCATGAAAAAGAGAGATGTATGACTTAATGAGGGCTGATTAAATACTAACCTTATTGACTTTTTCTTAAGTTGAAACAGTTTGGTAATGTCACTGTATCCCCAATTTATAATACTGTAGTAACAGTGCGGTAAAAACAAACTTTTATATATTACCAGCTTCGAATGTGTAGGCAACTCATTTTTATACTTTTTCATGATGCCGTTTATAGAGCATAGCTTAGTTTCCAAAAAACTTATATGAGTTTTCCAATTCAAATAACGATTTATTCTCAAGCCTAGTAGATTATATTCCTCAACAATTTCAATTTTTTTTCTTATTTGAAAAGACATAGCTTTTGTTTTATTACCATTTACTTGGAGAAAATTTGCTCTACACCAATCTAAAACTGGATTAATAACTTGGTCAATATAGCAACATGATGGGCTCAGTTCTGATAGAGGAACTATAGCATTGATGTCATCTGCAAACATTAAAAACTTAGTTTTTTCATTACACATAGGAAGATCATTTATGAACAGGGAAAATAATAATGGGGCAAGTATACTACATTGAGGTACGCCATTAAAAATAATACTCTCGTTCGAGAAAACTCCCTCAACTTCGACCCGCTGACGACGTAAAGTTAGGTAAGAAAATAAGAGATTCATTGCCTGTGAGGAGAATCCAAGGTACTGTAACTTATCTATCAATATTTTATGTGACACACAATCAAAAGCTTTAGATAGATCAACAAATATAGCTAAAGCTTCATCAGATCCATCTAGTAGAGTAGAAACTTCGTTTAAAAAATATGAATGGAGATATGTTGACGAATAATTGGGTCTAAATCCAAATTGACAACTATATAAAATGTCATTCTGATATATGTAGGAAAATATCTGATCATAAAGTAACCTTTCGAAGATTTTCGACAGAGATGTTATTATACTGATGGGTCTATGATTTTCACAAATATATCTTTGACCTTTTTTGTAAATTGGTAAAATCTTTGAAAGCTTAATAAAATCAGGGAATATTTGGTGTTCAATACAGGAATTGAACAATATAACTAAATATTTTTTGATTACTTAAAAATTAGTATAACATTTAAAATTGAAAGTCCGTATATGTTTTTTGTTGATTTTGATTTGATATTACTTAAGGCTATCATAACATCTTCTTCAGTTACTTTATTGAAACTAAAAGTAGAAATTGCTTTTTTTAATTAAGTTTTATACAGTTTCAAATTTTCATCAGTGTTGACTATACCTGATTTAGTAAATACATTGTTGAATTCATCAGCTATAGATTTTTTATCAGTGACCAGTTTATCATTTTGCAAAATTTGTATAGTTTTGATTATTTTCGGTTTCATCAATTTGTTAAGCATCTTCCAAGTTTCTGTTTGAGATTGCGTATCATTAAATATAGACAAATAGTATTTTTGCTTCAATTCTTTAATGACTTTTTTAATTTTATTTCTATAGAGTAGAAAGTTTTGTTTTAGAGTAATGTTAAAGGGATGCTTTTTTAATTTTCTAAAAATAGTATCTCTTACTTTTATTAAATTTATTGCTTCAAACTTATCCAACTTTTCAGCTTGGTTTTGTATTTAGAATTATGATAATTTGTTTTAGTATATGTGTTACTGTTCATAAGTTCAATTAATTTATAGTAAAGAAGCCTAGCGAAGGTATGTGGACAATCAAAAGATGAACTCAAATACTTGCCCCAATTGAAATCTTTAGCACATTCAACAAATGAAAAATGATCAAGGAATTTGATATGAGTTTGTTTACTTCTTTTGACATTATCTAATGATAGGATTAATGGGTAGTGGTCAGAAATTGAAGTTTGGAGGATACAGGAATTGAAACTTGTATAATCAATGGGAAGAAAATAGTTATCAATTAGGCTTTTTGAAGAAGATCGAGTTACTTTTGTAATAGTTGGTTTAAAGAAATTGGCAAACATCAAATCAAGAAATTTTCTAACCTTATTGCTTTTATCAACATTAAGAAGATTAATATTAAAGTCCCCAACAATAATATTAACATGAGGTTTATCTAATTTCTGAATAAAATATGAAAATTCTTCAATAAAAAATTCAAGATTCGACTCTATTGAAGGAGGACGGTAGATATTATGAACAGCTAGTTTATGATCTGTACCAAAACAAAAATATATTGAAAAGTTTTCAAAGTAGATGCTTTCAATTTTTTCAGAAGTAGTAAAATCGTGACATTTATTAATAAAAAAAGCAATACCAGAATGATTTGTCAACATAGAATTAGATTGAACGAAAGTATAATTGCTTAATAGTGATAGTTCAGGTTTGTTTCTAAGCCATGTTTCTTCTATAGCGAATACATCAATATTAAAATACTTAATATCATTCAGATAATGAATCAGTGCATCTATTTCATTCAGTTTAGAGGAGATAGAACAACAATCCAAACTCAAAATATTGAAAGAATTAGAAGAACTAGGTATACTCTCAAGGTTTACATTCAAGGAAGATGTGTTGTCATAAATATTCGAATCTTTATAAAAATTTGTTTCTGTTAGATCAAAAGTACTGTTATTATGTAAATCTTTTTTTTTATGAATCATGGATTATATATTCGTAAAGGAGGTACAAGATTTAATAAAATGCAAATTATTTATCATCAATCCACTCCTAGGTCACATTAATTCCAACTCACACTTCGCACAATGCTACTCTGACGATATTCTCTTTACCTACTTCAACGACGACCAAGAAACCAATTTGAACAGCGCTACTACCCTTTTGACAAATATTAATTCCTTAGCCTCTAAATACAAAATTCAGTTCAACCAGAGTAAACTGAACATCATACAATTTCACTAGAAAAAGAATCTTACCACAACCCCAAGTCATGCCATCATCCACACCAATCACACCAGTAACTCAAATAAAATATCTTGGAGTCATTTTTCAATCAAACCTTAAATTCTCAGCACACATCAAAAACCTACACACTAAACTCACGCCTATCATTTTCTCCTTCAAGAAAGCCATCTCCTACAAATGGGGACTAAACCTGAAAATTTCAAAATATATTTATACATTAATTATTTTACCCATAATTCAATACGGTATCCTCTCCTGGGGTTTCTCTCTAAAGCTGCATATCACTAGAATTACTCTCATTAAAATTCACCGTACCTGTCTCCTCACAATCACTAACGCGTATCACACCACACCTAAGTCAAAACTTGAACTCCTTACACACACTCTACCAATTCTATACAAACTACACTTAACCGTAGTAACACTATACTCGAAAACCTTCAAATCCATGAGCCCCATTCACGTTTTCACCACACCCTACTTAAATTCATCCCCTATACTCTTATTTTACGAAACCTTATGTGCCAAGTACATACCAAACCTAGCTCACTATTCCATATCATCTGAAATCCATCCCATCTTCCACTTCAACCCTTCAGACGAATTACCCTACACATTAACCATATGCAAACATAAAAACATTGCTACCAAACTAATCAAAATGCAACGCACTAATCCCCATTTATCACATAATCTTTTCATCTTTACTGACGGTTCAAAATCCTCTCACCATGCTACTGGTGCATACGCCTTCTTCATCACCAACTCATTAAACCCCTTTTCTCCGAAGTCCTTCACAGCGACAACAACACTTCGTCTTATGAAACAGAAGCGTTAGCAATTTTAGCCTCTTGCAGCCATCTCATAGACAACATCGAAACATATCGTCACAACTTTAGTCACATCAATCTTTACACAGACGCTCAAAACATCATTAACGATCTCAATCTCAATCATAAAATTTCGCTGTCATGTCATAGCATAGCCACCAAACTCACCCAACTCGCTTAACATTTCAAAATCACCATCACCTGGTCTCCCGGACATTCAACATGCACCGAAAACAACATAGTAGATCAATTATCCAAAACATTAACATCGAACACAACCTTAACCATTGTACCCTCTATCCCTCTATCCTGCATCAAATCTTCAACACACACATCCATCCTTAACAATTGGTCATCTCTCAACATTTCTCCTCCTCTTATCAACTTTGCAATTAATAATAAAAGCATTTTTCTCGAACGCAACACAATTAGATGGTTCTCTTTTCACTGCCCAACCTATGCTTATTTTTACAAATTCAAACTACACAAAAACCCACTTTGCCCTTTTGGTTTCACAGAAATAGAAACACCAATACATATCATCCTTCTATGCCCCATCTTTCAAAACATACGAACCAAACTACTCAAATTCTGCCTCTTATATTTCAATGGTATCCCCAACTCTATTTATGACTTTCTATATCACCATTCAATTCTCCAAGAACTCTCAATCCTGATAAATACAATAGAACCAATTCTCAAAGCACACCAAAATCTTATCCCTCCATCACCCAACTCCTTATCTCATACATCACCCCTTTAATACAACACTTCTACATTTCCTTCCTTTTATTTTGCTCCTTTAGAACATAACAACCAATTTCGATTTCCGTCACACAGAACAACCAAGCAAAGACATCCAAATCATAGCAATACAGCAAGCATATCAGCCAACGCTGGAAAGTGCTTAGAGATTTCCCTCACTTACTCACTCACTCTACAAGGACATTCTGAGCTGAATGCATTATAATTTATATTTAACAATTTTTTCGAGACACAATTAGAGCACTTGTATGAATTTGTTATTATATTATTAATCAGGTAGGATAGTTCCTCCAACTTTGAGCTTAAAGATTGACTATTAATGCTCATTATAATAAATCCTTCGTGAAATTTTGGAACTGTATTAAGTTCGAAAAAATGCGTGTAATCAATATCAAGTTGAAGAGGAACATTATTTTTAGAAACAGTAGAATTATCAGTGCTTTTAGCCAAATCAATGCAACTAATCATCTAATTCAATGAATTTAAAAATATTAAACTTATGTTATTTATTTTATAAAAAGTCTCTAAGAATATTTCATGTTATTTAAAATAAATGACGTATAAAATAGAAAATTATAATTTAATTTTTTTATTTCTTTTTGCTTCATATTTGGTGTACAAACTCAGGAAATCTGTGTTCTCAGGAAATCATTTTAAAAAACAACCTGCAAACTAAATGCAAAATATTCACCCTCTTTTGTCCCATGATACCTTAAGAAAATGGTCATGTTCTAAACGTTGTTTTCTTCAAAAATCTGATCTAATATATCCTCTTTTCATATTAGATGATGACAATGCTAAAGAACCAATTTCGAATATGCCAATGCAATTTAGGCTTGGAATTAATAATGTTATTTCCTATTTGCATCCATTAGTTGAAAAAGGGCTTAAGACTATTCTTTTATTTGGTGTAATAAATAATAATAAAAAAGTACGATTTTATATTTTTATACATGATTTGCATTATTATTTGCATGTCTCATTTCACAACATTTTTCAATCTCATGCTGGGTTTAGCCTTTTTTAAATCAGAAATATAAGTCTAACATCTAATGTTTTACAATATTTGAAGTATTATTTTTTCAAATAAATTTTTTGTTATTTATAATTTTGTATCTTTTCATTACCTATAAGGCTCATTTCTCTAGATGATATAATAACTCAGTTTGCTATTTGGTTTAAACGATAAATTTTACTAATTCATCATCTCATAGTCTGCTTGGATAAAATTTGGAAGGCAAAATAGGCTATACCACTGTTTTTACGATATAGGTATTTAAGTGTATGTGTGTTGGTCAATATCTTTTTAGTATGTATGTGTGTGTATCAGGTCTGTCAAGTTTCCGAAATTGTCATTCGGGTGAAAATTTTTTTCAAGCCTTGGAGAAAATTGAATTTTTCCAGGCTTGTTTTCATAAAAAACAACCAATAAAAATGCCTTAGATGATTAATAGTCAATATCTATGTACGCAGGCCCCTAGCCAGAAAAAAATTTCTGTTGGGCGAGGGGGCACTCCATTAGGTTAGGATATGGTTAGGTTTCAACATCATTTAGTCACCGTTTTAACACTAGAACGTCCAAAGGGTTCATTTTGACCCTTGCAATATTCTAAATGATAAGAATTTATCTTATTTTTTGTCGATTCTAGTTGAAACTCAATAAATTCTTAAAAAACATTATTTTTAAACAGAGTCACTAATATACCAAAAAACTCTAAAACAAGCAAAAAATTAAAAAAAGAGGCATTAAGCCCTACAGCAAAATCTAAAAGATCTGTTATAAAAGGTTATTTTTGAGTTCGTGGATACTTTTTATTGATTTTTATATCTTCAAATTAATAAACTATGCATAAGAGTGAAACTAATCGTATTTTATGTGACACTCTATGGAAATTATCATTTTTGAACTACATGTTTTCATAGCTATATTGAATGTGAGAGGAGTTAAAATATCAAATTACATTCTATAAGTCAAAGTAAATGATTGTGCCTGATCGCATTAAAAAAAGATGAAGTACACTTTTTTTAGCCTGGGGTAGTGGTCGATGTGAAGGCAAATGTTCTATGAAGGGGTCGACTCGTAAAAAGTTTCCCGATCCCTGAGTTAATTGCTTCAAAAATGCTTAATCACATGACACCTTTTTTACTTGTGTATGTATAAACTTAGAAAAACTAATCATTCGCTTTACATATCAGGAGTTGGAGGCAATAGATTTTTACCGGAGTCTTTCCTTTTATCGTTGCTAATTGTTCTATAGCTCCCGCTTCGTATTCTTGCTTTTTAATTGAATATTGGCTAAGTTTTTTGACATGGAAGCTGATTCTATCACAACTACTTTTACAACCTCAAATACAAGGTGTAAATAAACTAGATGTTGAATGCGACTCTTCTGTTTTTTCAATGTTAATGCTTCATTTAGGATGCAATAGGCTCTTTAGCTGATGATGAAAAGAATCCAGTTATTCGATGCATTCCTCTCATTCGCCAACACTTTCCTGATTTATTGATCGCAGTGGATGTTTGTCTGTGTCCTTATACGTCGCACGGGCATTGTGGCATTCTTAATTCCCAAGGTATTTTAATCGTATTAATTAATATATAACCAATTTTTTGACTGCTTTCGAAACACTTAGTTAGATTTCGAACGGATTAATTAACTTCTAGTACTTACAAAAATTATACTTAAAATCTTGAATTATATGTTCGCGTTACTTTATTCGAGAAAGATTATGAAATAAGCCAGTTTCTAAACTTTCTTAATGATCATAACGAAAGTATATGAAACCATCTTTTTATATCAGTTTTTGGGCGACAGCAAAGGGGGCACCCATATTGGATTATTTGTGATTTTTTCAATAAGTGACATTTAAAAAGATAGCTCATAATTCATAAAGGACAAGCATGTAAGATTCAGGCCGGTTTTCAGACTCATAGTATTTGAAACAGAAAATGTGATGTTGCCAAAATATACATTTTTGAATTCAAAGTCGTCGCATAAATATAAATAGGTGGGGTCATCAGTGTTAAAGAAATTATACATAAATGGAGTTGCAGTCGCAAAAATATAAAAAAGTGGAGTCCGAGTTGCAACATATTAAAAAATTAGAAATTTAAACATATTAAAAATTAAAACATTTAGTAAAACTTTGCATTTTAAGTGAAGATATTTGAATCTGTGAATTTCCTCAACCTTTCGCTGCAAGGGAAAGAGATCACAGTGCTCCTTGTCATAAAAAATTATTAACTTTGCGCTAATTATAACATTCAAAGTTAGAAGAGAACATTTTCCTCCATTTTCATATGCGAAAACTTTTGTCGACTAAGATGATATTTTCATCGAAGATGTCCTGGGCGCCATAAAACACTATGTAACATATTTTAGTGAAGGAATTTTTATTTTTCTGATCTACAAAAATCTAAAAACTACTTTCGATTTATCAATAATTCATTTGTACTTTCCATTATTTGTCTGGTCTCAGAAGACTTCCTAATTCAAGAACAGTTTATTGATTTTATTAATGATTGATGAGGTTCAAAACATGTTTTTCGTGAAATCTCTTATAGCAATTTTTCGTTTAAAATGAGAAAGTCCTAGTTGATGTTGCAAAGATGGCTCTGAAAGTTCTGATTCGATTTGCCTACTACATATGAGTGTCAGCAAGTATTTTCAATGCTAATTGCCATTAAAACCGGTTGGAAGTCAGCTATTATATGAGATTGTATTGGTCAAAACAGAGCGAAACTAGAACAAAGCAGGTGCATCCATCCTATTGAGTTGTTCTTTGGATTGTTCAGACAATTTTTAAAATCCTACTGTCAAATCCTAATACTTTATTGAGTCCTGAAGCCATCCACTTTGGACAGATATAAGGATACATTCATTTAAATATTAGGAACAAATGGTTCTAGCACAACTGCCTGACTGACAACAGTCCAATAATAATTATAATTTTTTAAATTAAGCAAAAATTATCGATTATTTAACTTTTGCAAATTTCGTTGAATGCGTGAACAACTCCAATTTTTTTTCCATTTTACGCAGTTATATTTTAGTGTCGTCTATAAGAGAATTATATAACAAATGAATTTTTTTATCCTTTTTTTCAAACTATTATTTAGGATAATTTTCCTATTCTAGCTATATTTATATACTTTATATATTATTACTATAGTTTTTCTGCATTGTAAAAAGTGTATTCCTAATTTGTTTCCCTAAGTTAGACCTACTAACAAAAAAATAATAGATTTTAACAAACTTTTTATTTTCCTAAAAAAACTTTTTAAATACTGGTGTTGTCCGTTGGTCAGTTGTCCAGATACCGATCAAAATACTATTTTAATGGTTGTTATATTAGAGAAGGCGTTAAAATTTCTTAAATAATAATTTTACGTGTAATCGATGGAAAAGGGCAGGAAAACTCTACTAAGCTACTAACGCTCAAAAAACCTCCCATTCATCATTTCAGGTAAGATAGAGAATGAATCTTCTATTGAAAGAATTTCAAATATCGCACTCGCTTACGCTGAAGCCAAAGCACACATCCTTGCTCCCTCCGACATGAATGATAACAGAGTTGCTGCAATCAAAGCGAAACTTCATCAGCACCGAGCGCGCCTCGACTCGATCCTCGTTATGAGTTATTCAGCAAAGTTTGCATCCAAGTTCTACTCTCCCTTTCGCGAAGCTGTCAATACCGGGGACATTGGCGTGGACCGAAAGTGTTACCAGCTTCCGTGCTCTTCTCCGTCACTTGCCATCAAAGCAGTTTCCCGTGATATCGAACAGGGCGCTGATATTGTCATTGTTAAGCCTGGATTGCCCTATCTGGATGTCATCAAAACAGTGAGTTCGTTTTACTCGTCTCTACGATCTTTAACCCTCGCCAAAATAAAAAGGTTTAAAAGTGCCTTATTTCCATAACTTATGATCATGGGGAATCTGTTTCGACTTGGATTTTTTTGTACAAAAGAGATCCTTTCTATGTTCATTAATATAATTACGATTTCTTGGTTTTAGAAAGAAAAAAATTATTCTAATAACATGCTTGTAAAAATTAAGAATATACTATAAAAATTAAATCAAACGATAGTAATATATCATAATTTTTAATTGATATATTAAAAAGATTATTATTTGACAAAATTTTAAAAATTTTTGAGTTAAATATCTTGTCTTTGGAAAGAAATTTAAACTCTTCTTTTTTGGTTTGTTGAAGGTCCACTTTTGGGGGAGTGAGTTAGTATGATTAGATACTTGGACTCGATCCAGCATCAAGCCTTGTTTTCTCATAGTTCCACAGAAGCGGTGAAATTGCTTATAGGGTTCAATTCTGACTCTTAAAACCATATCCATTTCTGCTGGTGATCATTGATTGACGTTTTATCTGCAAATATATTTTTCCGCTGACATTGATTGCCTTTGCGGAGTTGAAATGCTTCTTAAGGTAGAAAAACTCCTTTCCCATTTTGAAGTTCTAATGTCAAGAGGCAAAGCAACTTCAAAAAGTATTTTACCGTATTATTCTATTTAAAATTGTGCCTGTATATAAAGGAAACACTTCTTTGCGTGCTATTTCATTAGGTTTCAATACTTCAATTACTTTTCCACTTTTGATTACAGTAGGTATAGAAATGTATCAAACTTATATAAATCTATAATGTTAGGTTCAATTTATCATTTAAAATTTCATTGACTTTTGGAACACAGCTCGCTCAACGTCGCATATGGGAGCCATCATTTATAAAGTAACCACAAATGCCTTAGCAGACGAGTTGAAAGATAATAGAGCTTACCTTTATTTGCTAAAAGTGCCGTTTTTTCATGCTTTGATATGAATGTTTCAATGTTTTACAAAGATTTAACGAAAATATCGATACCAAACCAGGTCCACTTATGAAAACAGTTTATTACAGGAAGGAAGAATAAAATTCTTGTTGAAAATAAATACTCAGAAGAAGTAGATGTCGTTTTGTAAAGAACGAATGGCAACTTGTGCAAAACGAAAGAATTGAACGTTCATATCATAAACACAAGACGAGTCGTGATTTTAGACTTTAACACAACAAGTGACTGAAAGATTCATGGAATGATGGTGATGATGGACATGCTATAAATTCAAAAAGGTTTCGAATGTATAAATTTCACTAAAATATAAAGCTGATAAACGAAAGGGCAATTAATTTACATCCAACTCAGTGACAGTTTAACTAATCAAATGACGTAAGCATGTTAACAATTTGCCTGCTTCTTTCTTTTGTATATTTAATGACAGCAAAATTGAATCTTCAATAAGAATCTTCGCAACATTCTTAGTGTAGATTGTAGATGATGTATCAACTACTGACCTTGTGGTGACTTTACTCTCTTTGCTTGATTTAACGAATAAAGTAAACTCTTTTATGTCTTCTGAAGATGTAAATGCTATTTAGTTTTTACAGTATGGAGTCCTGTATTTGAAAGCACTATTTTGTATAAGATTCTGTATAACCCCAGAAGTTGCTAAGTTTTTTTAGAACGCACCAAGCTCTTTTTTCCTCCATACTTTGTTAAATAATTTGGTTTCGGAATTACAGTTTTTACACTTCTATAACAAAGAAAAAAAATATTCAAAATCAATTGTAATTATATTCTGAATTATTTTAATGAATAATAATTGATTGGTGCTACTTGTATTTAAGAAGCTAGATTATTTTTTGAGAAAATCTAAAAAGCTACCTTTTTAGTTCCGCAATTATAAAATATGATCAATTTTTATTTTGTTCCTGTAAATTGACATTAACCCTTTCATTTCTATTTATGTTTTTTACAAGTAAAAAAATATTTTTCATTTATTTAAACTTTTTTCAATTTAAAAAAACTTAAAATTAAAGCAAAGAAATTGTAGATCCTTGATTTCTAGCGTGTATCATATTTGATTTTTGAAGGATAGTATATGTTTTGCATAAAAATTAAAATAACATAGCAAATAAACTAATAAACAAAAAAAACCATTTAATAGAAAAAACAATATTTCGATTAATATTTACAATATATGGTAATTATTGAAACAATTCTTTAAGGTTTTAAACATAATTCAACGTTACATTTCATACAGATAACTTGAGGTAGCATAGAATATAACTCGCATCTTCTCAACTTTGCTCCTATTATGTTGTGAAAATGATCATAGCAAATGTTTCAATGCTAATTCTTTTTTGAAACTTCTTTTTTTGACCGAGTATTTCAGCAATACCCGATCTTCCTTTCTTCTTAGAGAGACTTCTTTATTTTCATATTCAGCTTTAGTTCCAATTTTATTAATTTCATATATCCTATCTGATACAATGGTAATGAAAGGGTTAATTAAAAGTCCTCATTTTTTTCCCTGTTCTAACGTGTGTACTAATTTGTAATAACACGGATTTTAACATTTTACACTCTCATATTTTCAATATTAATTACGTTTTAGATGTCAATTTTTAAGCTAAATTTTCCCTATCAAATCTTCGAGACAAAATATATTAAAAAGCGTCCAATCAAGTAAAGTTTATTGTAACACGAGAAGAGGTAAGCCTCTTTGAAAGCGGAGTAGTTTAGAAGAGAAAAGAAATGGGAACGAGCAATGGAAGGAGATTTTGTATAGTGCAGTTATGGTATACTGTAGGTCCTCACCTGAGATACTTTTAGAATTTATATGAAAGGTCATGCTTATTTTATCTGAAGGTAAATGTACTGTTGGGTGTTTTCATTCAGAAGCCACAATTGCCCCGCTTGTATCGAATTGTGAAAAAGAAGGCTTGATGCGGGATCGAACCCAACACCTTGAGTATTGAGGTCGTGTATCTAACTAACCTTATACACACAGCCCTTAGGTAAGCGCTAATCAATGAACTTCACAAATTGTCAGCGAGAAATTGGCTAGCTGGCAAGTTTTTGACAGCACTGGTATAGAGTCAGAGTCTAAACTTGATAAGTGATTTTTATTATCCCAAAAATTTGGAAGATTAGGGCTCAATGAAGCATACCTTGTTTGCAAAATGAGGGAGCGCTTATCCACGAAATGAAAATCACGTAGTTTAAAAATTATGCTACTTATTTTAAAAATTCAAAGCCTGAATTCTTTCTTAACTAATCTATCTTTTATCATATGTAGACGCGAGATTTGTTTCCGAACATCGTATTGGCTGCATATCAAGTGTCTGGTGAATACGCGATGCTGCATGCTGCTGCTTCATCTGGCATGTTGGATTTGAAGGATACGCTGTTAGAATGCATGTTTGCCTTCAAGAGAGCGGGGTGTGATGTTGTGATTTCTTACTTCACCCCCATTTTGCTGGACATCATTCCACACTGCGCAGATCACTAAACCAAAGCTCCTAACATCCATTTTCAGTTTGGGGGCAATATGTTTCTACTTTTCTTTTTTCGCTAATATGTTGTTAAAGAAGAATACATTGTTTTTTATTTGATGTTTACTTTTTTGTTTTTTATAAGCATATGACGCATTGAAATGGTGCTTTATGTTTTGAAATATATCAATTTTTAATAAATCGATATTTAATTTACAATAACTGTGTAATCCTTTTATCGTGATAGAGTATATAAGTTCTTTGTGTAGTCCATCTTTTGAATTTTTTTCCATTTCAACCCTCTTCATACCTCAATTAAAATAGCTCCAATATATTGAAGCTCAGGTTTATCAATTTTTAGTATATTTTGTATTCTATTTTTTTATTAAGCCTTGAATTATGGACACTTACTTTATAAAATGAGCGTTCATATCGTTTGCTTGAAAAAGCTTTGGTAAGAAATATTCTGAATGATATACATTCACAATATGTTAAAATATCATTTCCAGCTCACCAAAGACTCATTCTTATTCATGGAGTAAAAGATACATATTTTTGCAGTTATGAATTAAAGAATTAACTACTGTAAAAACGTATCCTAATAAAAATGGATACACATTTTTATCTTTTTAAAAAGCTTTATTCTATTATGCTAAATTTGGAAACCAACAAAATTAAAAAGTTTCAGTTTTTAAAAATGATATTAACTAATCCTAATCATACGCTTAAAAAACTCTTATGGTTAGTTTTTAAAATATACTATTATTCTTTTTTTGTTATACTACCCCTATATCATAGAGATCATTAAAAATGGCCTCTCTATCTCTTTTCAAAAATATATGAATTTTTAACAAGTTGTCTTCCAAATTTTATTATTTCAAATTAAACACGTCGAAATTATATAAACGTATCAAATTAAAATCAAAGCAAAATCTAGGTATATAGTTGAAATATGTAGTTGAATGAATATTCATAAACACAGTGAATTTGACCCCGTTGTCTTCCCATTTTTATTATATCAAATCAAACAGGGAGCAAAGGTTCCTATAAATAAGTATCAAATTAATACCCGAGAATTTAGCTATACTATGTAATTTGTAATTGAATAAATGAACGCAAATATTAATATTCCGTTGTCTCCCAATTTTTATTATTTCAAATCAAGCACGGAGCTAACTTTATTTTAAAGAAATATCACATTAAATATATTGGAAATATAGGAATGCCAGGAGTCAATGCAGCTGTAAAAAGATTTTTTGTGTACTCAATAACCATTACCTAAATCTGTTCTTACCATTTTATTTATTTATTCAAACCATTCAAAATTAAGTCATTTAAATTTTGATTAGGAAAATCTGTTTTTTATAAAAAATATATAAGGTCAAGAAAATATTTACATAAAATATTTACATTAAAACAAAAACTTGGATTCGACTCTGCTGTAGCCAGAAATTGGAAGTTGAGGGGGCCACAGGGGGAAGTTGAGGGGAGGGGGCCTGAATATTTTAATTTAAAATTGGGCAATTTAATGCTCTTAAAAATAAGTAATGAATAAATAAAACAATTATTTATAGAAAAAAAACTTTTGGAAAAACTACATGCTCTCTCAAAAAAGTTGAATTCTTGTTTTATTAGAAAATTTCTTGATCAATTCATCAGTATCATTATTTTTGTATATGTATCTAAATATGACACCAGAATCAAGTTTTTTTTCTCTCGTGCATCATAGAAGTTAAATTTTTAAAAAAGTATATCATGAGTATTTGAGTATTTTATAGTAACTGTGCATGTTAATAGGAATTAAAATGGTAACAACCTTGAACAGGAGATTCAAAACAAATATGAACTGTTTTCACCTCAAAATATTGTGGATGCACCAACATTAAATATATGTTAAAAATAGATTAGACTTCAATTGGAGTCATGTCAAGTTTTTACACTTGTGATATTTCGTCCTTATGAAAACCCAAATATCTCATTATTTGAAGTTATTATTTTAAAATGCAATTTTCATAGGTTTGAACAACCTTCTTTTTGCTTAATAAAATATGTTGTTATGTTAGGAACTTTTTTTTCTGTATTAGCATCAAGAGACTTTGGGCTTCGATAATAAGTTCGTGATTATTATCGGATAAAGAACATTCTTCAAAAAGATATAAAAAAATTTCGTAGTTTTTAACAATAGAGTTGATTGAATCAAAATGTCCTGTACATCTTTGATCCATAATCCTTTGAATTTTCCCTCCATCATATATTTTCTCAAGATTAGGCTTCTCATAAAATTGTAAATGATTAAAATAATATTTGAAATTCATATAAGAATTCAAACATTAATCACAACAAGATAAAACGGTGATTAGAATGAAAAAAGAAAGAAAATAATAAGAAGTCGGGGGGCACAAGAGGAAGTTGGGGGAGGAGGAGGGAGCACGGCCCTGATTCGACTACAAAAATGATAATATAGTAGTAACACTTGGTTTTTTCGTGTCACAAAATGTTCACATCAACTTTTCAAAAAGCTAGGAAATTTTTTCACAAATAATTGCTAACCTTATATAAACCTTAAACTAATTTTTCTAGTAATTTTTGCTACTATTTAACGATATTTTTATTCAAAACTAGCTATTTATATTTTTGAGAGTTGGCAATCCTGACTCCAAGTAATGACTATTGTTTCAAGATAACCAAGATAGTGTTTTGGATCTAAAAAATCGAGTAGGTCAAGTGATACTTGTGGTGCACCCATATGTTGATGAAATTACAGAAGATTTAAAATTAGTTTTGTTTCTATTGTTCAGAATAATTCTTTTTCTTAATATTTTTGATATTAAAATTTTTTAATTATCCATTTAAATAGTAAAGTTCAGGTTAGTTTTTCTAAAAAGTATGATTTTATTGGCCTCAAAGCATTATACGACTAAATAGATATTCCCAAAATAGCTAGTTCTGAAATAGATTGACCAAAACAGTTAGTTCCAAAATAGATAATATACCAAAATAGTTAATTTGGGACTGGCTGTTTAGTCATATAATCGTCCGTTTCGACTAGGAAAAATTAGGTTTGGAAGAACACGATTAAAATTTTTTTATTAATTTGTTTTTACAACAGAAATATTGCTATTCATTATGAAAATAATGAGAAACTATTGAAATTTCTTCATTTTGGAGTCTATGTTTTAATGTTTGTGTTCTTCCATTAATTTCTTTGGCTTTTTTACTTGTAGTCTCTCTTTCGCCTGATAAATAAGGAGTCAAATTAGTTCTTTGCATAGTTTCTTCCTATTGAATGCCTCTTAAAAACCGCCATATCGAACGATATGGGGAATCATATAAGGTCTGAATTACTCGGTACCATCCTTCAAGCTTGTTCGTGGTTCTTGGTAAATATAATCAGTCGACCTTTGTTTAACACTCCAAATCATTTGTGAATATAAAGGTGGCTTTCTCCTTTCTCCTGTCCTTTGAGTCTTTCCAATGTATGCATCTTCAAAATAACAGTATAATTCTTCTATTTTTTGCTCTATTTGAAGATCTTCAAGTGTATTCAGCAATTCTTCAAATGCTTCATTTATTTCTTCTGGTGGTAGGAATGCTAAAGCAGCAAACAATTTACAATAAAGTCAGGAGTTCTCAGCATTTACATAACTATTTGTTATACCAATAATTTGAATTTTCCTTCAAAGTCCTGTGAAAGATGGACGAAACATCATTGAATCTCTACATTTTCAAAGACTTATTTGAAAGCATCCATAACGTCTCAAAATGGTAATTGTGCTTGGCTGTAAGTCTGGGCGCTTTTGTTTAAAGATACGAAAGGCTTTTTTATAAGTTTCCTTTGTTTTATTTGTCAGTAAGATTTACACACATGCAAATAGATATTCACATTTAATTGTGTGGATCGAGTATAGTTGGTAAAATAATTATGGTACCATTTGAGTGTACCGTCACACAACATTCTATAGCAGCTGCCAGTATTTCTAGCATAATTTTACTTGTAAATATTAGTATTTCATTGGAATCACATTCATCATAAAGTAAAAACTTTCTTTAGCATTCCCTATTGTAATTGTTTTTAAATGTTCTGGTAAGTTTACTTCTGTAAGCCATTTCGCTTCGGAAAAGTAGGCTTACATTTTTTTGTCTTTTTCGTTGGATGCATTTCTTAAGGGCTTTTTTTTGGCATACATGCCGAAGTTTTACAATCAATATTTTGCGTAATATTAGCAATGTTTCTACTTGGTGGTGCAAGAAGCTCGTTCTCTCAACATACATTCAAATATGACGTGAGTTTGAGCACTTAAATACAGCAAGAAGAAAAATGTATGTTATGGTGACACATTCAAATGATATTACCTGAGAAATTGTAAACAGAAAAAGGTAAGTTGTGGTGAGATATTCAAATGATGTAATTTGAATATTACAAGAATAATGGGAAATAGGTGTTTTGGTACACTATTTTAAAACCAGCTATTTTTGAACCTGCTTTTATCGTATACTAACTATTATGGAACTAGCTATTTTGGATACTAGCTATTATGGCATTAACTATTTTGGAACTAGCTGTTTTAGGTTTCACCCCCTCATCAAACACCCTTAAAAATACTTGTTTGTAATTTGTACACCCATAACTAACCGCAGTGCAGAATTTACTAATACCTTTGAAGGTTAACATTCTTCCCTTCTGTTCATTGTTAAAACTGTAAATTTTCAATGATTTAGTAAGTTATAAACCAAATAAAAAATATATGCATGGTCCACAATAGAATTTAAAAGAACATCGAAATGAACTGTTGGAATACACGCACATGTATTTTTAATGATGTTATGTCTACACAGTTTCTGTATTCAATTTATGCTGAAATAGCCTGTACACCTCAGTAACCAAATCAAATATAGAAGAAACATCATTCATTGGAAGGGTAAACTTTTACTTTTGATATTATTTTGAAATAAAATTTTCGCCGAGATTTTGCATGTAGGAATAAGGCGAAAGGTTTTTCAAAATGTAGTCATTATCCAAAATAAACCAAATTCCTTTTCTAACTGTTTCATCTTCTTACATTTTGCTGACAAGTTTGCCCATAAATTTCAAAATTTTTTACTATAGTAACCTCCATCTTCGATCAACTCAAAATATACATTTGATCAATTCATTGCCAAAATTAGTGTCACATTTCTTTCTTCGATTAGTGGGTACGATTATATTTGCTCTTTTACATTTTTTAAAAATAGTCTGGAATCGAAGTAAATCAAGCTTAGAGCTCCTTTCATCAACAAAGATCAAAGACTTTTATGAATAAGGAGCAAACTTTTGAAGTTACAAAGCATAGACTTTTCTCTAACAGTATCGATCGATCTATCTATCTGTCTTTTTTGGAGTGACCTGAAGGATATTAACGATAATTTTTAAGTATACTTTTTCAACTTTTAAAGGAATATCTTTGTTGCAGTTTTTGCTTTATTTCTTCAAACCTTAGGTTGGGGTTGGATTCAACTAAAATGTCAAATAAGAAGGTTTCTCAGAATGAAAAATGGATCTGAAAAATGGAAAAATGAAAAATGGGGAAAGTGATTTTCACTTTCACTTCATTCCATTCTTCACTACTCAATTTGATAAAGCTTTTCTGTAAAAGCGAAATATATCATTTCATTTATCTTTTTGTTCCAAATAAAAACTCTTAAACTATTTTTTATCTACTGATATCAATGGAACAACCTATTACTTGTGATTTCAAATATTCCTATAATAATTTTTTTCTATATACCGTTATGAAAAAAGTGTTGATATAGCCATTATATATTTAAGAGTGTTTTTAGGGCTCTATTACAATTAGAATTTCTATAGACGCTTATTAATAATCTCTCTCTATGTTCAAAAAAATATATACTTCTTATAGAAGTTCTTGTAAGCACGAAAGGCAAGAGTTTAATCATTTTTTCTTTCATGATTGAATATACAAAAGAAATATCCAAAGAAGAATATTTAAACGAATTTTCTAGTTTGAATAAAAGACTATAATTATACATTTTTTTGTGTGGTTAACAATACATCGAGCCTCAATGGTTATTAGGGTGTACCTCTCAGCTTAACAGTTGGAGGTCAGGGGTTCGATCCCTAAGGCTCCCAACTCTTAAAAACAAATTCACAAAAACTGTGATTAACCATCTAAAAGCTGAAAATTAAAAGAAAATCTTTGAGTAAAATAAGTTTATAATATGGTTACTAGATTTTTTTGAACTATCAAAGATTTAGTCAAAATTTCATATTCCTCACCTTAAATAAAATTTTAAAATTCTTAATCAAAATATTATTATTTTCAAAAATATAGTATATTTAAAATGATATGGTTTACATTTTGTGTTAAGAGCCTCAATGGTTGTTAGGGTGTACCCCTCAGCTTAACAGTTAAAGGTCATGGATTCGATTCCCAAGTCTTCTAACTCTAAAAACAAATTCATAAAAATTGTGATTAACCATCCTAAGCATAATGCAAGCATATAGCCTTACAGTTGAAAGTTCTTTGATACCAACAAACCAACAACATTTCGTTTAAATTAATTTTTCTTTTAAGTATTATAATTTGTTGTTATTTTGTTTTAAGAAAGGTTAAGGACTACTACAATATTTATATAACTAAGAGAAATTTTAATTTTTTTTAAAATTAAAATTTTTTAATATAACTTTTATGCAATCTTTTAATATAAATGTCTAATGAAAACTCAAATATATTTTCCTCCTTTAGTCCAGATTGTGATAGTAATAAATTTACTATTAATTGTTTATTTTACATCTCTTAACTTTAAATTTTATATTATCAGCGCATCTAATTTTTAAATATTTTGCTTAGATTTTTTTGCTATACAAGACATATATGTTTATAAACCATTTATTGGGCACAGTTTTAAAAACATGTATTTTCGCTGACAATCCGCTTTTTCAAACATAATGCGGAGAAAAAAGAGGTTAGTGTCTTAGGTAGGCTAGTGTCGTCTGTTTACTTTATGTACTAAATTAATGGGTCACCTTCAGTATCAAAACAATTTATAAACCATTACAAGCTCAAAATTAAATTCTAAATTTTGAGAGAAATGTGTATAAAAACAAATGGTACAAAGAACAGTTGTAGTGTGGTTCCACCCAACATAAAATGTAGCATGACTATCATGTACTATGATTAAATATATAACACAAACGAAGTTTTATTTAAAAATGAAGCAGGACTTAAAATAGCAAAATTAGCAGGATTCGGAGTCTGTGTATAGATAATTTTTTTCAGAATTAAGCATTAGACATTGTCGGAAAAATATAATTATTTTTTTAATATAGTAAACGTTTACATCCTAATTATTACATACTCCCTTCTCTGTTTTATGACATTTGTTCAGTAAAACAAGGTATTGATTTCATTTTGTTGGTAGGTAGATCTCGTCTTACCAATCAAACTAAGATCCTTGATTAAATGATTCTTTTTTTAAGTTAAACCGAAACAAGAATTTTTATCTAAAGAAATTCCTATTCCACGACAGAAATCCGAACGTGGGTTGAATGGAGAAGTAAGTTTTTTGCTATTTCTCTCAATTAGCCACACCCAGGCGGCACACTGTTGAAATTATTAGGGGTAGTCGGAATTTTTTTTAGGGGATGGCGATAAATTATATTTACTATAAAATTACCATATTTATTTACTCATTTTTTATATTTTATACAGAAATATAGGTAAAGTAAAGTTTAAAATAAAAAGAAATTTAGTCCACTTTTTTGAAATAAGCGAAAAACAAACACTGGAATTTCACATACCTCTCGATTCCAAAAAGGAGGACAAATTTTTCTGAATTCCTACTCCTCTCTTGTCTATTCTATTTCATTCCTAATTAAGCTTAATCTAAACTTTAACCCCGCCCTATTAAGCTTAACGTCAACAATTAACGAGGACTTATATATAGCAACATGCATAACAAAACTTTCTCCCTTCAAATAGATGCGCACCATATCCAAATTATGTGTAGAAAAGGGGTAAATGTATCAATTACCAATACAAAAAATTAAAAATTTTATTGAATGAAAAAAATCATTCATTAATTTTCAGTTGTTCCATTTCTTCTTCCTAAAAAATGAAATTCTTTTATTGAGAAAAATAAATTAAAAAACGCTTTCTGAGGTAATTTCTATCAAAGATGTAAAACAGAACAAAAGTTAGAAAACTTGGTATTAGAATTTTTTCATTCTTTTTAGTGTATAAGAATAAATGTAAGTTAGTTAGACTCTCAAAAAAAGGTATAAAATAAAGATAAAATTGTGCAAACAAAAATCAAACTATAAATTAAAATACTTCATTTTTCTCAGCATCATTGAAAAAATAGTTTAAAAGTTAAATTGGTGCAAGCGAACACAAAGTAGTCAAACTAATTTTGCCCGAGTCAGCTTTCAAAAACAAAGAATTTTCAAATACAAAGTTAAAAAATATTAAAATGTAATAATAATTTTTTATGAAGCAAAATAAAATAGTTAAATGATACAAACAGAAAATAGTCAGACGTTCTGATTCAAGATCTACAAAAAGTAAAATAACAACTTTTTAACCTTTTGAAATGATTTGCCTTTTATAATAACTTTTAAAGAAAAAAAGCCTACCAGAAAAAGTTATAGAGCTTCAACAAAAACTAAAAATTTTTACAGCATAGCTTAAGTTTTTTGAAAAGTAATTTGACGTATCTACTACTGCATACTCTATGGGTGGCATGGCAGGTTGGTTGAGATGATGGACTTAGCACGGAAGGCTCTGGGTTCGATTCCTCATCGATACCAATTTGTTCATAGTTTAACATAAGCGCTACACCAGTGCCTTGTCAATGAAAACACATCCACGCTACCTTTACCCTACCTTTTGCTCAAAATTGAAAATTTTGCTACATAATTAACATAAGAGAGAAAGGAGACAAAATAAATGAATAAAGCAATTTTCACTATTTTAAAATGAAACTCTCTGTTCTCAGAATAATTTAAAATAATAGGGGGCATAAAAAATGAGAAAATTTTTTAGCTTTTTAACATTGCTTTTAAACGGAATAGCTAGTAAAAATATTCATTCCCAAATAGCTATTGTTGAAAAAAATTTCTTGACATGAAAAAATTAGTTTGAAGATCGCCACAAAGGCGTATCTGGATTGGATATTCTGAAGAACTATCTTGGATGGAGCAGGTATTTCAATTTGACAATGTGGTGCTTATCCATGACTATACACGATGCCTTGGCTCAAAAGCAACACAGTCACTTCTTTCTTAGAGGATGCTATTTTTGCGAGGGCACAACTGCTTCAGGGATACCCAGATCTAAGTCTTCTTGATTACCTTTTGTGGACCCTAGTCAAGGATGAATGCTTAACCACTCTCCAGTGTCAATAGATTGAAGACTTGCATCTCATCAGATATTCTGAGGTTGCGGCAACTTGACAAAAGTTCTATTCTCTTGCGGAAACACTAATTGACCAAAAGGCGACCATATTGAGAGATAAATGTTCTTGTACTAATACAAATGGCATTCAAATCACATCTATGTAGCAGCGTGATTATAGTATGTATAACTAGTTTCATGTATCTAAAATCGTTTTAACAATTTTAGACCTAATGGGACACCAGTGCACGATAAAATAACTTAAGTTGTATGAAAACGCTTTGAAAAATAAAAGCAGATCCTTTGTTTTCAAAAACCTTGCTCCTAAATTGTTATCTTATCTGCAACATCCGAACTTGTATCTACTGAGAACGTGAGAAAACCAGAATCTTGTTTTAAACCCATATTGCGTTGTTCATATATAGCAGGGCGGCAACCTTTTTAGAATGAGGGCCAGATTAGACTTTTGGTAGGACACTGCTGGCCTGTTCCCCTCAAAGGTGATGTGGAATTGATCAGTTTCATTACAACAGCCATGGCATCAAAATATTGTTAGACTTGGTACAGATGGACTCTTAGTGGATGATGCAACGAACCTTGTGACTCCTAGTAGTGAAACAGCGCCTTTTTCCCCTACTATCACGCACACAAGACAAGAAATCCAAAAATCCGGCTCCACACACTGAAGCACGGCGTCGAAAATGTTTTTCCAGTGGTGGTGCCACGTAGCTGGATAAATTGGAGAAATTACTCAGACATTTGGAGGTCAGTAGTGAGACCTCCAAATAAAAACTGCCACCTAGGCCATATTATTTGCATGGGTGCTGTCGTTGAAAGCAATGGAGAAGGCAACCAAAGTTGAGCAGCGAGTCTTCAGTGAGTCGTACATGTTGTCTGACATCTGTTCGTACTTTCAAAAGTAGAACGGTGCTCTGGACAAATAGAGCCGGCCACAGCATCAAGGCACTCCTTGAAGTCTTCATCCATGAATGCCTTCATCCTGCGAGAAAGAACATGAGAGACCACATAATTT
Organism: Nectonema munidae; assembly: GCA_030549495.1. Taxonomy (NCBI): domain Eukaryota; kingdom Metazoa; phylum Nematomorpha; class Nectonematoida; family Nectonematidae; genus Nectonema; species Nectonema munidae. The sequence continues at coordinate 46,797 of JAUIRK010000923.1, forward strand.
GCACGAGTCACATTCTTCGCTTCAACAGTCTACTTCCGAAAAAACACAACTTGTTTTCCTGCAGGCCACCTGACAGTCTAACAATCGCGTCTTTTCTCTCAGCAGCAGACATTGATGCAAAATTTGATGATCCGTGTTCTGTCCCCCAGTGGTGCTGCACGTTGTATTTCTTCATCACAGCCACTTTCTTCAAGCATAATACGCTCTGGGCGTGTCAAAAACGATTGATGAAAAGGTATTTTTCTGATTCGGGGTTGAAGGCCTGACCGTGAAAGTCCACTTTTCTCACACAGGTTTGCAGACATGATTGCAGAAAGCTGAGCAAAACGGGAAATAAATTTAATAAGATTTATAAAGCTAAAAATAAATAAATCAATAAAATTATCCTTCAAACAAAACTTTATATGCGCCACCACTATACTGCATTAAAATTCAAAATCAATGATTGAAATAAGGGCAACACCCATGACACTTGTAGGAAGACAAAGCCAAACATTATCGAATGAAACTGTGATGAGATTACCCCAAAAATCAAGTCTTCATCGAACTCCACAACTACTAAAAAAGCTTCCATCTTGCTCTCAGCAAATTCAATAGATTTTGAAATTTCTGATAAATATCGGGGAATCCTTTTGCACGATTCTGGTATTCTGACTCAGAGAGATTTCTTTTATTTGGTGATAGTAAAATTATAGCTGCTTTGTTCCGTCTAAGTATTTGGTTTGCAGATGGAAAATTCAAAGTTGCACCCTCTAAATTTTTTCAATTATATACATAACATTTTCATTTTGGAGTATGTCGGTCGTAAACCATTTGCAATATATGCGCTTTAAAAAAACAAAAATAGAAATACAGTAAAACCTTGATATTATGGACACCTAAAAATCATCAAAAAATGTCCATATTAGTGACGTGACCCTATTAGCGAGATTGCCTAAAAAAATTTGATTTAAAGTTTTAATATTTAAAAGAGATATATAGAGTTTTTTTAAGGTAAGGTCATAAAACGGAAGGTTTAAAAAGTAAATATTAGCATTAAAAAGATGAAATAACTTTATTGACAGACAAATCATTCCCGTCGTTTAAAATACTCCAAAATCTTTGTCTGTTTAAAAATACTTCTATGAGCATGGTCTTCTAAATCTGCTTCAACTGAAGATAGAGAAGAAAAAATTTCATCCAAACGTTTGCTTAAACAAAAAAACTGTAATTTTTTTGTAATATCGATGGCTTCTGAAAATGTTCTGATTGAATTGGATTTTACTTCTTGTTCATCTTCTTCGCTTTCATTTTTGTCATCTTCAATGGCATCAACTTCTAAGTGAATACTTTGATCACTTGAATCGTCACAGGATTGAATTGCACTATCAAATGTTACATACTCCTGTATCTCCATGACATCTGTAATATCGAATGCTTTAGCAGTGGAGTCAATTAACTCTTCAAAATAATCATAAGTTTCTTCTACTATCATAAAATCACTTTTTTTAAAACACTTTAAAACTGCTGTACTCTTTATTTCTGCAATAGAAGTAGCAATCAATTTAATCGCTTGAAAAGGTGTGACATGCTTGTTTATCGAAAACTCTTTCAATTGAACACAAAATGGATCTTAAAAGACGTTTCCTGTAATTTTTTTGAAATTGTAAATGATACCCTGATCTAAAGGTTGGATCATTGATGTCATATTTGGCGGAAAAAAACAACTTTGATGTTTGAGAGTTTCAAGTTTTTGGAGTGACTTGTACAATTGTCAACAAAAACAAGTGAATGCTTTTTTTGAAGATAAAACTTTCGATTCAGTTTTTCTAAGACTTGAACAAAAATTTTATAAGTCATCCATGCCTTTTTATTGTGATAATAGTGGACAGAAAGAGAGTCAATTTGAATACACTTGAAAGATCTTGGTCGAGCAGCTGACCCAATTACGATAGGTTTTTCCATCTCTCCAGCCATATTAGTTATCATGACAACCGTAAGACGATCTTTACTTTTTTCCCACCGCAGGTATCTTTTCCTCGAATATTTAATGTACGAGAAGGCAAAGCTCGGTAAAATAATCCTGTTTCGTCTAAATTGTAAATGCTTTCAGCCGATAATATCCATCAATGATAAACGGAAGACGACTTTTCTTCTTAAAAAACGTACCTAGATTCACGCTTCCACTTTCCCCATTAATAACTTTCGAATGTAGTCCATAAAAACGTTTAAAGTTACTCAACCATCCATTTGAAGCTTTGAAATTCGGTAATTTCAAACCATTGGCAATTGATATAGCTTTTTCTTGTAACAATGGAGCACTAACAGGAATATTACGTGAGCTTACTGAAGTGTACCATTCCCAACGTTGTTCCTCCAGTTCATAGTATGGTCGAGAAAAAAAGCGCTTACGATTTATGTCCACGTTACCCTGAAATTTTTTTTCTAAAGACATTTTGGCTTTCAATATTTTTGCAACTTGTGATTTGCTGCAATTAAACTGGACTATAATCTCAATTTTTCTATCAAGAGTGAACTCTTTTCTCTGAGGTGTGCAAGGTTTTGCTTTGCTAGACATTTTATGAAAGACTAAATTATAGAAAGTGTCGTTCTATTTTAAAACAAGCAAATGACTGATGAGATATAAAATGTGCTTTTATTAGAAACAGGATAGTTAAACAAAGAAAAGAGGAAGCATGTAAATGTATGATACACACTGTAAGTACCATGTGCTAACAGGGTTCAAGCTTTTATCCTAGCATTAGCTTACCATTTTTAAAGCACAACTCATATAAGTAGATAAAGCTGGATGTCTCTCCACATCATTTTGACGACTCACTATAGTGGTTAACAAAGGCCTTAACAGTATTTAGAACAATATTGCTAAGAATATGCATCAAAAGCGTCTTGCAGTTGCACTGAGTTTCATAGAAAGAGAAGCAGATGCGTGTAATTTTGTTTTTATCAAAATGTAGTGTCCTCATTATCGAGGTTTTATTTAAAAGTCATCGATACTAGTGTCCATTCCCGGAGTAGTGAGGTGTCCTCATTATCGAGTTACATTTCCTATGTTTTTAATGTAAAATCAAACCGTCATTTCAAAAATGTCCACCGTATTGAGGTGTCCTTATTATTGAGGTCTCCACAAACCGAGGGCTATTCAAGAAATTGTTTCTGAAGCAAATCCCAGACAAATTATCTTAGATTTTAAAATGGCACCAATGACTCAGTTTCAAAGCGCATATCCAAACACAAATTAAAGGCTGCTTTTTTTAAATCTTTCTCAAAGCGAGTACAAAAAAGCTATAAAATTGGGAATGAAAACCACAATGGAATGCAATCAACAACTCAACACATTAATACTGTGTTTACCCGCTCTATCTTTAGTTCCTATCAGTTCTGTAGAAGAAGCATTTCATACTTTAGCAGAAATTAGGCATGAACATGAGGGAATGGATGAGATGTTGACGTATTTTGAACACACATATATTCGAGGAAAATGGAATCATTTTGAAAATGCAGTAATCTTTATTTCAATGTAGTCATCCAACAATATGTACATTTTTAGATGGGTTTGTCAAAGATATTTCGTTCCACCGTCTAAACTTAATGCAAGGGATTGCTTGAGTAAGCTTGTTTCTAAATAAAAAATACTTATCCATTAAAACAAGAATCCAACAAATTACTAGTGATTTCGGTCAATCTGGTGTTATTTCATACCTTAAAGCCGTTCAATATTCTGCATGCAAGTAGTTTCAATATACACAATTTCTTCAATTTTTTATGTTGCTGCTTTTAAACATGTGATTATAAATTTACTCTACTTTTTTGTACATATTATTAAAATAAAATTTCTTCAATATATCTCAAATTTCTTATTTAAACAACAAAATATATCAATAGAATGCTATTGCGGTTATATATTCTAATGTCTAAAATTGGAATATTTATTTTTTTTGTATGTAAGTTTTCATGCTTGAATTTTATTGTTATAAATGTCGAATGACAAAACAAACAACTGCTATAAAATTAGCGATGAAATGTCGAGTGGTGAAATGTCTTTGTGATTAGTCTCGTGTGATAAAATGTCGTGTGATGAATGACGAGTCATTAAATGACGTAACATGATTTTCTATGAAAAAAATTACTAAGGAAGGTGACGCTGTTTCTGGCGGGAAAGATCTGGATTTCGAACTGACTTTTCTGTTGCAGTTTGGCGAGGCCAATTGTCTTGTTTGTAGACACACAGATTAGCGGGCTGTATCAGACCCATCTTTCGGAGTTTGCCGGCCATTGCTCAGCTCGATTGACTCAATAAATAATAACTAAAAATATAATTTTTTGAAGGCATATACATGTTATTACGATGTTATTTCTTCCGCTGATCGTAGATTTGCAAACCTTTTTTTTTTTATAAATAACCAAACTATTTATAGATCTTTTTTTAACCCTTTAACGACCAGAATAATCAGACGATATTTAATGTAAAGCAGAAGATTTGTATTAAAGAGCATTGATAAACGCAGACGATTTTATTTTTGTAAAGTCGACATATTTCGACTCTGGCCGCTAACGGGATGTAAATTATTATTATCTCTAAAAAATGTACAATGGAATAAATTAGTAAAATTGCGGTTGTGTTGATGTTGTAGATAAATAATGTTTGTCTTTGCTACATTCAGGAGTACTGAAGAAAATAGGAAAATACGCTCCAGATGTCTCATTGCATAAATTTTTATAATTTATATACATCATGTAAAGTAAAAAAAAATGGAATATAGCTAAAATAAAGCGGAAATCGTAATTATTATGAGGCAGTTTTAATATTTTTTAATTAAAAGTCCGTGTAAACAGCTTGAAAAACAAAGTACTAATGTGTATTATATAATAATGTAATTATTAAAATTCATGCAATCAATGCTAAAAAACATATGCTATGCTGTAAGAACTGCAAGCAATTAAACTTTTACAATCCGTCAATTGATGGCGACAGACTTGTTCCGTTTAATGAGTAAATGGAAAAAATAATACCCTAAAGGATTCTTCATGGAAGGAAGCAGGTCAATTTGTCGCGAAGACAATTCAGCCCTTAAATATATTGATACTAATATTGGTGTCTTAAGGCCGACTTGTTTGCCTTCCATTTCTAAACCTTATTCATTGTTGGAGTAAAGAATGTTTTTTCAAAGCATTCGAATGATACGGCATTAGCAGAGCTGGGCATAAAAGCGTAATTATCGATTTAAAAATATTTCCTATCTCTTCTTTTAAGCTAATCCCATAAATCGCGTTAACGAAACAATTAAATTTTTTGTTCCTTAACTTTACTTCCGTTAAAAGTCTCCCTCTTGTAAGTCATCAGTAGCACACTCATGGCACTGCCTCCTCTCCCCTATCACTCCAAAATCTCTTCTATCTGATATCCCTCGCCGTCACCCCACCCCTTCTTATTCCTTAATGGCGCATCTCCTTCCTATCATCTACGCCATTTTTCTTTCTCCTTGATTGCATCCATAAAAAGATATCAAAAAGAATGAATACTGGTGTCTCTATATTCAACTAACGAGTTTCTTCATCCTGCACTTCTATCATTTGTGCTCTAATAATGTGATTGCATCCTTGTTTTTTGCCTAATGAGACAGCCCAACTAGGTTTATAAAAATGACATGATTCACAGTCTTTTTTTCTGAAAAGCCTTGAATTAAGCTTAGGCACTAATAATCATATTACATTCTTAATTGAAATGCTTTCTTCATGTAAGCCTCAACCACTATTCTTTTCCAGATCTCATTTAACCCATATTGGGTTATTGTTTCTGTAGAGCAGTGGTTCTCAAACTATTTTTGTTTCAGAACCCTTTTACATCATTTATAATATAATGGAACCATTATTTAAATTAAACATTTTTATAATAAAGAAAATATTTGATTTGAAAGACAATTACTCTAAATTGGAACATCAAATTTTAGTGAGATGGATGCATCTGTTTTTTTGACTTTTGGAAATTTGGTTTTATATTTGATAATTAGATTTTCATATCTGGGGAGGCATCCAGTCTTGGTTTTTTTGCCAGCATTTCTTGAAAATCCTGATTCACATCAATGCGTTGTCGTTAAGGGGCGAAGTATTTTAGTGGCCTGTTTGGATATTTCAGGATATTCTTCAAGAAGATTTCCGCAAAATACATTTAATGGCACTTATCTAAATTTAGCCTTTAACCGAGAATCGGATGTAATTTCTATTAATTTTTCAGAATCCACATCCTGTTTGTTTTTTTTGTTACTGTGAATGGATTTTGTAGCCAATAATGTTCTTTGTAATCCACGCCCGGAAAATACTCAGTAAAAGATGAGGATCTTCACTTTCTGGAAGAGTCTCTTCGTCTAATTCCATTTCAGACTCTTGAAGAAATTGAATAAGAAGTCGAAAATAATCAAAATTACCATGCTCTACTTCCGAAATCCAGTACTGTAATTTACGAGATAACGATATCATATTATCTTGACTTCGAAAAACGTTTGTTTCCTTTCTTTGTAGAGAACGGCATGCTTCATTTAACTTTGAAAAAACATCTGCTAAATAAGTTAGTTTTGCACACCATACATTATTTCGTCAGACAAATTAAATTTATGTTCAAGAAAGTAAACTGCAATTCTTTTATCAATTCGACCATTCTTACCAGAACATTTTCTCTTGAGAGCCACCTTATTCCTGTATGTGAAAGAAGAGTCTTTTGATGGCTGCCCATATCTTCGCATACAGCTCTAAATACTCTTGATTGTAAAGGCCGGGTTTTAATAAAACTGATAATTTGCACGGCTTCGTCCAAAACTACCTTTGATGAACAGAAATTCTTTTTGTCACTAATGCGTATCTGTGAAAAATGTAGTGATTACTGTTGCAGTTTTTTGCAATATTTTTTATTCTAGTTACAGCGTCGGATAATTTTCCCATCATAGCCTTCGCTCCATCATTGCACACTTAAACTAATTCCATGAATTGTTATATAATTATCAACACAATCGAATATATCTTTTTCCGTGGTTTATTGAAGTCATATCTAACAAACACAAGTAGAATTGCCAGTCCGGTCATATCTGTAAACTCATCCATTTGCAATGCGTAAGCATCGCATGCATGCAATCGTGACATAGGTTCGGTTTCAATATTATCACAAATATCAGCAATACGCCGCGACACCGTATTATTGGATAGAGAAATAGATTCAACCTTTTGAGCAGACATTTCATCAAACCACACGACACTACATCTTTCAAGATTCACCACCAATAGTGTGTTCTTAGCCATGAAGAGTAGTATGGTAAGATGACGCTTCAGTTGCATTTTCATTGTCTGTTCTGCATATCTTACAAAGATTTATCCTTATCTTTATAGTCACTATGCCTGGTTTTCATGTGTCTTTGCACCTTTGTTGGTGTCAACGAAATGTTAGCTAATCTTGTGTGACAAAGTATGCAAATGGCGTCTGGAGCTTCTTCATCACCAAAACTAGTAAAACCATAATCATACTTGCGTTTCTTTTTGGCTGACTTACGCTGCCATTCAGGAGAAGAGGGAACATATTCAATGTTTTTTGAACCAGTAGTTCAAAATTATTCTTATTGTTCCTTTGCAAGTTCACCTATTTCAGCATCTTCTCTGGATGTTGTTGTTTTGTTAATTCCTTTTAAACATTGATTCATTGTAGGGCTTTAAAAAATAGTAAAAATATATTTTAATTATAATTAAAAAATATTTACCAATTTCTTATTTTATGATTAAATATTGTTTTTCAAGGTAGATTTACGGAACCCCTGACCTTACATCACGGAACCCACTTTGGGAACATATGTCGTAGAGAAACGCAGACAAACGTGAATTTCCAATGGAATTCAATAAGAATTAATGAAAATTGTCCGTTTAGCATAAACTAAAATGGGTTAAAAAAGTGTCGATCTTTAGAACTTTTTTATCAACAAATGGCGAAAAAAACACAATTTTTGCTAAATTAATTTTCTGACCTTTTTGAACTAGTTCACCGGACATCACAACCATGATAAGCTCTCTTATTAACAACACCACATGCAACACACTCTACGCCCTCAGCTTCGAGCATATCTACCCATTCTTTTTACCTATAAAACTAAAACTTTTTATAACGCAATTGAACAAGCCCATCCTATCCTGTCACGTAATATATGTATGACACCTAAGTAATCTCGTTTTTGAAATAAAAACGTATTAAATAATATTTTTAAAATGAAAATTTTATTCATTTTCTAGATTATCGGTTTAACAATAACTTCAATTCAAACTTTTGAATTAAAAGGTTAACGAAATGAACATTTTGATTAACGATTTTGTAATTAATGACGCTAATTTTTTGGTTAACATTCCCAGTTTCTGCGTATTAGATATAAAAACGGGAATCCTAAATTGAAAAAAAAGGTTTCTTCCAAGCAAATTCGGTTTATTGACTCCATATAAGCGTGGAAACTTCGCTTTTTTGAACAGCCAAGGAACTCATTGTACATATGAGCAAATTTCTTATTACTCTTTTTTAGGTAATCTACATAGATCCGTACTGTTGGAGTTGTCACTTGCCTACTTCAGAACTCAATTGTAGTTTTTGCTCGCGGTCCTTCCACTACAAATGCTTTGATCCCAGTTACAAAGTGAATGAGACAAAGTCTTTTGATGAAAGCATTTTTTGTGACTGCTGTAAAGTAAGCAAGCATCTTTTCACCATTTTTTCCTCTTTCCCGCTTATTTTTGCATCAGGAATAAGAACATTTGTTTTCAGCGTTATTTTGTATGTTATTTTTGTTATTTAAGTAGTTGGCACCAGAGTACTCTTCCCCAATATCATCGTAACATATGAGTTCCAAAAAAGGAATTTTTATCACGACAAATGAATGAATGATAGTGTTGAGTGTGCATGGGCAGTTAACCTTCGCAAGACGGATGATTTTTTGCATACGCGAAAGACGGATATATGCCGTAAAACTCCCAAAATGAAAATTTAATATAAAAGGACAATATTCTCGATTTTATTACTATTATGCTATATTTTCAAGATATTCACTTTCTATTTCTTACTAAACAACTGTTTAATCCTTTAGAAACGCTAAAATATATTTTGATTTTAACGCCATCTATGAAAATAAATTTGAAAAAGTACAACTACATAAAAATGGAAAGAATTCTTGTCTAAACCAGCTTTTTCAAACTTATTTTACTGCACCCATAGCAAGACCACAGTTTGCTCCTACCCATAATACTTAGGTGTAAAAAGACAAACTTTGTTCACTAGATTCATTTATTCGCTCTTTTTTGTCACCCCCATTTTATTTTTCTGCACCCACTGAAGGGTAGGGCCCACAGTTTGAAAAACTGTCTAAACCATTGGTTCTCAACCTTTTTTATCCATGGGTCCCTTTTCTCTCCTTTTTTATTAGTGGACCCCTCATAAAAATTGGAGAAAAAAATATTTTATTTTAAAATTTTTCACTAATAAAATTTTTAAGTTTTTGATAAAGAAAATAATATATAATTAGAATTATATTGTAATGAAAGCAAACCAATTTTAATTCGATTTTTATAATAATTATAGTGAAAAATTTACTTTTTTAAATAAAAATGGTTATGAGTTTTCTTCATTTTACCAAAATATCATTGAGCACATCCAATTTATAATATTTCGCATATGGACCCCTGAATTATTATGTGGACTTGAAAAGCCCAGAAACAAAAATTCTTTATATCACTAGAACCTCTTTTACGCATGATTTATTTGTTTGTAGAAATGCACTCGGACTGTCGCAAAATTATATTAGAAGTATATAAATAATCGCAGTCTCAGATCAGTATTTATTTATATTATTCTTGTGCCTTGAAACAATTTTCATTGATATTTTTCCTTACGAAACAACACCCTCATATCTGTTACAAATTTCGCGAAGTTTTTCTATGAAAAGGTTCATATCATAATTCGAAAATCGTTCATTATATTCTTCCTCTTCGTTGTTTCTCTTCTTCCGAGTTGAGTTTCTTCTTATACCCTTATGTTCGAAACAACATGTGAATATGAGGATTCTCATCTTCGGATGAAAGTTTTAGTGTTTCGGATAGTCTTGTTGACCGGATGGACCATTTTTCAATGAACCTTTATCCTCAACATATGGACCATTTTCACAAAATATTAGAAATCGTTGGAGTTCCTTGGATATTTTCAACATTTTTCCTCAAGAGATTATTTGTTACATATGTTGAAATAAGATTAGGGATGAGAATTCCACATTTTGATATATTAATTTGCCTTCACCGTTCGATCATGATTCCTATACCTTGTTTTACCATAATTTTGCCAAAACATTAGGGACTACTCCGTTTAAAAATTTTATTGGGGGGGAACCATTTAAAACATGTCTCCTTCTGAATGTGTCTCTCTCTGCAACATGATATGTATATATACAACATATAATTTATATATGATTATATATAATTTTACCTTGGCTATTATTTATCTTATTTTTAAGTTGAAAAATTTGAAAAAAATTGATTTAAAATCGATTTACAATTATATAATTCAAAATTAAAAAATTAAATAGGTTTTTCATAAAAGTTTTTAAAATAACAAATAAGAGACAATTGTTGCTTTAATTGAGTTTATCTAATTTATACTAAAAATTAAAATTAGACTTGTCGGTTAAAATACAAATATTAATTTTTCCCCAACTTCGAAGTTGGCCTCTACTACCATTTCGCCTGCGATCCTCCTAATAAAGATTTTAAAATTGATAAAAATGTATTGATTATATACCGTGTTATAACTTTTTACCTTCACCTTCAAAATTTTAAAAATAAATGATTTGAGTCAGAATTTTTTGATCATAAATAAAAAATGAATAGTTTTTTATTTTGTAGAAGGAAATTAATCATTAGAAAATTTGAAATATGTTATGATAAGTTTTCAATTTGTGATTTGTTCGGATTTTTCTACTCTTTTTTTCATTGGTCAGCTAAAAATAAACCTTAGATAAAGTATCTATTTTACAAAAAAAGAGTTTTCTCAAAGTGTGATGAATTGAGATATGTTTCTCGTTTGATGTCAGGAGGGAAAGAAATCTCAAATAAGTTGCCCCAATTTGAATCCTACATGATCATTTTTTCAAAGCTGACATAAATTTCACTCCTCATGAATATGTTATCTTAGATGAGAACTTATAAAGTTTCGCAAATCTTCTTTGAAAATTTATGATCCAAACCTGGGATTATGGAATCAAATGTTACATTGCAATGATGCTCCTAACTATTACATTTTAGCACCTCAAATTTATGTTACAGGGTTGATAGACAAACTATTTTGTTCGGAAGAAATTGTGAAAAGACTTGAACAAAAAACGCTCATGGTTCTGGAATTTTTACTGATCGTTTTTTACTTCACACAATCTTTGTAAATGGGCAAAATTAAATAATTATGGAACCGTAAGAGCTAACCGCAAATTCATGACTCTAGTTATTAGACCTCAGTATTTTAAAAGACTTAAAGTAGTTTAACTGAGATTACAAAACACGCCATAAGAATTTTAAAGTGTATGTTTTGTCCTCACAGCTCTTGAGTATGTTAAATTTGATAGGTGAAAAAATAAGCTGAGACATTGATAGAATATAACAAATATAAATCAGGTGTAGATGTTAGTAATAGAATGCTGAGAGAGTTCAAACATATTTAAACCCTCAAGGAGATGGCCTTTTCTGAAATTTTGTAATTATCTGGACATTGTAGCTCACAATAGTGGATTATACAAAAGTAAATTATCCAGAATTTTTCCTTCAACTCGCAAAAGTGGGAGAAAGTACTTCATCGGAGATTTATCGTTGAAGTTAAGTGAACTATCAATGGAGCAAGGTGTGATGATCCCTTTAACACCGTCTTACAAGAGATCTCATAAGTTTCGATGGAATTGAGCAAGATTCAATTCAACCATCTACTTCTACACGAGGATATTGTTATGTTTCCGCTTGAAACCTAGAAAAAAAAAATAAAGTGTTCTAAATGCAACAAATCAGTCTGTAAATCGCATAAATTTACTTGTGTGAAAAATATGACAAATAATATTTCATATCTTCATATTTTTTTATTATCATTGAAAATTGTAATGCTTTGTTTTTAACTAATTTCATTTTTTCCTAATTTTAATCTAAAATAAAGCGTTTTTAATGAAATTTTTTATCTTTTTTTATAAAAAAATTTTTTCTGAGAAAAATTAAGGCTGTTATAGAAATATAAGTGATAATTTGAATATAGGGTTTGTATATGTTAGTAGGTAAATTGAATTCAAAATGTATTGGAGAAAATCAATTTGTTTGGAAGGTTAAAAAGATGTTGAGTATTGTATGTGTGGTGCTTGCAGAGTGTACATAGTGGAATGGTGTGTGTGTGTTAGCAGTGACGTTTCTAGGCGAAATTTGGGCATGAAGCTTAAAGAAACAGCTAAGGGTCTATATTGCTGTGAGTCTTCCACTGTGTAGAAGAAGCAAGACACCCGAGTAAACTTAGCAATTTTTATTTCTGAAGACACTTAGCTTAATTTAACCCACAATGTCAAGATATCTGTAACGAAATTAGCTGAAAGCTCCTAACTTATCAGGCCTCCTCGTGGTTGTGGCGCTTCCTCAAGGAATAATTTGAAAGAAAAACCCTCTGTCTGTCAAAAGATGGACCCGGCATCGCTATTTTTTCTGCTCACTATACTCGAAACCTGGTCCTCTGGATGACTCAGAAACTACATAAACAATTGGGTATGCACAACACATAAAAACAATCTACCACGAGACATGTGAAACATGCCAATACATCAAGCTTAGCAAAACACTCATACCTTAAGAAAGTCAACCTAACACAAAACAAATTATATCAACAATCACAACCTTGGAATAGGAAACACTCCAGCAAATCTCTCACCAAACACGCACACGTATTTTCGATACAAGAAACAAAACTAATAGAAAAATACAAAACTCCAAATATTTCACCGCTTTGCACTGACAGATAACACAAACAACGATGTGGACTCCTAACATATATACACAAACGCAACCATAAATAATATACACAAATACAAATGATCAAACTCCTAGGCACGTTGATAAGGGAAGGGGGATGCCCTCCGCCCCCTATCTTCCTGGAACTTCCTTAAAATATATAAATGTATACACTAGTCCAGTCCAATTAAAATCAGTTTTGCCTCCTCTCCCTCTCTACTTAGAGTCTGACGATGGGGCTGATCAAACATATAGATACCTCCACTGAGGTGCACTCTTATCCGAGCTACTACAAACACCAATCACAATCCTCAACATAAACACTTCTACCCACAAACCTACAAGCCCTAAACGCAACCTACCTCACCGGACATCACAACCATGATAGCTTTCTTAATAACAATACCACATGCAACACACTACGCCCTCAGCTTTGAGCATCTACCCATTATTTTTACCTATAACACTAAAACAACAATCACACTAAACCATTGCTTTCCTACCTTTTTTACACTGCTTTTTTTATACCTTTCTTGAACATTGGAAACTTATTGGTTCGCATGTTACAAAATCTAATATTTTAGCAGTCTTTAAGTTTGAATGCAATATTTTATTTTATTAAAATATTTTTGCATAAATATAACTTAACAAAATGAGTATAAAAAACATTGCATGCAAAATTCATTATATGAGTGAAAATATAATATATAATTTAAAATAAAATAAAAGAAAAATAAACCATATAAATTAGGGTTTGCATAAGTATTGAAAATTAGGACCCGGTAGCGATACCGAAAAAAACTTACACAACCGGGAATTCCCGGTTCCAAACGGTTCCTTAAGGAGATATATAGACAGCAAAAAGATGCAATGAAATTGACGTTTTTGATTTATTATAAACAGATGTACACTTTTTCTTTCTATATCATTATCATTAAAATGGTTCTAGGAGAAAAGTGTGCAAACGATAAAAGTGTGCAGCAGAAAAAAACTCTTTTGTCGTTTGCACACTTTTCTCTGTTTACCATTAAAATGAGATGACAATGAAAAAAAAGATTTTATATGAATGAAGTGCAGTAAAGTTTTATGCAAAGAATTGCATAGTGAAATAAATAAACTACAACTAAGTTATTCTTGGAACCGGGAATACTTTTCGGTTCCTAGACGGTTCCCAAATTTTTAGAACCGGGAACGTCCCGGTATTTCAGAACCGGAAACAAACCCTAATACAAATGTATAAGTTTATAAAAAATAGTACTGTATTCGCAGTTAGATTAACTCTGATTCCATGGGTTTTAGTTTTATTGCCAAAATTTTGACAACATTTAAAACTATTTACACTTATTGAGATCAATGATGGTTGAGGAGGTCATATTGAGGGATCTTATTTGAAATCGGTGATAATGCGTAAGATAAATAGGTATGAGCATTTTTTCTTATTTTATTATAATATAATGATTACCATATTAATAATAATAGTAAATTTTTTTTTATACCTCATCTTTTCCTTTGCTTTGGGCACTAGGAAAGATGAGGAAAGTATCCAACGGTTTGTCACAGGTGTGACCACTCCTTTTGCCAGGAGGGCAGGGAAAATGGTCTTCTCTATTAAGTACCCTTGAATTTTTGGGTATGGCGAATAGGATGAAAATTTTCCAAAACACTTCGGACGAGAGTCTGGGCCTATAACCATGCGTTAGGATCCTTTTGACAACGGAGGTCATTCTGCGCCCTGAACGTTGGACAAATGACTTCAAACGTTCCATTATGGGTAGTTCAAGCATACCTATGCGGCCTGCTGGAGCTACGATATCCTTGAAACGGCTTTCGATGAGATCTGAATCAATGGCTGAGTCGTTGTCTCCTCTCCCTAATATGGGTCGTGGAACCTTTGGCTTTGGTTTACCATCGTCCAGCTGGTCCGGCCCAGGTCCAACGGAGAGTATGGCTGCGAATAATTCGCGCCATTCTTCCAGTGTCCTCCTATTCCTGTGTTTGTTGTATTGATTTAATAAATCCTCAATTGTTTGAGAGATGGGCAGCTCTTCCAGCTCATCGTCATTAAGCCAATCAAGGTAGGAGGAGGGCTGGGGTGGCTTCCACCTCAGGCTCCGGTCCTGTCATCGCGGCGCTTCTCCTATTGACGATTCACTATAAGAGACTGACTGACCTTTGGAGGAAAATAATAATATATAAAACCTTTAATATCTGTACCTACAAGAATTCAATTCCCCAACTTCGGCCCAGATGTGCTCTCTGATGTTAAAAAGTTAAAAAGTGTATGAATTTGTTTGCACAGTGAATAAAAAATTATGACACGATATTTGATCAACAAAACTGAAAAGAAATTTCGTTGACAGTCGTGAAATATATAATGTAAATATTTCACTAAAAATTTAATCGCAATGCGCAAGACGGAAAAATATTTTGTATTGAAATCATCTTTACTCTCTCTAAATTAAAGAAAAAAGTGATGGAATCTACTGCTACGTAGAATTTGGCTATCGAGCTAGGCTCTCGAATCGAACAGTATCCATGATTATCCTCAAGATATATACATATATTGGTGTTGATAATATCAATATATAATAATGATAAAAAGATATTGATAACTAATATGCATATCTTTTTTTGGAACATTTCAGACTTTTAGTTTCTACTAAAAAAGCAAAATTCAAATCCATTACTACCTTGTCAATTCCAAGATCCAAGTCCTAAATGTGTATTTGGATTTATCTGGTAATTATAACTAAAATAATGTATACTCTGTAATTTGTCGATATACTCAATTGACCGATTCATCAGGGAAATACGGTGCTAATAACATTATAATACTTTGACATTTTTTTCGTTATAGAAATTGTAATATTTAATTTCATGGAGAAATCAAAGAAAATATAACTAGATGATGATGTGTCATTTTTAATTCTTTCAAATATGAAATTTGTTCACAATCGTCGCTACCATATGTTGGTTTGGTTCTAGAGTCAGAGCTCGATTATCCGACACTGTTCGTTTCACAGATGTTTTTTGTCTGATTGTTAATAGGTTTCAACATCCGAATCCGCAATTTTGAAATATTTTTCTTTTTTTTTCTATCTACCGCAAAGGTTTTTTTTCGCAATTTTAAATGTTTGCTTTATCCAAAATTTTTATGTAAGTATTTCTTTATGATAACACATATACATTGAGACTTCTTCTATCTACAAGAAGTATAAAACTTGCTTTTGTTTAGAATAGCTGTTATGATATACGCATCCGCACCTGCTTAAAAAATGAAATATGGTTAACACGAAAAGAAGGGTAGGGTGATAAATGTCTTGTGTAAAATATAGAATGTGTAGAATATAGTACATTTTTTCATTATATACAAACATTTTATACTATTTTCCATTGTTTCTCGGTGATCTCCGATTCGAATCGCAGCCTTCCAAGTTTTATCTTCTCGTTGAAAATATTTCACCTTACCTTTATCTTTTCTAGACTATCACTGAGAAGGAACTCGTGGATGACTCGAATAGGGACAGTAGGAACGGCATAAATGCGAATAGCAGAAACTCTATCTCTTCACTCAGTCGAAAGCAGTTGAATAAGATTCTTGGCTACATCGTTGAACGCATCAAAACCGTTTCGGTAATCATCTCCTTCTGTTATTATATTCTTTATTATACTTTTGCCTTCCTCAGAATCCTCTTTTCCTTTCTTCAACCAACACGGTTTTGGCATCCTTTAACGACTCCATCATCAATCTCATGTACTTTTGCAAAATTAAAATGGTGACCTTTTTTCTTATTCTTCAATCCAGTGTTTTTCAATCTTTATTTCAATATGCTTCCCTTTTATATAAATTTGATTTTGGTGTCGTGCTATATTTCTTTATCAAATGTTTTTTCATTTTTCTAAAATCTAGCTTTTAAAGTAACGTTTGAACATGTCAGTAGTTATATTGAAGTTATAATTTCTCTTCTTGTTTTGAGGGATCCACTTCATACTCATCAAAGTATATCTTCAAATGAATTTTTTGCAATACTATTGGTACGTATCCTAGTTTTTAAATCACTCCTTTAATCCTTTTAGGCATTGATTTTCTAAAATTAACTTAGGCATGAAATTTCAAAACCCCGAAATTTTCTCAAAAAGATTTCTAACTCTTACATAGTATTTATTGTTATATTTATATTTAGCTTTCCGTTTCGTTTAACGTCTTTTGTTCAGTTTATGTGTGAACACAAAATTAATTCGACAAGTATAAATCTAAAATTTTTGCAAACTTTTTATATCAAAGATTTGACTAATTTGATGAATACAATTATTTAGTTACTCAGTTGAACAGATAATAATTGTCTGGTTAGTCACTTAGTAGTAATGTCTGATTTGGTACTTTATAAGTTATTTAAATAAAAATAATAACAATAATGGTCACCTTTATTTAGGAAAAAAGACAACTGGTTTCACCTTCTTCGTCGAGTGTATTATAGTATATAATTGAAAAATTTTAATCCTAAATTATTTTATCGTTAATTTTCATTTTTAATTTATCTACGCTAATACACTCCACGACGAAGGTGATACTTCGAAACCGCAATAAAATTCTCCATTTTTATTTTTACCATTAATTCTTATAATGGTCACATCTGACAAAGATTTTATTTCTGTTATTTAAGTTAGTAATCAGTTAGTCTTTCTTTGTTGTCGACGAAATCCCGTTTTGATTGTCTAGGACAGCGTTTTTCAAACTGTGGGTCCTGACCCTTCTAAAGATGACCTCATAAAATTTTTTTTCTTTTTAATGACCCTTCTCACTGGCTCGGATCAAAAATAAAATGAATTGTGACAAAAAAGATTCTGAATTAATGAACCTAGTGAACAGAGTTTGTCTTATTACACCTAAGTGCTATGGGTCGCGATGCAAACTGTGGTTCTTGCTATGGATCGCAGTAATAAAAGTTTGAAAAACCCTGGTCTAAGAAGTATAGTTTCATCGACTAAATCTTGTGTACCCCGTTTTTATGATACAATTTTTGATATTGCATATACCAGCATACGGAAATAGATATAAAACAGGGGTTCTTAGACTTCTGTACCTATTTACAGCCAATGTTCCTATTTTGGAACATAAGTAATTTCATCTTCGTCTGCTTTTTTCAATGACTTTGAATATAAATCGTCTGCGTTTTTTAGATATCGTCTGCTTTGCTTGGTCTTAAATGGGTTAACCCCCATCACCCTTACCTAATTATTGAATTATCTTCGCCATTTCTTATACTAGTTGCCGGTATGCCGTCTTCAAATATGTGCAAATTTTGAATTGTTTTAGAGATCGTTAACTACGAAGAGATCATGAAATAAAACCATAAGCTTTGTTATTATACCCTTGCCATATTTATTTACAAAAAGGAAAATTTAAATGAGAAATGACAAATATACGAATAGCTATGACTATTTTACAATATGACTGTGTATGTTTGTTTCAGTGTTTTTATTTTTTGATCCTAAGTTTGGTTATTTGTGTATGTAAAATGTAATGATAAATACAATACTGTGATGTATCAAATGTTACATGAGAAGATAGCAATAAAATCAACTCAAAATCCACTCGGGAGAATTTCTGTTTATCAGTGAAGCTCGCCTATTACTATTGTGTATATCGAATTGATTGAAATGAATATGTTTGTCAATTTGATGCGCTCAACACAGTGGCGTAGCTATAAAAATTGCCGCCCGGGGCGGTTCATGAATTTGACGCCTCTCATTTATTTTAAAAATAAATAAAATCTTGCTAAGAACGCGTAGTCTTAATACTCCTTCTTCCTTTGATACCCCCACTTTGGGAGGGGAAATCAGATCCATACATTACCTGAATTTCCATCCAACAGAATATATGTCTTTACTTACACACAAAGAATAAACTTTAATTTGTAATAGAGACACTACAAAAGAGATCGATTTTGCATTTTTCTTTAAAAATTTAACTTATATCAAAAGATTACTTACCTGAACAAAATCGTAAAATATGTTATGAAAGAATACTTGTAAGTTGAAACTTGTGACAGTTAGATTTCAGATGAAGTAAAAAGAAATATACAGAAAATGGAGGATTGAATTAATTTGATATGTTTTTGCAAAAACAATGTTAACTGATCCATGCAAAATATTTACAAATAGGTAATATTTTGTTTGAAAATATTGAATAGTTTGAAACACAAAATATTACTCTAGCTGTTCCACGCATTAATAAATTACATTTGACAGCTTTCCTCATCTCTTCCTCTCTGCCTATCTCCCCTCACTTATGTGAGATTAGATATTCGCTTTTTACGTGTCTTCTATTTTTTGTGTTTTTCAATTGAGAATCTCTTATAATCCAAATTGTTATGAAAATCTTAACATCATATTGATTGCAACATTTAAGTAACTTCAAAAAAGTGCCGCCCGGAGCGGACCGCCCCTCCTGGCTACGCCACTGGCTCAACGTGTGTATGGCATCTTTAGGTTTATGAAAGTAGTATTTGTAATTGTCTTTTCAAAGGAATAATTATATTTGTATTATATTTTCTTGAGAAGGCTTTTGATTCAGTTCCTAGGAATGTTATACGTTGTGCATTAAGAAAGAAGGGTATACCTGAGTTTGAAGTGAACGCAGTAATGGAAATGTATCCAGATTCAAGAACAGCAGTGCGTATCGAAGGTGAGCTTTCAGAGTGGTTTAAAATAAATGTTGGTGTTCATCAAGGGTCTGTAATAAGTCCTTTCTTGTTTATCATAGTGATAGACGCTCTGAGTTGGATGAGTTGAATGTTAAGTATACCGAATGGAAAAGAGCACTTGAAAGCAAAGGATTAAAAATAAATGTAGCAAAGACCAAAGTGATGATCGTGAGTAATAAAACTAATGGTGTCAGGGAAGTGAGTAGTGTCGACCCCTGTTCATTATGTGGACTGAGGGTAATGAGAAACGCCATTTTATGTACGACTTGTAATAAGTGGGTTCACAAAAGATGTTCCTCTATAAAGGGCTCTCTTTCTGCAGTGAGTGGCTTTGTTTGTAGAAAGTGCAAAAATAGAGACAGCGTAAGTAGTCTTGTTGAAAAAGTCAAATTAGGAGATGATACGTTTGATGTTGTTGATGATTTATGTTATTTGGGCGATATGATCAATTGCAACAGTGATGTTTCTAGTAGCGTAAGAGCGCGAATACGCCTAGGTTGGAAAAAGTTCAAGGAATTATCCGACTTACTGTGTGGAAATTTTTTATCTGACGAACTAAAAGCAAAACTGTATAAAGTTTGCGTTAGAAGTACGATTTGTTACGGTTCTGAAGGCTGGGTGATGAAGAAGGCTGACACGAGAAGGCTACAAACAACTGAGATGAGATTTAAAAATAAGCATTTGATCCAACCCTGGGTTGTTTGCCGTATTTAAAAAATTTAGAGAGGGGTTAGGAATTTTTTTTTTAATAATAGAAAAATATTGTTCATCTAAAAATCTTTGAGCAAACAATATAAAATTGACTATGTTTTGAGAAGAAGATTGTGATGGCTTAGTGAATCGCTCTTAAATACACCCTTGCGTGTGACTGCACTCCTGGTATAGTTATGGCATAAGCTATGCATACGTTATTTGTCGACTTTCATTTTAGATTTGCTAACACGGAAAATCCTCACGTAGATAAATTATTGTAAAGGGGAATAAAACATACATTTTCAAGCTTATGTAAACTCGGATAATATATTCAAGTCAAAATGTCTAATATATACTATTCCAGTCCTTTCAAAAATAATTTTAATTTCTGGGTCTTCTTGGAAATCAGTAAAATAATCCTCTCCTGAATCGTTATCATTTCTCTTTTATGATATATCCAAGGTTGGCCACCTGACTCAGTTGTTTTGCAGCATATTTCTTCAACACCATTTTTGGTATCTATAGCGCACAAAGCTGTTACGAGGTTCTTCTCATTAAGGCGTTGATTTCCTTCTTTGGCTTATCCCATATGTTAAAAGAGTTGCTTTCTGATCGTACCGAATTATTCTCATGCATCATTCGATGTACCAGAACACTGTATTTGCTTTCACGATGTTACCTCTTCCCTAATTAGAGTTTCTGGGTCTAGATTTCCTAAGCCTCTTTTCCAGAGCATTGAACTTGATTCTCGAAAAATACACATGAGACTGGAGAAATTTATTGGGTTTATCTTTCTATCCTTATTCTATCAAAAAAATTAAAAAATTTTAGTATGCTTGAAACTGTCGAACTATCAGAATCTTTGTAATTATTACGCAATGGTTGGTTTGTTATGTATGCAACCTATATCTTGTAAAATGCAAGAGAAATTTTCCATTTGTACCTAACTTTTTATCTTTTTAGATAAACATTAGTTTTACTTTTTATGCATATTCGTATTACTTTTTGTTGCTTTATTTTATTTTCTTGAGAGAAATCTTGAGTCTCAAGAATTCTCAATAGAATTTCCCATTTTAACGAGAAAATAGAAACTGTAGTCCTGATTTTTTAAAATTTCCATTGCTTATTACCAAATTACAAATCATACACAGCTGTTTTTATTACCATCTTGTTCTGTACCTTTCGCTAGAGGCATACCTGTCAGTGTCTCAACTTTGTGAATTTCTTGATGAAGTGTGCACCTTTTAAATGAGAAAAATATGTAGTATTAATTCATTTTGACATTTAAATACTGTTTTGTTAATCTACTTTTGGCGCCAACAACAATGTTTTTAAAAGAATTTAGCCTGCGATTGAATAAATTGAGCTAATATTATTATTAAAAGATTTGCAAAATCATCTAGCTAGATTCTAGACAACAAAAAATGCTTTTAGTTTAATAATTACATGAACTGTAAATTATTATAAAAATATATCCCGTTGCCATTTAAAGCTTATTTAAATTACAAAATTTTAAAATAACATCTTTTGATTTGAATGGGTCTTTAGCATCAGTATTGTTGCAACTAGCATTTTGGAATCCCTGCCTCAATATTTGGTTCCCGAAGCACAACGGCGTATGGATACCCGGTTATGTTAACGTTTATATACTCTTTGTTTTTTTAGAGCTTATTACATTTCGACTTTGGCGAATCAAATCTATATAAGTATCAATGTATTTTTGCAATCTTTAGATTCAAAATTTTGATTGAAGTTGAAAGATCAAGAACAATCTTGCACATTTGTGTTTTACTTTGCGTTAATGAACAATGTGTTGCCGCTTTTTTACCTTATATTTTAAAAAGTTCTTTCCCACTTTTAATCTATATATTTTAAGGTGTTTTTACATCTCTTCAAAAAAAGTTTTCTATATTTTTGTTGATAGGCTGTTTTTTATTCCAATCCAAAATGCATACAAAGTTATCCATTTAAAAATAACTTTTCGAGTTTTTAAGCGTTTTTTACTCATAATGTAACGTTAATTCATTTACAATACATTTCTGACAAAGAAATACACGCAACGTTCAGAGTTTTTCTTGATGCGTTTTTGCAACGTTACAGGTTAATCCATTTGGTCCCATCGTCATCTTTAAATGACGCACACGAATTTTTGATTTTAAGTATATTTTATATCAAATTACTAAATTTTTTCTGCGATCAAATGGATTAAAGAGATCCAAGATTCATTCATGGTATTTTTTATAAAGAAAAAAAACGGTGTTAAATAAAATTATTGAACTTCCTTTAATTGCGAATGAATATAATTTATAAAGAATGTGTATATCAAAACTAAAATTCGTTTTAAAAATAAAATCGTCTGCGTTTATCAATGCTTAATACAAATCTTCTGCTTTATATTAGATATCGTCTGATTATTCTGGTCGTTAACGAGTTAATTAAAATCAAAACGATTCACTGCATATCAGAAATAGACGTTAGACCTTGTTATAAAAGAATTTTAATGTGTATTACAGTAAAATGGGGGAAGCAGGGATTTCATGAAAATGCCCTGTTTCCCATTCCAACTCTAACATATACATGTTGATTCATGTTGAACATAATCCCATTTTATACTTCACAGAAAATTATAAATGAAGCGTATACCTGTGTCGAAATGCTCTTATTTGATTTGGAATGGATGTATCATAATTCAGTCATTACATTTGGTTGTAAGAAAACTTTTCTCTTTATTTGTACATTTCCAAACTCCATTCTTTTCTTCACTTCTGTCAAGATAACGCTGCCATAACGACAAACGCAAAGAGAATTATTCGCTCGTTTGAAGCTGAGGTTGGCGAATTGAAGCTGTGTTGGCAGTGCTATTCTCGTGTCTTTGAACAGCCTGAAAGTTGGTTCGTCCAACTTTGCGATGTGCCCCACACTCTTATTTGGGCCAAAGTTTCTGGCTACACCTTTTGGCCTGCCAAAGTTTTGCAGGTTCACAATCAAACAGCGGACGCTCGATTCTTTGGAGACAGACACGACAAGTAGTATTTCTTCTTCAGTTCCTAAACCCAAATCTAAAAATTATGCTACTTACTATTACTTCTCAGGTGATACGCTTAAACTTGAGAAGTTCCGAGTACTCTGAATCGGCTGTTTTCGGTAGTACCATCGGAACCGGTATAATATAGCGCGATATTCTGCGAAATCGGATATAACGTCACGAACCTATATACTCTAAATGTTTAAAAAACGCGCCAAATCAACAGTGACATCAGTCCTTGAACAGGCTTACGTCTTTTGATTAGTTAAACTGTCACTCAGTTGGATGTAGATTAATTGCCCTTTCGTTTATCAGATTTACATTTTAATCAAATTTATACATTCCAAACCTTTTTGAATTTATAGCATGCCCATCATTCCAAGAATCTATCAGTCACTTTTTGTGTTAATAACATTCTAACGCTTGATTATATGTTTTAATCGCGAAGTAAAATGTGAATAAAACCTTTTGAAATCACGACTGATCTTGTGTTAATGATATGAATATTCAATTCTATTTCTTTTTGCACGAGTCGTATTCGTTCTTTACAAAAAGACATCTTGTTTTCTTGTTTTCGACAAGAATTTTATTCTTTCCTTACATAATAAACTGTTTTCATAATTAGATCTTATTTGGTATCGATTTTTTTTTTATCAAATCATTGTAAAATATTGAAACATATTGATTTCAAAACACGTCAGGAAATAAATTGGCGTTTTTGAGCAAGTAGTTTTAAACGTTATTATCGTAAATTCCCGACTAATCTGTCCTAGAAAGCGTTCTTCGTTATAACATGGACCACCCTATATGCGACGCTGTAGCGAGAGCGCACTGCTTCAAACATAACCATAGAGTCGGAACAAAAACATCCACTCCGACTGCTCTTATTAGTGATACTTCGACTTTCCTTCTAATAAAACTAATTTGACATCATAGTTTTTACACCAGGGGTCTAGGGGCCGCATTGGAATTTACCTAGGGTTTGCGCGCTTTAGTAAAATTCGATTTTATGAACAATTTTAATAATAATATTTATACAATATTCAAATTCATCACACGTTTTCATGAGGTAAAAGAGAGAGAAAATTATGGTCACTGTAACATTTTGGTATACTTTAGATATGAGTATAGAATTATAGATATTTAAAACAATTAGTGAGGAAATAAAGCATATGGATCTGGAGTCTGTGGGGCTTCTGTATATGGAATCCTCCACAAAGATTGATCATATTAATGAAAGAAAGACCTTCTTTAAGATTTCAAAATCTTTTTCGTCTAAAAAGTGAAAGCCTTTTTTACTCTGTTCCTAAACCCAAATAGTATTTTCGTTTATTGCTTAAAGTATTCTCATTTTCATTATGCCATAAAAACGTTCTTTTATTCGGTGCTCTTGATGACAAGCATGCATCATAATATTTATTTTTTTTTAAACTTTTTTTTACATAGGGCTTGGGTTCCTTTCAAAAATTGTTACATGTTTTCCAAATCCATTCCTATTACCGTTTCCAAGTGCAATAAAGCAGATATGAAGAGGGCGCTCGATGAATTGAAAGAGCACTGCAAAAAGCTGTGCAAAACCTTTGGCTACGTTCCCTACTGCGAATTGAAAACACCCTTCAACTCAGACAAACTCTTCTACTTCAGAGACAGCTTCAGGCCGAGTGCCAATGTTAAAAATGAGTTTTTTCCACCTTCCTCTTCTTCCAATGTTACTCCCACAACACCAACTCCTACTGCGGCAACAACAACAGTCACAAGTATAAAGCCCATGAAATTACCCGTCTTCACATTTACCATTTCCGCAACATCTCCAGCCATTACATCATCTTTATCATCTACCACATCCACCAGGACAGCGAATAACTTTTTAGATAGTAAAGCGCCCTTTGCGCCCCCTTCCTCCACTAACAACAGCAGCACATCTCATGCTTTGCATTTGCGCAAGTGCATCTCGTGTAAGATGAGCATGCCGGATTCCAGCTCTGGCAAGGATTACTGCTCAAAGTGTGCTTCCATTGTGTCCCCCTTCGCCGAATTTGTGCGGGGAAATGTCGTTAAGAAGGAGACTCTGATTGATCATTCCTACGTCACTCCAATCAAACAGCCCTGCACAACAACAATAACCGCCTCGTACACTCCCTCTCTTCCTCCGATCCTGTCCTCTCCAAGGACTCTCTCCATTCCTCAATTAGTCAACCATGAACCGCTTCCGATTCTCACTGATTTCAGCCAATCTGCTCTGCTTAACTGTGAAATATTGCTATCCCAAAAAATAACTAGGATTTTGAAAGGCGAAATCAAGGACTACAGCGCCGATGTTCTTAAAATTTATGAACCACTTCCAGAAAAGGCACTTCCTCTTTCCCCAGCCGATAACATTGCTTTTCAGAGAGACATTGTCATGAATGAAGAATCAGTTATCCCCACGACTACAACAAATCACGAAAATGCGTCCCATCTCTGCAATAGCATAGAAAAAATATGTGATGCGGCTGACTCGGTAAGTGTACACTTACCGTTTATATCCAGTTCCGTTGCCAGGTGAGGTGTTGGCTAGAGGCGCCTGTGAAACCACTTTAACCATTCAAATCAATAATGATTTTAGGAAATTTTTTGTCAATTTACATTAATCTTAGCACATCTCACTTTCTCCCACGGAAGATTTATCTCAGATCTCTATATATTTAAGTGCATGCTTTTATGTTGTGATATAATTCATGATATACTTAGAATCGATGGAGCCTATTTACCGAAAATGGTGATCTCCATGCTTTCATCTTTATATCCGATGCCGCAGTATATCGTCTGACTTAACACAATTGCACATATGACTTTTTTGGACCGAATGCCTGCGAAAAAATAACTATAAAATATTTTAAATAGATCAAGTATTAATGTTTTATTTAAGATCCCATAAATAGTTGTTACAAGCTCTAAAAGAAACGATTTAATTTAAATGTCATAAACCTGGTTTTTCATAATCCAGACAAAAAATTTGTATTATTGATGGTTAACAGTATATGCAGCCCCCGTAGGGTTTATTTTGCCCCCACTCTGGGTTATAATCTCACCCCATTAAAATCATTTCACCATGTACTCCTGTCACGTAGCTGATTATTATTAGTTTGGAAAGGTTTTGATCATGCGATATTAAACAAAGATTAAGTTATTGAACATGTACATTACGTCATGATCTCTCGATCTTGACAAGAAATTCATTAGAGATTTTCAGGATCTGTATGTTGATGCTCAGAATCCTTATTTTAGAAAATTTTTAACTACACGACTCCTTACAACATCATGGCCTTCCAACCTTTTTAGATTTGTGGCCTCTTCAGTATGCACAAGTTTTAAAAGACACTCAGTTACGAGCATATATTATTATTAGTGTCATGGTATCATTTCAAAACTCTAGGTATTCAATGACCACTTATGTTTTTAATATGGCTCTTAGTTTCGAAAAAACCTGGCCTAGAGGGACCTTATAAAATGGGTTAAGCTTTGATGCTTTAAAGACCATAGTTTTGAAGATTAATCTTTTGCTTTTCTTTTTAAATGTAATTATATATGTTTAAATTAGATTTCTTTGACACTAGTATCCCAATGATCGTTAAAGTGTTCAACAGAAAGATTAAACAAATTATGGGTTCTCCCTTAATCAAAAAAGGCTTTAATTAAAAGCTTGTCTGTCCAGATTCTATTGTTTGTCTACTGAAACATAAGCATTACGCACAAATGTATACTGTGCACTTTTAGGAATAAATATTCTAATGTTTAGAGAGGCCTTCTACAACACTTTCACGACCTAAAAAAGGAAATGGAGGAATTGATCAATCAAAAGATAAGCCATATCAATTCAAAATTTCTCCTGGATAATAATTATGCTGATGAGCACAATTGTGACAGTAATACTCAAGATAACACTGTCAAATCCACTCTCAACGAAACTGAATCGTGTCATATTGATGAAGCAAATCTCAATCCTATTTTGCAATGCCAATTAGAGTAAGATGAAATTTACTGCACTTCTCCTTATATGCATATTTTGCAACTTTTTTTCTTCTTTAGAAGCACTGCAGTGAAGAGTGCTATTCAAACAAACCCTTTGATAATTCAAACCGAAAGCTCCGGGAATCCTTCTTCAAGTATCTTGTTAATCAATTCTAGAATTAATTTCTTATAAACTTGACACGTGTTTGATGAGAAAAAAGAAGGAGGAACTTACGGTTAGACACTATGAAACCCAAGTTTTTTTGAACATAAAAAAGCCATTGGGTTGTATACGACCCCGACAAAATAGTTAAGAGAAACAAAAATAAAAGAATTTTAAGTTTACTATAAAATAGATGCAAAAGTGTGTTTCAATTTAAAAGCTTAACACTAAATATTTTATAATTTAAAGCTGTCTATTTTTTAAATGGGGGTTTAATATAATCCGTGTTATCGAGGTAAAAAATTGTCTTAATTCCCAAAATTTTATTAAATTTCACTTAAATGCTGAAAATAAAAACATTCCCGCTTGAACATTTTTCTTTCAAACTAAAAAAACTTTTGTTAAAAAAGTTATGCGTTTCAAGTGATCCCATGTCTCTTGTAGTGTTAAAACCGATGTGAAAAGTGTTTTAGATATTTTCATTAATTTAAGCTGTATTCATATACTATTTGAAATATGGTTGTGCAGTAAAAGAGGCCGTTCTTGAGGGATGGAAATTTCAGATAGATTCTGGATTCTGCTTTGCTGGCGGGACCATGATATCCATAATGATGGATACGAACGTCACATACATTTCTTAATTTGACTTCTGCTTTAGTAATCTTTAAATCAATATGTGAACTTGGCATACAAATGTATGTCAATGTAATAAGCATGATTGGAAGCCATACATTAGTCAGATATAGGCATAGTAAAATTATTTTGAAAAAAATTGAAAAAAATTTCCGACTAGTTTCGAAATTTATTCTCCTTTATAAAAGACAAAATTTTAAACAACTGGAATTAAAATAGAGACAATTAAAATAAGTGAAAGTGGCAGGAAAACAAAACTGGAGATGATGAAATTATTTCGCAAGAATAAAAGCAAACAAAGAAACAAACACACCCGCTTATATATATATAATATATATAGTAAACAGAGAAGAAAAAAATTATTGGATACAAAGTTGTAAAAACATACATTATTAAATCGTTTATGACCTACGACATCAACCTCTTCTCTTTCTCCGCGCTATGTTTGAAAAAGCCGATTGTCGGCGAAAATTCATTTGTTTTTAAAACTTTGTGGCCAATCAATTCTTTACGCTTTCTCTGTTTACTTTATGCACTAATTTAATGGGTCATCTTCAGCACCAAAATCTATATATAGAGAGAGAGAGAGAGTCAAGCCTATATTAACCGTTTGAGAACGACAATTTTCAAGACTTATCAGCAGCTTTCTTTTGTAATGGTATTTTATATATTTAAATGCAATCTAATAATTATTTTTAAATGTTTTGTACTTTAGAAATAATGATAAGGTTAAAGTAGAGAAAAAAATTCCTAAAATAAACTGGGAAGCTGAAACTTGGTGTGAATTGATTGATCTAACCTCTAGTTCCTTTTGTAGAACCACCAATATTGAAAAATGTCTCAAATGATCAAATACAAGAATTGATTCAAAGTAAAAACAAGCCAAACATCCCAAATCCCCCTTCTCATTCTCAAGGTGTTGAAAGAAGTGTAAAGTTAGTTTCAGAAGCTTCACATTTGGTAATATGGATTTGAGAACCGACATAAATCCATTTTGACAAAGTTATTAAGGAGATCTAAATGTCCTTCTCTTACATCAAAAAGTCATTATTTCCAAACTTACGATAGTTTATATGATTAAAAACAATATTTAAAGTGTAGAAATAAACTTTTTAGCAGATAACTCCATGCCTTTTTTTGAAAGACTTTATTATTCTTTCAATTGAAAATTACAGGTATATATGAAAGTTTGAATTCCGCAAAGGTGCTTCAATAAATTTTTATAATTTTTGTTTTCCATGATGTTTCAAGACCTCCTTTATCTACCAATGATAAGATCAGATTGCTTATACTTTATATACCTGCTATGTTTTATATAGTTTTATAAGGTGATGCCAAATTATCCTACCCTTTCTATATTTTATAAGGTGGGTGACGCTGTGGCACTGTAACTCTCACAACAACTAAAAGTATACATACAATGCAACTTTATATACTTGTCTTCTGAATCTGACTATTTACTAAATATGCTATTTATTCAGTTTTAAAGTGTCTCATCGCAATTTTTTTCATAGATTGCAACAATGTTTCTTGTCAAACGGACGAAGTTGCATACGTTTCTTCTTCTTCTTCCAGGGAGTCAATGTTACATCGCAAACATTCTGAGGAGTATCATCTTTCAATGGTTGAAAGAGAAAAGATTAAATCTTTTTTCATGGACATTATCAACGAAGTCAACTTCTCTTGGAGTAAGAAAATTTTTTAATCACCTTTGTCGCTGCACATTTTTCTTAACTAAATAAAGACTTCCATTTTTTTAAAATAATTTTTATATATACAGGGGGTGTCCAAAAGTAGGTATACATAAAAAAAACTCACTACAGTACTCATTATGTTTGTTATTCAAACAGACGGATTTTTCACGAAAATAACAAGCACATCAATGCCTTATGTGCTTAAATGGCTTGGCGTCTATATTAACACACCGATCTAATCGAGGGCAGAATTTCTTTAACACTCTCTTTATCAGCATCAACTTTCTGGCGAGCTAGCAAGGTGAACTGAACCATTCTTTTTCAGAACCCCAAAAAATAAGTCTATGTGGGAAGGGCGTATTCTAGGAGAGTGATGTGGTCACTCTACATTATTCGATGTCCGATCCATCTTTGGGAAATAGTGCTGTTGCGCGCGATCTTTCAGAAAATATAATTCATTGTTCTCATATTGTTCTCGTAAATGTGATATTATTGCACCCCTTAAAATATTTAAGTGCTTATGTGTCCAACAACACCTTTGCAAGACAGCCCAGCCCACACACGCTCACCTGAGATTGATTGAGTTATTGAATTGTTTCTCTACAGTAATGTAAGAGTTTTAAATTGCATTGTATATGCAGTTTTGACGATTGATGCCACCCGATAATTTAAAGGTTGCTTCGTCCGACCATATGAGATTTCCTTTATAATACTGTCTTCCTCATGTTCTGCGGTAAACATGTAATTTTAACTGACAAGCCGAATCATCTTTCAATAGACCGCGTACCGATCGAGATTAGTACATTTTTACTCCCGCACGATGCATCACGCGCCCAACAAAAAAAGCTTGCAAGTCATAAGTTTGCAATCGTTAGTCATATGTTTGCGATATTTTTAATTTAACTCTAAATACAAATTAGAGATAGGCAGTGGCGTAGCCAGAAAAAAGTTGATAGGGGGGCTTTAACCTGATCATTATTTCTAAAAGACAATTTAAAAACTTAAAAATTTGAGCAACATTATTTATACTTTCTTGATCCTTTCATTGGAGAAATTTTCGAAAACTGATAGCGCATAAGGTGCATCCTGGCACCATGAGGTACATGGTTCACTGCCCATCAGTGGCGGATCCAGAAATTTCTTATGGGGGGGGGGGGGCGAAATCTATTTAAATTTTTTGCAATTTTGCCAGAAGTATTCAGAGAATACGACAGCTGTATTATGTCTTTTAGAATCACTAATTACCTATGTTTTCATATTTTTAACATTATTTTGCCATGAATAAATTGCAAAAATTTATTTTTATACATGTAAGGGTATACATTAGTAAGGGTAATTTTCAAAGCCATTTTTTAATAGGGGGGGTGGGTGCTAGGCCCATGAAGCCCCCCCCCCCCCCCCCCCCCCACCTGGATTCGCTACTGCTGCCCATCATGCCCCAGCCTAGCTACGTCACTGGAGAGAAGAGAGCAGAATGAGATAGGAGAGCTAACAAAAGAAGAGAGCTTGAATGATTGAATTTTAGCGGAAGAGAAAAACAGAGAAGGAGACAGAAAGAGAAATAGAATCACTGTGACAGAAGATGAGAAAATCTAGTGGGTCATCAACATGTGTTTGCTCAAAAATACTACAAGGAAACAAAACATTGCTTATTATTGTGTGCATATAGAAACAATGGATTATTATTATTGTATAGCTCTCACATCGTTTGTAAAATATTAAAAAAAATATTTTTTGAATTCAAGGTGAAGGTTGTTAAGTTAATACATTTCACTATCACTTCTCCGGCATCATTGGGATCTGAAGGCAACCGGAATAGCCATTTTCAAACTTCTTTTTATTAGGTTAAAGTTTGTTAATATTGAAAAAGTCATTGAAAGTCTAGTTTTTTCAAAAATCTTACTTTTAATGATATGGAATTTGTGCTACAAAATTTGATGTTATTTTTGCAGGAATTTGTGCCCCCCACTTATGATCAATAACTTTATCAATGGGTCAGATAAATTATGAAATATTTAATACTAAGACACTTTATTTTAAATAGTGTTTATTCAAAGCCAGTTTATTTCAAAAATCATGTTCCCCCGGCCGATCCCAAATACCGACTCTTGAACCTATGCAAATATTGTATATAACACCCAAGCTAGTGGTGGGACGATTAATCAGCATTGGGAATCGTGTTTTTTTAATATTGGAATCGTATCGGAAATTTCCGTTAGCCCCTTCCGATCCTAAGAAGTTAGGTTTTACTGGTCTTTCTATATAAATTATATTCTAACAATGGGAAATGTATTTATATCAGTGTGTGGGCGCTATAAAAAAAACGCGCGCGTCGCAATTTGCCCCGCGCCAGTGGCTTTCCCCACTGTCAAGTTAAGAACTTTTATAGAAAAAATTATTTTCAAAACAAAATCATACTTTTTGTTGACATTTTATTCATAAACAAATGCGAAAAATAACAAAGCAGATAGAATCACAAAATTCAATAGAACAACTTTCTTTGCTTGAACAACACTTTTATGTTTAGAAAGGCATTTTGGTAAATTTGTTTTCGAAGCCTGATTTGCTAATTCAAAGTATTTTGCAGTATATAAAATTCGCTGAAAACAGGAAATGATTTGTCCTAAAAATTCTGGTCGTCAAAGCGTTAGCACAAAAATGTCATGATGTCCAAAATAATAATAATTAAGCTAACGCATATTACATAGCACTGCTATTAATAAATTAGTTGCAGTAGAAATGGTACTGCTACAATTCAAAAAATTTATTAACGTTACAACAAGATCATTCAATTGTTCAATTAATTCAAGCTCTTCTGGGATAACTTTTCCTTCTCCTCGATTTACCCATCGTTTACAGAATCGTTTACAGAATCGCTCACCATAAACATCATGCTTTGCAATATGCCAATTTCTGTAATCATTAGAAAAGCCAGAAGATGCAATGCTGTTAGAAATGTTTGTTAGAGTCATCGCCTGCCACGCATCTCGAAGCCACGATTCCACTATTGATGTTTCTGGAGGCTTTGGATTTCCATTTCTTGTATACTGAACAGTATCAAAGTTCTTCCAAGCATTAATTGTGCATGTTACTCCATCTTTCAGTTAAGCCGCGTGATATTGTAACTCTGTTTCCCTTTATGCATCAGAAGAGGTGTTTCTTTTCGACTATTTGCTCAAAAAGCTACACATGCTGTTATTCTCATTGAAGCGAAACCAGTAGATCGAATAATGACATGACGCTGTCCTTCAAAATCGATTGTTTGTCTGCGACAATCATCAAAATATACAGATGTTTCATACATCAATAGTGTTAATTCTTCTTTAATAAATGGCTTTCGAAACTGTTCTTTGAATAAGTTGATCATCTGTGAGTGTTGTCAAATTTGTCATTCGACGAAGTGAAAGTTTGAATCGTTGCATGAAAGAAGTGCGCCATGTACTAGAGGCCGTAAAACCCCCAACATCGTTCTCTTGTGCCAGAACTGTTGCTTGAGCTCAAACAAAGAAGTTCTTGTGACCTTCATTTTAGGAATTCGCATTTCACCAATACTATCAAATAATATATCTTCTATATTTCCAAGCAGCGTGGTCTTCCCGCTCCTGTACATCTCTTTTTAGAATTAGAAACTCCTTTGATTTCATTTTTTTTACGCCACCATTGATAATATTGTGACTCTGAATAGTTTAACTTTCTTGTTTTAGAGAAATGCACTTCTTTTCTAAATGTTAGTGATATGCTTTGTCGTTTCGCCATTTTGACAAAATTAGACTAAGAAAATATAAAAAATAAAATAAAAAGTAAAATTGTAAATTATTTTTAATTAATTTTCATTTTTTTTATTAATTATAAGGGTCTATCACGGGTTCGCTTGTTACTGCTACTATTTTTATTGTAGCAGTATGCTGCTACTGCTACTAATTAAGCCACTGCTACTAATATAAAATAAATGAAATGCTTTATTTTTACGAAATTGTTATGTGCCTGAATTTTCATAATACATCTTGCCTTATTTTGAAAATGCATCTTCCCTATCCTTTTTAGTTCAGTGTTTAACAGAGAAAGACTCTTTCTACCAGGAATTACTGCGAAAGAATGAAGAAGACCATAATTACTACAAGATCCATCAATTTGTAATTTCATTTTTGACTTGCTTCCCTTTCTTTCAAACTAACCTCTTCCTTGCTTTCCCACGTAGTGCGCCTACTGTTTGAAGGAGTCTTCCTACTTTTGCTGCTTGAACACGACCTACTGCTCCACGGAGTGTCGAGAAGCTCACTGGCCAGATCACAAACATTCATGCCAAAATAACAAAACAATTCAAAAGCTCAACAGCTTCTACAACAAGCAACAAGGCAGAAAACTCTCACCCCCTCCCTTCCAAAGGTAACAACAATTTTAGCTTTACTGCTGATTTAGACGGTTCAAATTGATTCCTCAATTTGCATACGAAACTAATTTCTGATTTGTGCTTAAAATGAAAAATTTGCCTACAAGATAGTGGCGTCAGTGCTTCAAACTTTCAATGGTTGCGAGAAATACATATTCTATGATGGGGTTCCGAAAGTGTTTTGGCAATGATACCTCCTTCCTGGGGAGAACAGCGGATATGGTTTTGTCGTTTGCATCCATTTCAGCCTTGAAGCGTGTCTTTTCATCTATCGCCCAAACTACCGAATTCAACACTTTATATTTAATTTCGTTGGAAGCATAAATTGCTTTTTTTTATCAAGGGGAATCCCATTACAAATTAGAGGGTTTATCATTCTGGAATCCGTTTCGAATAATATCTAAATACTCCCTTAACCCTTTCTGATACTTTTAGTTCTTTAAAGGGGTCTTATTGTTTCCGGTTCAGGTCTCATCCTTCTATTTTCAACCAAGCAACCAGGAATAGAAAGGGAAATCGTATTGTATATACACATATAGTTATTGAATGTGAGATTAAGTTTAGAGGAAGTCTATCCAAGATCTTAAATTGATCTTTTTGATTGTAACCGCAAATGGTGATATCTAAGTAAGCATATGCGTTCGCTAGCTGCTCTTCCTTATTCTTTGAAAACTCCATTAGTTAGACCAAATGGAATTCGTTTAAACTGGAAAAATAAAATGGTTAATAGTGCTAAGAACATTTAAAAATAGCGGTTATCATCTCATTAACATCAGAGATAATGGATAACTATTAAACATAGTGAATCTATTAATCAACTACTAAGCGTTTTTTGTTTAATTTTTACTACAATACTAGAGCTCTTCAATTCAAGTGTATATCAACAAATCCTGAAGAATTCGCCGCCAGTGAAGTAGCAGCTAGTCCAACAGAAAGAGGTAAATCATAAAGCTTCAACCAAAGTAATTTAACAATTTTAGGATCGATAAACTGTTTGAAGATCCAGTGTCAATCAGATCCTTATTCTTAAGTTGATTTTTATGGATTGTAATGACGATCTCAGTTTAAGAGTAGGAGCGTTCCTAGGTGAGTACTAAAGATGAGAAGCCGTCTTTCCCTTGAGGAAGAGTGGGGTTGAAAAATTTTAGAAAAGTGTCAAAGTTTTTTTACATAGATGACATTCAGAATTACGAGCTTTGACACTTGAAACGAGGTTGTCATGAGTTCTCACAGAAGAAACAAGTATGCCGCCGTATAGAAGAATTTTCAGTATTCAGAGAGCAAGAAAAAAGCTTACAGTACAAGAAGCTTCATATGTTCTTTTGTTTGTAGAGTAGGTGGATTGCCCCTTCTATATTGCCGTTAGGATAAGTATTATTCAACAGAAGATTTTGGAACTGCACAGTTTCTTCTTCGGCCATTGCAAGCGCAGTCGCAATATCCGTAGCGAACTATAAGTTGATATCGTTTTTCTCAAGAATTAGCGTTCAGATTAGAGAAGAAGAAATAACTTGTATCAGAGCTACACAAAAAATATCTTGTCTTTTCCCCTGTCGATTTGGCTTTAAATTTGCAATCATAAGAAAGTTGATCAAGGGATTTAATGAAAGCATTGAGAGACTCTTTCAAATGAGCCGTCGATATCGTGAAGCGATACGATTGATTTATTAACAAAAACCTTGTCGAAGGATAATATTGCTTCATCGTAGCTGGTCTACGATTTATATCACAAAGTCCCATTTAGAAATTGGGTGAGAACTTTTCAACTATTATGCCAATTGAGGAACACATTTGAATAGTGAAAATCACCTGTGGAATGTTTTAACCCTTTCGTGACCAGTGTATCATATATGATACATAAACAATTTTACCTTCCTCTTCTTTTTCATATAGTTTTGTATATGAATCTTCTGCTTTTTAATAAATATCGTCTGATTTTTCTGGTCACGAAAGGGTTAATACGTGCTAAAATTTGGTGTCTTGTCCAAATTAACCCATTTGGGGTTATTGTTTCTTTGGAGGAACGCAGACAAACCCGAATTTCCAATGGAATTCAATAGAGATTAATCAAAATTGTCTGCTTCGGCGAACTAAAATGGAGAAGGGCAGTGGCATTTCACCCGCTCCCCTTTCAACCAAATTGGGGCGGTCTCCGCCAAATGGGCTCATTTGATAAACTCCAAAATAGATAGCCTCGGTTAAATGAAATTTAGGTGGTCTTAAGAATCGGTGCAGATATTATCATTTTCTAAATCTTCTCTCCCTTTTTTCAACACCTTGCAAATGTTTAGCCGAACACCTATTTCTCATGGCCCCTCTCCAAAGCGTTTCAACTCCAACTCATCTTTCATATTCTCTTCCCCACCTCTCAATCACCAGCCCCCAAGACTTGCTTCCCTGTTTTCTTGCTCCACTGAAGGAGGTTGTCCACCTCGCGCCTCTTCCAAAAGATGTTCCATCTACAACAGTATTAGCAACATTGATTTTGCTCTCCAGGTATCTCATATTATTCACTCTTTCTTTCATCCACTTCACACTTTCTCTCGATAAATTGATTAGTTATGACATTTTCCTATTCCCATTTATCTGTAACAATTGATCTATTGGATTTGCATCATTAACTCATCTTTTTCTCTCCAATGGGCTTGAATTAGAATAGAAATGCAAAATATAATATTAGATACTTGACGTCTCACCTCGTTTTTCATGCATATATCACATATAAAATACTTGTCTCTGCTTAATTGCGTTAATTTGGTATTTAAATTTAATGCAAATTTTTACCTCATTACTTTTGTTTTTTTTAGAAAAATTTATGGACTATAGCAGTAATTTTTTTAGGGCTGCGTAAACCGAGTTAAACGAGGACGCTATATGTAGAAATTGAAACCAGAGCCACACAATTAGCTCCAATCCCTGATATGTAGAAGCAGTCACTCCTTTTTTATTAAAGTGATGCAGATATTCATCTGGTGTTTTTGAAGCTTCTAAATGAATTCCATGTTCAATTTTTTTTATAAAAACATGACGCATATTAAAGCAACCTTTAAAACGCTAACCTTGAAAAAAAATTTCATTACTTTTTCCAAATTTTTCACTTCTCTTTATAGGCTTATTGAATATCTATCTAAATAGTTGTTCATTGGTTATAGGTAGAGATGTGTTGAATATTCGCATCCACAGAGGCGAATTACCCGTAAAAATTTAGATCCTCTTAACATCCGCATCCTCAATTTCCAACATTTTTTTTCCTATAATACTGCAAAGTTTTTTTTCGGAATTTTTACTTTATCCAAAATTTTTATGATAAGTATTTCTTCACATATACATTGACATCCTCTCTCTAAATTTTTTGTGTTTGCTTAGAATAACAATTATGATATCGGCATCTTCTAAAAAAATAATTCTGACATCCGTATTGGATTACATCTCTAATTTTATAGCACATACTTTTCTCCTAGTTATTTTAATTCCCAATCCTGCTCAACAAATATTATTCGGGAATAGATCATTTTAAACTTATCCAAAGTTTATTTACAGTGTTTTTCGATCTATTACGTCGTTGTTACATTCGAGCATATTGTTATTTTTGATTTTAAGCGTCTTCTTTCTCAATTCTTGATTTGATTGCGCTCTTCTTTCTATTTTTCGTCTTTCTCACAAGTTCCAATTCTTATTTTTTTTAATCGTCTTCTTCTTTTTATGCTTTGTGTATACAAACAAATTTTGAACTTTTACCAAATGTCTGGATATGATATTGAGAACGAAAATACAGCAACTACAAGAACATTAGTAACACCTGAGTTTAGAAACCTTGGAATTGATCTTGCATTGAATGGCTCCTGGAATACAACCCTTACAAGAATTCTTGGATTATCCAGAACAACCTTTGCCACAATTGAAAAACAGTTTTATGCGACAGGTGAGGTAGAGGCATCGAAAAGAGGAGGAAATTACTGTGAAAAATTATTGAATTTTCAAAAAGAAGAGATTCGCAAGTGGGTAGATGAAAATTGTTTATTGACACTTGCAAAACTAGTTAACCGTATTAAAGAAGAATACAGTTTGACTGCCTCAAAATCTTGCCTTTTTCACTACTCAAAAGTCTTTGCAACTTTCACTACTCAAAAACGTCTTGCACCCGTCTTCATGTAACAGATAAGACGATTCAACTTAGGTTCAATTATGCTCAAGTATATCGTAATCGCGAACTTGAAATATTTTCAAATGTTATTTTTAGGTATAACTATTTTATTTAAAATTTGAAGGAATGTTTTTGTGGACAATTTTATTATCAAACAAAATTTTGATTGACACTCCCTGCATAGTAGCCATGTTTTTACTAACATATTTTCCATTTAATGTAGGCCATCTGTTTTATGTAAATTTTATTGATTTTTTGAATTAATTTTTTGAGCTCAACTTTTTGAGAAAATTGATCCAATTTGTTCAATTAGAAAAAATTTTTGATACAACAAATACTTTGGCATAGTGAAAACTAATAGAATCTTTAATTTTTTGGTTTGATATCTTTTTCATAGAGTATTTATAACTAGAAAGCAATGTCCAAAAATTTTTGATTTATTTTTTTGACACTAGTGTAAAAAATATGCGGGATACAAGAGAATAATGAATTGGTGTGGGATCAGTCGAATAATCCTAACAAGAGGACATTTGTTTCATGAATTTTTATTGATGTAGTTAGTTGTTAGCATTGGATCAATTGTGATTACCTTTTTGATCTGTTTAGAATGAAAACAGCGCGTTTGCCGCTTCCAGAAGTAACCGGATTTCTCCAAACGTCCCCCTCAATCCCCAAATGAGTTCTCCCCTTCTTCATCAACAGAATCTGCATCGCATGCATGAGGGAAATCGCGATCCAAACTACTTTTCTTCCCATTCTCAATCCTTTGTAAGCTTCTTGCTTTTCATAATATTAATGGATCACTTCCAGTGTTTCCTTTGGTCAATAGTTGTATCATTTTAGACCAGTCGTTTCCAATCTGTGGGCCATAGTCCGCAATGAGGCGACGATAGGAGTCTACGAGTTAAAATTAATCAAATTCAATTACTCATTTATTGAACGCATTCTTTAGTCTTCTTTGAATTGTCTCAAGAGATAAAACTTTGGAGCAGTACCTTTTCTACTTTTAAAGTTCGAGATGAAGCAACAGATGATAAAGAAAATACCTTTTCAAATGGATAGAATTTTTAAAGTTAAAACAAGATATAAAAGAAGACTAAGCAATGCTTTTTGAAGATTCTTAGTTAATGTTTCACATGATAAATGCATAACGAATATTTGATCTGCAAAAATTCTAATTACAAAAATTAAATGAATGGGAGCTCTGAAAAGGGAATAGATTGAAAAAGGGTGAGCACCACTATTTTTAAATACCCACAGTTCTTTATTCATGATCTTACAAATGAGATGTTTTCTTGAAATTTCATCTTGGTTTCGCAAAAAGTTTGAAAATTTATTATGCTTAAGAACGAAGTTTAAAACTCTTGAAGTTGAATGCTCACAAATCTTTTTTATCTTCTGAAGAAGTCTGTGTTTTCGCAGTAACATTATTATATCCAAAATATGTAGCAAAGTTTAAAAAAATTATTTTTAAAAAAGTTAGGTATGTATTTTGGCATTGGTTTTAAGATTTTATTAATAAAAAAATCATATAAATTTTTTTTCATTTTTTTTACAACAACTATTTTTAAAATGTATACAGAAACACATCATTAATTTCTGTTTGTGAACAAAATAGTTGAATTGTCTAAAAAGCTATTTAAAAATTTTAGGAAAAAAACTAATTACAAGTATTAAAGTTTAAATGTAAAATTTAACCAAAGTAAATCTTCTACTGAAAAAAAGAATACTTTGCTTAACTTTAAAATATTATCTGAAAAATATGATTCCCCTTTTCAAAGAAATGTCTTCACGAAACAGAATTTTTAGCACTTATTGCGATAAAAACAAAGCAAGGAAATCAATTGGAAGTTCAAAGTCATTTGTGCTATGCATTTTCTTCTTCAAAACCCCAAATTAAAGAACTTGTGAGTTTCATCTCTCGTATAAATTGGAGCAGTCCTAAAAATGATTAATGTATCATATTATTCAAGTAAAAATTGGGAGTGAGATTTTGTAAACTAAAAAAAATGTGAAAAAGTTTGGGAACCATTGAGTTAAAAATTTAGAGTAAGGGTGTTG
Organism: Nectonema munidae; assembly: GCA_030549495.1. Classification (NCBI taxonomy): domain Eukaryota; kingdom Metazoa; phylum Nematomorpha; class Nectonematoida; family Nectonematidae; genus Nectonema; species Nectonema munidae. The sequence goes on from JAUIRK010000923.1 coordinate 87,323, forward strand.
ATACTTGGCTTCGGTATCACAAGATCTTGGCTTCCATTCAAGGATGAAACCTGCCTTGCTCATACTTATACAAAAGCTGTCTAATTCGTTATAAGTGAAAACTACTTATCGATGAAATTAAAAAAATGAGATGACACCCATGTGTTCATGAATATTTAAAAGGTGTTAACTTGTGTAAAATGCTATACTATATTGACTTGGATTAAATAACGCATATCTGTCGTTTGTACAAGAAAATATCCCCTGAAATCATCCTCCACTTTTTTTGTTTTCTGCTAATTTATTTTTCAATTGATGAAAAAAGACATTTTAAGTATATCTGTAAAATGGGTTAATTGAAAAATTAATCCCAAAATATTTTTAAAATTTTATAATTCATGAATAATAAATTGATTCTGAATTCCAGCTCAAAAAAATCAAATCACCCCTCTAATAACTTGACCACTTATTTGGACTTTTTGATCTGAGCTTACTCCAAATTTAAAACTCTTAAACCAACACTTGGTTATGCCTTACTCTTTCATGCCCACCATTCTTCTCTTTGTCGATATAGGATCAATATTTGAAGAATCAGGCGTTTGCAACATCTGAACCTTTTTATAACACCAAATCCCAAACTTTTTCTTTCTCTTTTCCTGACATGGATTAAGGCATAATGCTAATACAAAAATAAAATGGTGTCCTCAAAAATCTCCCTTAGTTTGTATATAGATGAAATGATATGAATACACTTTTACTATTCCAAAATCTTAAAAAATATCATTTTTAAATTAAGCGCATATTTTGTATAAATCTGTATCCTTCTGTCTATGCCTATGAGTGTGTATTTTTTGTGAGCATATATATGTGAATATAACTCCGACATTGCATGTGTCTTATGATTTGACTGGCTGAAGCAAATCTAAGATTTTACTGAGCTTCAAAGATTGAATGGTAAGAAGAAAAAATATTCCCACAATTTATATGATTATTATTGATAAAATTTGTGTACCTCTGGAAGTTGTTCGGTTTGCCATACGCACTTAAATTTTTTACGCAAAAAGTATAAAACTTTTGTAGAAGTCGACTTTAGATTATTTTTAAAAAAGAAGTTTTCATTCGATATGGCATCATAATTATACGATTTGTGCGTATTAAAGAACATTTTACATATTTACATCAAATGGAGGACGAGATATTAAAAAATTTTTACTATATTTTTTAAATCGCTGATTCGATGGTCAAATTCATCTATTAACTTTATTTTGGCGATAAGTTGCCAGGGCAGATGTGCTGCTCTATGCCAAGAATTCAATTTGAGTATTTTTTCCGTATCTCTAATGCTTTGTTTTATATTCTAGCCCGGACTCAGTAACAATAGAGGTATGCTGTATCAACAAAGAAGATATCATCCATCCTCAATAAATTCAAACAACAACAACAATTCATTACTATAATGCCCTATCCTATCTCTTGCAGGGTTATTTATCCATGTTTTTTGTGAATTAATTTTATTGCAAATTTGAAAAAATATATTTTGTTTTCTAATAAAACATTAAAAGTATTTTTCGTTGGAATATTGATTGTAAATGCATATGATCTCAAATCAAAAGAGTATTTTTATGTAGTTTGTTGAGAGCGAATTGACATGCTAGCATCTGAATTAAAAAATCATAAAATATATCCTTTCACACTTTTTATTTTTCTTTTATAAATGTTCCGTACTAAGCATTGCTCAATAAAATGTTTTTTTATATTAATGATTTTTTTGACAAGTTTTTACTTATACCAAACCTGGATATACCCGTACCATGTGTTGTAAAAAAAGAAGAAAAGACAAAATAGGGTAAAAAGTTTCAGATATTTGGGATGACAGGCTGATAAAGAGCAACCGAGACTGCATTGTAAAAATACAGTTGAGAATAAATGGATGTCATGAGTAGTGATAGGAGAATGCTAATGAATCCTTAGACAAAAATATATACAACCGTTTTCATGGCAGCGATGACCTATGACTCAAAATACCTTTTTATTCTTAATTCATTTGATCCCACCATCGTCTTTAACCCTATCAGTGACGGTGGCGATTTTAGCCTCCCCCAGCTATAATTTCTATTGTACAAAATTGGCTAAATTATTATATGCCCTCAAACTTTTTGACTTTTCCTAAAATCGTTAGCTACATCTTTTGATACCATTTTCATGGTAGTTGAATGACACCATGTCAAAAACTGTCAATCAACATCAGATGTTAACTTAGTGTTTATATTAGATATACCCTTAAAAATTTTTAATCATATATTATATTGGAACACATAACACTTATATATACATATTTTTCCTATAAATATTTCAATTTTGTAGTAAATGTAGATCAAAAATTTGATTGATGATAAAATTACTTACGAAAGCATTCATTAAAATTTTAAATTAAATTAATTTTTTTAAACCAAATCGACCATGCTGATTTGATATTTCAACTTAGTTTTCACTATTAGGTTTCTGAATATTTGCAGGTTTCTGAAGATTGTGTCGAAGAATATTATTCAAAATTTAAATAAAATATATATACTAAAACAATCATGCTGATTTCATTTCTGTACTCATTTTTCGTAATTAGGGTGTGAAAAATTCTAAAAGTGTCGATAAAATTTGTGGTGATCTTTATGGGGGTACCAATGATTTTTACGGGTACCTATGATCTTTACAGGGGTACCAATGATCTTTATGGGTTCATTAATGGTATCTATAATCCAGGTACCAATGATCTTTTGAGTGTACCTAGAATCCCAGTACCAATGATATTTAAGGGAACCTAGAATCAAGGGGGTACCAATGATCTTTCACAGGACCTAGAATCACGGGTGTACCAATAATCTTTAACAGGATCTAGAATCACGGGAGTACCAATGATCTTTAACAGGACCTAGAATCACAGTACCAATGATCTTTAACTGGACCTAGAATTTTACCAATGATCTTTAAATGGACTTAGAATCCTACGTCTCGAGCGAAGCGAGAGACAAACAGGCTTATCCTAGTTTGTATATAGAAAAAGCAATTCTTAAAATATTTTAGATATTAAGTAAGTGATAAAAAAATTTGAACTTGCTTAGTGCAAATTTGAACTTGAAAATGTGAGATCCATCCATCTACTGTAGCAGACAGATAAAAACAAGGAAAAATTTATTCTAAAATAAAATAGGTAAAGTTAGCGGATCGACAGAAGGCTGAAAGTTTAGGTGAAATAAATCAGTAAGGATTCACAAATTGTCATCTGTGCGCCCAAATTTGAAAACCAAGCTTGAAATGAAGATGAAAAGATTTTGGAGGAATAGGGCAACGCCTGGCCAATGAGGGTTTTTGTTGGGGACAACGTACACTTCAAAGTAGATCCATAGAGAAGCGATGATCGAAGCAAAAGAGATGAGGAAACCGAAGAAAAACCACACTTTCGCGACTAAAACATAAAGACAGCCAAACAATGAATTTAGTGAGCAGACGAGATTACAAAAAGACAAAATGAGCCCATTTTTCAATATGTAAATGTATGTATGTATGTATGCATGCAGAGCCGTGCTTCGATGTCTAGCCCTAAAAGTATGTAGTATGCCTAGATGTTTTTTGTGTATTCACAGGCGTGTATTCAGGCCCATAGTCAGAATTTTTTTTATGAGGCGCTAAAAACAAAGACATCTTAGCATCAAAAAATCAAAGACAAAATTAGTGTTATTTTATGTAAAAGTTTACTAATGCTTTTAGAAATATTAATTTGAAAAAATTAATGGGAGGGGGAGAAAGTTAGAGCCTCCTTTTGCCCCTCCCTATCTCGGCACTGCCTGTATTAATACTAATAAATAGGAAAGTTTGTCAAGAATGTATATTTATGTATTCTAAACGATTTGAAAGCGATAAAATAAAACTTACTTGAAGAGCTTATGAGTGTTGTGTCAGCAAATGAATCCCCTCGGATTTGTGAATTGGAAACTGAATTGATTCTAGAGATATGATTAAATATTATATATTAAATTTTATATATTCATTTTATATAATAATTTTATAATATTAATATATCATTTAAATATCAAAGAATAACATCAATTTGGATCAACGATTACACTAGCTAAAAAACTTACAATGAACATAGGAAATATTTTCAGAATGTAGCATATTTATGAATAGAAAAGTTGTGCGCTTCCAATTCCGATTCTCCTTACTTTGAAATACCAAAATTCATTATATTTTTTATTCTTAAAAAAGTTCTTTACAAGAACAAAATTTTGCAACGATGTAACCCAACTGAAAATGGTTAATGAAAATGATAGTTAGTAAGCTGGTTAGAAATTTAGTTGGATTGTGTTACAAACAAGCTCCCATTAACGCGATATTTTATATTTTGAATAAATTTACAAATATTTAAGTATTCATTTACCATAAGCAAAAATATAAATGATGTTTAATTTTTCCCATTGTTGCAGTTATTTTTACAAACTAAGCCACCTAATTTAAGACATGGACACATTTATAAATAAAAACAATTATATTTTTGAATATAAAGATGCTTTCAGTTAGCTAATTAATCGCATTGCCTTTATTTTAGCATTGTTTCACTACTTTTCAAGTTTACTCTCTGCATAATTCACATTTTTGGGAGAGCGGGGCGATTGGGTAGAGTAGAAATAGCAACGGTTCAAATTGCAAAAAGAATGAATGAATGCATTTGGAATAAACTTACAATATGAGCGCGAGACTTGCAAAAACGCCACAGCAATAGTAAGCATGCTTGAAATCATTTTGATCGGGGTAGTTCGCTGCGATATCAATGATCAACCACCAGCCAGCGAAGAACTTAAGACACAGAGTGCTATATACATTTTTGATACATGTAATATATTTGGCGAAAGCATTATCAACATTAAAAAAGCAGCCATTTTAATTGCTAAGAAAACCAGTGATGGTGGGATTAATACGAGATTTGCAATGGAGCATCCATTTTGAGTAGTGATGGGATGGGACGATACGAAAACCTTGTACGATTCGAAATCTTCTTGATTTAAAAAATCTGGCTTGGCGCATTTAGTGTTAATTTAACAGTACTAAAGTAACAAGTGCTCCATTTTATAGAGATTTGAAATAAAAGATTTTCTTTAGTTCAGCACTCACTCAATGATGTTTTGGATACATCGCTTATCTTTATGAAGGCAAATGTTACCTTTGAAGAAAACCCTGCTCTATTTGCAACGTTTTTATTACTATACTTTTACCATATTTACCTCCACAATATACATTAAATTGTTCTCTCTGTTAAATCTAGCTCAATAGTTTTAAATAAGTTTATTAAAAAAAGTACAAAGTATTCATATATTTTGTTTCTAAAGTGCGTCAAGTTTGATCATTTCTTTTGCGAACCACCATCAACACTAGCGATTTGATCAGCTAAGTTTAAACATTTCGGCCTTTATTAAGTTCAATTTTAGATGTTCGCTCGTTTTGAGGAATCGAAATAAATGAGCGTGGTAAATTGAGTACCAAGATAGGAATTAGTAGTTATTGAATATTAAAGCAGATGATCAAGCTTATAAGTTATACTGGATTCGAAACCGTGTTGGTCAACGTGGAGTTGGACTTTTGGTACATAAGGATTGGGTAGAAAATGTAATCAGTGTTAGACGCGCGTCCAGTCGATTGATTGTTTTGGAAATCGCTATTTATGATGAAATCATGACTTTTGTATCAGCATATGCTGTGCAGAAGGGTTTGAGTACTTAAGAAAAAGATGAATTCTATGATGTTTTGAGTGAAAAAATGATGAGAGTTGAAGAAAAGTGTGTTATCGTAGGTGACTTCAATGGTCATGTTGGTAGTGCTGTCGAAGGTTTTGAAGGCGTTCATGGAGGTTTCGGTTATGGCAGTAGAAATGATAAGGAGGAAAAACTTTTGGAATTTACTGACAGTTTTGATCTCAAAATTGTGAATACCTACTTCAAAAACGATAAAGAAAAGCTAATGACGTACGAATCGGGAGGGAACGAAACACTCACTGACTACATATTGGTTAGAAAAAGTGATAAAGTCATAAACACGAAGGCGATTACTGGTGGAGAAATTATGGTACAGCATAGAGTATTGGTTATGGATATGGTTTTCAAAGAAAAGATAAGAAAACAATTTATACAGAAAACAAGGTGAAGACATGGAAATTGAAAGAGCCATCTGTCAAAAAGAGGTTGGTGGATGAAGTAGGTGTAGAGTTAAAAAAAATAGAAACTGGGATGATATGATGATTGAACTGTCACAAATAATAAAAAAGTATGCAGTGTATCAAAATCTAGTGGAAAAAGAAAGCTGGTGCTTGGAACAATGAGGGTGTTAAAAAAGCAGTTAAAATAAAAAAAGTGAAGTATAAAGAGAGATCTAGAAATGAATGTGTGAAGAGTAGAAATGAAGCTAAAAAGGCTTTTTCTCCTCTAAAGCAATAAATGTTGAAGTGAAAAATGAAGTTTTTGAAATTGAAAATTTAAAAGTGGAAGAAAGAATGAGAAAAGTTTTTCGGATGGCTAAATAATGTGCTAAAAGTAAAAAGGAAATCGCTGGTAACCCATGTATAATAGACAAGAAAGGAGGTCATTTGAGGTTAGAAGATAAACAAAAATATTGAAAGATTATTGCGAAGAGCTGTTCAACAAAAAAATTCCTGGAAGATTCCTTCTCAGATCAAAGTGAATGAAGATCCTGTACGTTTGATTACTACGGCAGAAATTAAGGAGGCTATATGAATGATGAAAATGGTAAAGCAACTGATTCAATTGGTATTTCAATTGAAGTTCTAGCGTTATATGGATTAGAAGCCGAGTTAGCAAAGATAGGTAATGGAATAATGAACGGTGAGAGGATGCCAGAAAGCTGGAGAAAACGCGTTTTGACTCCATTATTAAAGGGTAAAGGCGACACAAAAGATTGTTCAAATTATAGAAGTCTTAAAATGCTTGAACAATGAACATGCCATGGAAGTTATAGAAAGAGTTTTCGAAAGAAGGATTAGAGAAAGAGTTTATATCGATGATTTGCAGATGGGATTTACACCTGGTAAAAGCACAATAGATGCTATTTTTATAATGAGACAGCTGATAGAAAAGCATATGAGGGTTGAAAAATATTTATTTATAGCATTTATTGATCTTGAGAAAGCCTTTGACTCTGTTCCGAGGGAAGTTATGCGTTGGGCTTTGAGGGAAAAACGGTGTTCTTGAACAGAAGTGAGCGCAGTAGTGATGGAGATGTATCAATATGTCAAAACTGTAGTTCAAATTGACGGTCGGTTAGCAGAATAGTTTCAGATTGAAGTTGGAGTAAATCAAGGTTCAGTAATAAAGCCTTTGTTATTTAATATTGTTATAAATGCGCTTTCCTCAGAGATACCTAAAAGTATGAGAGAGTTTTTGCATGCTGATGATCTTGTAATTATTGGTGACCGTTTGAAAGATTTAAATGACAAATATCTAGAATGGAAGATGGCACTCGAGAGTAAAGGCTTAAGAATAAATATCACAAAAACAAAAGTAATGATTATTATCAGTTCTAAAGGTAAGCTCAGAGAAGCGGTGAGTAATATCGATCCTTGTTCAATATGTGGAATGAGAGTGATAAGAAACGCAATCCTATGTAATGCTTGTGAACAATGGGTTCACAAAAGATACTCCTCTATAAATGGTTCGCTCTCAGCTATCACAAATGATGTGTGTGGCAGATGTAAAGATGTAGAAAAATTCAGAGCACCTGACACTAAAGTTAGATTGGGAGATAATGAAATTGAAGTTGTTGAAAAGTTTTGTTATTTAGGAGATGTGCTTGATAACGATGGCAATGTTTCTGGTAGCATTACAGCAAGAACTCGTGTTGGTTAATGAGTTTATCGTCCCCCTTCCTCAAATTTTGATCATTTTCTTTTTTTTAAATGAAAATAATATCTGTAATGCTGCGATAATTTGTGGTGACTTTAATACCAATCTTTTCCAGGTCTCTACAAATAATGAAGTGCTCGAGTTCATGAATAACTTTTTTACAAAGGTTTTCGTCCTACAATCTCTAAACATACACGTCCCTCAAAAGCCTTGATAGATAATATTTTTATTAACTAATCAATATATAATAACGAATAAAGCTACAATTTTTCAATCGATATAAAAAAATCACAAGGATATGTTAAAAAAGTTTGACAAATTAGTTGGTCTGAAAATTTACGCTGATGGATGAAATAAGATGACAATTTTCAATAACTTTATTACAAATACAGTAGTCAAATTGTTATGGATGAATCATATTATACGTGATCAGGTTAGAATGAAATAAAATTTCTAAATAATATAGCACCTCATTTTCTTATATATTTTAAAACTTTTAAGTTTATTTTTAAAATAAAATAAAATCAAAAAACTTACCAATAATCCTGAAATAACGGAAACAATAGCATTTCTTTTTTCTGCGAAATTAACATCTTCGAATCGGTAGGAAATTGCTTCAATTAAATTAAACATAATGCTCTTATAGATATATCAAAAGTTCTTTGAATTTGGAAGAAATTACAACAAAAATATTATACTTCATCTAAAAAGAGATATGTATATATGATTTTTAAATCAGAAATGAATAGATAAAATATATTAAAAACACAAAATAAAACTAAATATTGTTATTTCATTTATTTTAACAAAAGGATAAGATTTATATTGAAGGATATTAAAAAAAGGTAAAAAGGAAAAAAAATCTAAAAATTTAACTCCATGGATATATCTTGTTGAAATTAATTAAACTTAACACTAACATTTTTTATCATAACTTTAGTTTATATAAAAAAAATTTTAATCTTCCCTAGCACATGTCAACAAGTACTAATTTTTTTTTTATTCATTTAGATAGTTAACAATTTTTTGGTTAAAAACTCATTTAAAAATTTGTTTTTATTTTCAATATTAGCCCTTTGAGGTTTTAGTACTCACCGGAGTTTTCTTAATGAAGTTTTACCAAACATCCAAAAGCAAGTTAAAACTCCTCTTGACATACCCTGCTGGAAAATCACTTATAAATTGTGCAGTTTTCGGTTATGTTTATTTTTGAAATCTAAAACTTTACACAAATAAATTTTTGGTTTTAAATAATTATAAATAACAACTAAAGCAGTGATTCCCAAGCTTTTATTTATTATTCAGACCCCCTCACATTAAAACTTACGTTCTATCAAAGTTGCGAAGAAAGGTACATTCATTATTGCCAGTTAAACTTTTTTCAAAATAGCAGATGAAATAAACTCTCACATTTTAATGTCTTGATCAAAGTTCTCTTTCTTTAGATTCTTTTTCATTTAGCAGAGAAAAAAACACCATTGATTACAAAGAAATTGATGCTTCAGGCTATATTGATTACAGACTCTACTCATTATCGAAAATTATTAAAACGTGAAAAATAGTTTTGATTTTCTTTAAAACACATAACTGCAATATTTTTAAAAATATTATATATAATGCAAAAAAATTTTGCGAACCGCTAATAACACTTTCACGAATCACTAGGGGTCTGCGGACGTCAGTTTAGGAACCATTGTAATAGAATAATATCTCAAAAAGTCATAGATTTCTGAATTGTTTACTTTTTCACCAATAACTATCCTTTTAAAAATAAAATTTTAGGATTTTAATTTATGAAAAAATTATATACAATTTGAGTCAATGTGAGCAAAAATAAAATTAAAAAATAAAAAAATATTTTAATTTTGAATCTAATCGCCTACTTTCTTTTTCACTGAAATTATAATATATTTAAAATTGTTTTTTTAAACACTTAATTTTTCATGTAGATTGTTTTCTTATGCATCAAGATTGTCCACAATTAAATATTTCTAAATTAAAGGAAAAGAAAATTTATTGATAGTAGACCATCTTTAGGATGTGCATCTAAAACAATTTTACAGAGGGATTTACATCTTAAGTACTGACAACATACAATCATTTTACCTGAGGCATGCCAAAATCTTCTCTTTCCGTTAATAAACAATCTGTTTTATAATAGAGAGAGAGAGAAAAAAGTTTAAGCAACAAAAATTATGGCTCACAAAAAAACAAAAAATATATATTTTTTCCACAATGAGTCATGTATTATTAGATACAGAATATATAGTGTATCAGGTTTGATAAGTGAGAGTAATGTATGATTAAACTACCTCTCATGTCTGGCTTTGAACGCAGATTTTATATATATTTTTATAATTTGCGACCAATGAAGTGTCATCCCGCGCATATGCCCGTTTCTTTCTGTCCATCGTATTTTAAGGCTCGATTATGTGAGAATACTCATCATATAAGATAAGCCAAAACAATAAGAATTAAAAAAATTTTGGTCTATTATAATCTGAATACAAGATTGTATTTACATTTTTATGAATTGAACTGAGACACAAAATGAATGATAACAACATTAATTTCATTGTATAGATTGGTTATTTTGTTGAATTATGCATCCAGCTTTTTATTTCTTTCTTCAATTTCTCTTTTCGATTATACTTTCAAAAAATTGAAAAATAGTGTTGATACATGATTACATAACTTAAAGAAGACTATTCATAAAAATAGTGTAAATAGGGAATTTTAAAAATAATTGAATAATCTTGAAGTTTAGAAAAATTATAAATATAAAATATACGGTAGGACTTTTTACCCAAATACAAAATTGCGAAAAAACACCATTCAAACATTTTTTCATTAGGTAAATTAACAATATTAAAAGAGTTAGTTTGGGTCCTTAGTTAATCTAAACCAAAACATAGATGTTATAATTATAGTTTTCAGAAAAATAATTAATACTTTGATTTAAATTAGCCTTAAATTTTGGGCCATATTTATTTGATTTTATAGTTGTGAAAAATCTATTTTTGTTATTAAAGTTTTTGGGAAATCAACCTATTTGATTATTTGATTTCTCTTTTTTATATTTTTCGCACCTCTATGAAGAATTTATAAAATGGTGTAAAAATATTTTTTTATATTAACAATGTTTTTGAATATCTTGGTATAGATCAGTGGTTTTTAAGATATAATACCCATAAAATTTAAGAAAATTTCTTATGAAAGTTCACTTCAAATTCTTTATTATATTTTTTTATTATTATCATCAAAATATTAAATATTTTGTAGTGAGACTTTCACTATGATCAAAAGAGAAACGTTGTTTTTAAATGTATTGAATTTTTATTGTATTTTTAAAATTATGCTTTTTCCAAAGTTAAATTTTTTTTTTCTAGAACAGTGTAGTTTAATTTCTTCAAAATATTTTCCTAAGTGTTTATATACAAAGCAACTTTAGAATTTTTCTTCACTAGATCTTTTATATTTGATTTTTTATAACGGGAATAGTATCTAATTAAAGAAATAACATTTTGTTCATCTGGCCTTAGGCTTAATAATGTAAATACTACTTTACTGTTTTCTCTCTCCTTCGTGTAATATATTTTTTTTCCTTCCAAATATTTCTGTTAGGTTTGCTCTGTTTTCTTTTATATAAAAAGCTACAGGCTTGTGAAAATCAAAGCATTCACAGTTATTCTAAAAATTAGCTTAAAAGGAGATTTAAAAGGCTCTGTATGTAAGATGAAGTTTTTTTTTGAAGATTTTAACTTTTCAGAGGCAGCATCACTCATCGTTTCTAGTATAAGCCCATATCATGCCTTCCCACATGAGACACAAACACTTGACTTCTTGTACAAGATGCCAATGCTCATGAGACAGGGACCGTGGAAAAATATTTGAACATTTGCAAATGCCATTTGGAAATGTGATCACCTTTAGAAGGTGTAATAAAGCTATACACCCTTAGCCATCTGTATCCTACGACTGAGAGTGGTAGGCTGTCTCTGACAATTTTTGCTAATACAGCCAACACACTTGACCCAATTTTCTCTGAAGCTTTTCTAAGGAAAAAGAGTAAAAGACATTTTATATCTTTTGCATAATTTTAAAGATTCTCAGTTTATTTTTTTAAAATACTAAATAATAAATTTTAGAAGTCTCTGTGGCTTTACGGCGTTAAGGGCATGATTTCCTTTTACAATAATGAATTAAAACTCCGTTATATAAAGATGTGAATATACCCTTATCTTGTTTACCTTCAGTGATGGTGACTATTCCTTGATTGAGTGCTTAATTGAAAATAAGCAACAACATCTCTGAAATATGCGCTGCTTTGCAAAGCTATAGTCATAGATGACGGAGGCGTAGGGTGAGGCTGGAGCCCTTAAAAATTTGTATTTTAATTTTACACTTCTACCTTTTTGCTATAGTGGGGGCTTATTGAAAAGAATACGTGTGCCGCATTAAATAAAATTCTGAGGTTAATTAGGTGTAGCAATAAACAATCTAAAATTCATCTATTTTTAAAAAATGTCTATTTCAACATTTATAGGTATGGACACCAGGAGCTGTTCTTTTTTTTACTTGATGAAGCTGTAACATCTGAAAACAAGATCATCACAGGATGCCGATTACCGACGACTAGACAAGTGTTGATGTCATTCTTAGCCTATAAAAAGGACCTCAGAGAAGCTGATATGTCTAAACAATGTAAAGTTGTCAGAGAGGCAGCAAATAAAGTTGTCAAAGAAGTTTTGCGCCACTACCAAAGAGCGGGAATATAAACTATACAAGATCACAAAATGGCTGAAAAGATTGAATCAATATTTGCAAATTATAAATCAATGATGAAACTTAATCAAGACAAAAAACGTGAACAATGCCAAAAGTTGTACAGTTCAAAAAAGAACTAGAAAAAACGATGATTTTTTGGCCGCGGACAATAATGAAGGAACTAGAAACGAAAAAAAGTAGACCAAACATTAATAAAGAAGAAAGAGATTCTCTTGAAAGTGACATCAAGTTTTTGCAGAGTATGACATCAGATAGGGCAGCATCATACACAATGGAAGGCAAAGTGTACGAATCAATTATAGCATCCAGAGACAAGATAATGCTTCCTACTGAGAAGCAAAAACAATTGTACATGGCATCAGCAACTAGAACAGATAATGAATTTAGTATGGTGGAGTCAACTGATGATTCAGATGTTAGTGACACAGATGTAGCAATCAATGAGTCCAAACGAAAACATCGGCGAATCAACACAGGCGTTGATGTTCACATACCACCTGATATTCTTAGAAACGAAATTGTGCAGTCTACCGCCATCCGAAACAACATTAGCCCAACTGCCCTGGCAGCTCTTGTTCACTCACTGATAATGGCTTGCAATGATGGCGAAACTTCAGGCGTTTACTTGCACCACTCACAAGCTTACAGATACCGCATAGAAGCTGGCAAAAACATTTGCGACAAGGTACGCAAAGAATGGGTAGCACCACGTGTAAGTGCGCTTCACTCGGATAGTAAACGTATGAGCTCACTCCCTTCAAAATACACATGTGGAAAGACTACCTGCTTTACTCTCTGGAGAAAACGGAGTCAAACTGCTAGGAGTCCTTGCTCTGCCAACGAAATCTGCAACTGGTATGGGAGAACTCATAGCTGATGCAACGTATGATTTGCTTATAAGCTGGGACTGCAAAGATAGTGTTTGTGCTATGGTCTTTGACACCACGGCTTCAAACACAGGCAGGCTGACAGTAGGTTGCATCCGTGTACAACTTAAGCTAGATAGAGGGTTGTTGTAGTTGGCTTGTCGGCACCACGTTGGTGAAATCATATTGACTTATGTTTGGGAAGCTCTTAAAATAGGAGCGTTAAAAGGGCCTGACATCAATCTGTTTGTTCGTTTCAGAAAAAATTTAAATACCTGAACTCGATGCAACTTACTTTTTCAGACTTTCCCGAAGCAGTTTCTTTGGTAGCAGAAATCACCTCAATGATCTCTAGACAAGGCGACACCTGTTATCGGGGAGACTATAAAGAGATGCTGATTTGTGAACCACTTCTTTTGTTAACCAAAAATGCAGATGGCTTGAGGATACAAACCCCAGGGTCATTTCACCGTGCTCGATGGATGGCTAAATTGTTGTATTCGATGAAAATGTTACTACTTTCTGATCAGATTCTGCAAAAGCTACCAAAAGACGCTGTGTTTACTACAAATCAACTTTCCAAGCTTACAAGGTTTGTTCGATTTGTTCTACTTTTGTACATTCCTTGGTGGATGAAGTGTCCACTCACAGCAGATGCTCCAATCATTGATCTCCACTTTTTTAAAAAGCTTCAAACTTATGATGATACTCTTTTTGCAAAAACAGCAAGTAAAGCGTTTTCCAAACATCTGTGGTACCTAACTGAGGAACTTATTACATTAGCTTTGTTTTCCAATCAATTAGAGGCTCAAGAAAAGTGCAAAATAGCTGATGCTCTTCTTGCTTGCAAAGATGACGCTGGCGATATGACTTTCAAGAAGCGATCTGGTACAGGGCATGGAAAACCAATGTTCCCAAAAAATATTGAAAAATCAACTTTACTGGAGCATCTCGTGGGAAGTGACAATTGGGTGTTCTTCAAATCTCTCCACATGGACCCTGGATTTTTGCAGCTTTCTCCAGATCTTTGGCCTTTAGACAAAGAAGACTGAGAATCTAAGAGTCGTTAATGATAGTGCTGAGTGTGGAGTGAAACTTGGGAGTGATTTGCTCTCTGCTGCTAAGATAGAAAAACGCTATCAAAACGTGCTACAGGTGGCAGAGAATGACAGAAAGCGTGTGCCAAATCAACGCAAACGACATGCTGAACCTGAAAATAAAACCTGGTTTTTGGTGCATCTGTAGTGCAGACTATCAAATATCAATAAATGATTCATGATTCTAACTTTGTGTTCTAAATTTATGCATCAGTCTCATAATTTGCTTGCTAATAATAAACATGTTATTCTTTAATTGTTATTGTTTACTTTATAATTGTATTATTTTGTTGTTTACATGTTATTGTTTTAATTGTTTGAAAAATTTTAAAATAACTTTTGTGATAAAAATAAATATTTTAATGAAGTAAAAAAATAATTTTCATGCAAAAATAATATAGCATTATGTGATATTCATCACACTGCTACACATAAATGATGCTCAATTTAGTTATAACTCCGCCCAGTATTAGTAATACATGTGTTCTTACTAAGAAAAAAGGTAAGCTTGTTTGAATGACAAAGGGGCTACAGCCTCACCCTAATGGAGGGGTATCCCTTTGACTCTCCGTATCTTTTGAGATTAACATTTTCTCCAGAAAATCTTCTATTCTAATTTTCTCTTCTCTTTCGTTTCTGGCTTCAATTTCCTGATGAGATCTTTTTTCTGTGAAAAAAAGGAGTTTGAATCATCAGAATCAAATAACATGTGACTTTTATCAAAGGATTGTTTTGTAATAGAATTTTCAAGTCTACTTGGAAAACTTGAGATAGATTTTTTTAATCTAATTCTATAATTTCAATTTCATTGCAGTGAAGTTACTTTTATCAGCAGGTAAGTTTATCATTGTCCTCATTAGTGTGAAAAGTTGTTTGCAGATACTTTAAACATTCCTTCCAGTTATTACTTTATTAAAGTGCAATGTTATTTCTCAGAGTAGAAGGGTAGTACGAAAAATATAAAGATTTAATACACTACTCAATGCGTAAAAGTGTATGAGTTCGGCCCAATAGTTTACTTTTAAAATATTTTTTATCAAATCAGTATATTTTGAAGAAAAACTGCTTCATCAACAAAAAGAGGTGTATAACTAGGCTACTATGTGTTACAAAACTGTCTAAACTCTAGAAGCTTAGTTATTAAAATTCACACATATAACCATAATGATTTTGTGAGAACATCGCCTTTTAACCCTATTAGTGCTTGGGGGAGGGGGCATAAAACGCCCCCCCTTCACTAAAAAATTAATTGTACAAAATTGGCTGAATCATATCCCTTCAAATTTTGTGACTTTTCCTAAAATCGCTAGCTGCATCTTTTGAAACCATTTTCTTGGTAGTTGAACTTTCATGTCCAAAACTGTCTATCAAAATCAAAAATTTAATTTTTTCAGCAAAATTTTGACATTATCTGTATTTAACCTTATAACTTAGGGTCCCTATTATATACTACCTTGAAAATTTATAATTATATACAGTTTTGGAACGTCTAACACTTAATATAATTTAATTTTTTCAATAATCATGGTTACTTTTTAGAAATTTGTTTGTCAAAATTTTAATTGATCAGAAATATATCTAATAAAATATTCCTTCAAATTTTACATGAAATATATGTTTTTATACCAAATCGATCATGCTGGTTTCATTTCTGGACTCAATTTTTGCTTTTAAGGTTTGAAAATAACTATAAATATCAATCAAATTTGTGTTTAGTTCTAAAATTTGTTTCCAAACTTATTGATTCAAATTTTACATGGAATATATGTTGTTATAATAAATCGATCATGCTGGTTTTATTTCGGGACTCAGTTTTCCCATTTAGAGGTTTTACTGTCAGTGTCAATCAAATTTGCGGTTTACGTCTGAAAACTATCTCCAAAAATATTCTCTCTAATTTTACAAGAAATATATGTTTTATACCAAATCAACCATGCTAGTCATATTTCTGAAATCAGGTTTTGCATTTAGAGGTTTTAAAATGTCTGAAAGTGTCAATCAAATGTTCGATTTACGTCTAATGTCTACAGAAATATTTTTGAAATTTAAATAAAATCTGTTTTTATTCCAAATGGAAGAACTTAGGGTTAGGATTTATTGTTTCAAAATATCTGAAAGCTTCAATCAGATTTGGGCTTTACTTCTAGATAGTGTCTTCAAAAATATTTTCAAAAAAATAATATATCTCCTTCAAATAAAATATCTGTTTTTATTCCAAATCGACTATGCTTATTTTATTTTTCTAAAATTTATTTTTATTATTTTTTTTTATTTTTTTTATTTTATTTATTTATTTTTTTTTTAATATTTCGAAGTAGCAATTGATTTTGTGATGTATGCCTGGAAATCAGTTCTGTAAAAATTTTCCAAAAAATTGTTGTATTTTATTTATACAGTAAAAATATACTCCTTTTTTTTTTGTATATTTTGGCCTATAATACTTATTTCAATCATCTTGAGTATGAAATATTTATTTAAAAAAAAATCAATCAGATTATAAATTTTTTTAAAAAGAGTTACCAAAAAATGATCATCATAGAATGAATAACAAAATTACATACTGTAAAGTATAGAAGATATTACGTAGAGACTACGAGCCGATAACGAATTTTTAGCCAAAAAGATGGAGGTCCTATCGAGATACCTAATTTACTGACAAATGAAATATTTTCAATGAATTAAACACCTAAAGTTGGTTTATTAAATAAATCAAGAAAATAATTACCAGAGAAATATTGCAAGTAGATTTTATTTTTTTCTCGATGTTAACTCTTTGCAAGTAGTGGATCAAAGGCTGGTAAATCTTGGGGAGAAAATTAAAAAATTCAGCGATCTACTCGAAAAATATATAAAGGAGTGGCAATTTTTTTGAATTAAAACACGTAAACATTTTATTAAAACGATAATGAACATAATATTGCACGAAAATTTTAAACTATGACATGAAAAGAAACAAAAAATCAATATTTTTTTGAAAACACCTGAATTTGCATTTTTTCAACAAGTTTTTCAATATTTGGATTTTGAGTTGTCTGTGCTATTTTCAAGCAGGAATTCAAATGATCATTTGTCAGTTTTGATCTGTTTTTAGTTTTAATGATATTCATAATAGAAAAAGTGGATTCACACAAATATGTGGAACCAAAAAATGCCGAAAAAGTAGCGTATATTTTCCAAATACTCGGGTATTTAGTTTTCTGAATGTACTTTTTAAATCAGATTCCTTCAGCAATGTTTTCAAAGTTAAGTTGGATTTGAAAGTGATTAGTTCGTCCTCCAAGTCAGCTAGACTCTTGAAATCAAACTTGTTTTGCTGGCCAAATTTTCAATATCAACTTCTTTATGAAAAGGAGTGGATAAAAAAGTTAAAATGATTCGGAGCTCTTCAAAAGAAGCAAATCGTTTGTTAAACTCTTTCTGAAGTAAAAATAAACTTTCGAGATATTTTTCAATAGAAAGGTTCTTTTTATTTCTAATTTCATCCTTCAGAATTGAAAAGTGTTTGAAGTTTGTGCTTTTGAGTTGTTTGATTAACAGATTGAGCTTTTCATTGAAAGAATTAATATGCCTAAGCATATCCATTAGTGTTTTTTCTTTTCCTTGAAGTTGGAGATTCAATTCATTGAGTTTTTCCGTTATGTCACAGTAAAAAGCTAGATCACAACACCATTCATCAACACTAAGTTCAGGAATTGAAATACTTTTGGTCTCTAAAAATGTACCAACTTGCGGCAGAAGCTCTCTGAAGCGAATCAAAAATCAAGCACGACTCAACCATCTGACATCAGTATGAAGAAGAAGTTCATTTTTTCTTCGCCGCATTCTTCCAATAAAGCCCTAACTGTCGTCGTGATAAACTTTTTGATCTTATGTAATTGACTGTTTTGAAGGCCACGTCCATTACATGATTGAATTTTAAAACTTTTGAGCATAAAACTTGATTGTGAATTATACAGTGATAAATAATCAGTAAATTTTGGAAAGCTTTCATCATTTTTACAAAGAGCGATAAAACCACTTTTATTACCCACCATCGCTGGAGCTGCATTTGTAGTCAATGAAACTAACTTATGGAGTCCATGAAACAAAAAACTTGAATGAATCATAAATATCCTGCCCTCTTCTTCTCTCTTTCATTGGAATGCTAGTCAACAGTTCTTCTTTTGTTGACATATCTTCGAAAACCATCCTGATGAATATGCATAACTGTGCAGTACCAACGAAATCAGTTGACTCATCCAAATGAAGAGAGAACACTACACACTTTTCAATTTTTTTTTAAATTCGGTCGATATCATCGCCAATGTCTTCGGTCCTTCTCATGATTGTGTTTCTTGACAGTGACATATTTTTAATATTTGTTATAATCTCGAACTTTTTTTCATATTTTGGAAAAGAACTTCACCAGCTTCGATAAAAGCTTCTTTAACTATTTTCCATCATTGAATGAATTATTATTCTTAATCAGAACTTGAGCTACTTTGAAAGAAGCAAATAGGGCAGATTTTGAAAAATATTGTAATTAAATATCACTACAAATAACTTATTTAAAAACAAATTGAATATTTTTTCAATAAAAAAATTTTTTTAAATAGAAGAATTTTTTTAAAGTAAATAAATAATTAAAAATTTTTAAAAAAATTCGTTCATTAAAATTAAAATAAGAAAATTTATTTTTTAAATTATTTGATTACCTGATAAATATTCAAATATATCATTGCAATTGTTTACAATGTTTCATAGATATTAATTTTCTTTCATCTACTTTTTGCCAAATTTCGTTCAGTTTGAACAGTTTGAGAAGTAATTAGGTTTAAAGGTTATCATTTTAAACATAAAATATTTAAAATTTTGCTCATATTGATAAATATTTGTGTGAAAAATAAAAAATGAATGAGTATATTCGTTCATCTTGTGCTACATGACGAAAACGGATCAGTACTTAGAAAGTCGAATATGTTCTTCAATTAAATCATTATGAAATTTTTTTTAAAAAAATATAAAAAAAATTTTTTAAATAAAATTTTCGCTCATATAAAAATTTTCATAAAACATCTCGCGATCTACCTGAAGTCCTTTCACGATCGACGTCTTGGATATCTCTGGTATAGGATATTTGAAACATTTTTGGTTTGTATTTTTTATCTTAATTGTTGGACATTGATTAATGTTTTTATGAAACATTTTTATGTGGGGTGGGGGTCGATGTGATGGCAAATGTTCTATGAAGGGGTCGACGGGTAAAAAGTTTGCGATCCCTGCTTTAGGCAAAGGCTAGGCCCACCAGTTGGCTACCGGAAAGGCATTCGGTCATAAAAACTTTGCTCTGATATAACTAAATATGATTTTGCTGCGAATAACGAATCTTCCAAGATAAGGTTCCCAGTTGCGAAATCCTCGCACACTTTTGGGCCAACAAAACTAACTACAAGGGGAATTAAAGCACCAATAAATGTTTATAGCGGAAACTTGAAACATGTGGATTCAACTGAAAAACGCGAATTCATGTGCATTAACCCATTTAAGACCAAGCAAAGCAGACGATATCTAAAAAAACGCAGACGATTTATATTCAAAGTCATTGAAAAAAGCAGACGAAGATGAAATTACTTATGTTCAAAAATAGGAACATTGGTCGTAAATGGGTTAAAGTGAATTCAACAAAAAACGCATTAAACTTATATATGAAATTTATATTTTTTTAATAGAAAGAAAGACGCTCATAGATAAACTACTTGTTGTACACACGTTTCTTAGGAAAATACCTTTTTGGCTTTTTTATTTGCAACAGCTTTCAGAATACTTTCATTTATTCGGTGCCACGTTTTTGAATTTGCTAGGAATCAAGGCTAGAAGATCTATGCTAGAAGAAAGAAATGGAGAGAAAGGATCAACTATTCTTATTGTGCAGCGATGTATTCCATCAAGCATACTTCTTATTTAGGATGCTTTTCAAATCACATTCTGAATCTTGAATCTTATTTAGGAGAAGGAAATTGTGCAGAGATGCTGGAAAAAGTGTTTATACGAACCCTCACTTTGCCAAAATGAAATGGAAAATTTTCGAATCTGTAAACATTTTTGGGTATTTCCTTTCTCTTTTTCGCTTCACATGCTGCTCCTCTTGCAATGCATCGATTATCATCTACACGAAAACTTTTTCATTTTATTTCCTTCTATAGAGTATAATTGAATTGGAAAAGATGTAATGTTTACTTTATCTGTCAGCGCTAGTCCATTTGCATTTGCTCTTTTTAACAACTACAATCTAAAAGATATTGCACAAAATGGGTAATAGGAAAAGTTATACACTTTTCATATCTTATGAACAGAATGAGTTTAAAGTCCATTTTGTTTGCACCTAAAAAAGTGATTAGAAATAAATTTAAAATCACTTTGGCTGATTTTTTACATCTTTTTTAAGTCAATTTTTTATTAGGGTAGTAAGGTCAATTTTAATTCCAGAAAAATTTATGTATCAATAAATGCATAATGTCTTCTCTCTTTATTAAATTTTGAAGTTTTTTTATTAACGAAAAGTTAAAAAAAGGTGTTTTTTAGTCTGAAAAATAGTCGCAATTATGTGCTTTTTTAATCACAACTCTAAAAATTGTGAATAAAATTGGCCGTTTCTACTGTTGTGGATTACTTTAATTTTTTTGTCTCCTGTAAAAACTGATCTTATCTTGAAGTACATAATTTTGGGCAGTTATTCTTCTCGTAGATGCGTACAAGTCGTGTAGTGTCGATGCAACAAGCTAAACTTAAATGTTAAGAAAAAAGTAGTTTCAGATCGGATGAAGAAAAATATCAAGCCATTCATTCCCACAAGAGAACAGCAAAGAGAGATAAAAAGGCAGGAGATGGAGAAGGCAACGCATTCTTTGTAGAGAAAAGTCTCGCCCTGGAACTTCTCTTCTCGTCACCTGCTAGACGGATTCCCTGGTACTTCAGTACTTACCCGTGTTTCTTTAATAAATTTTTTTTACTTATTTCCACTCTTTTGAATCATCTAAAAAATTAGGAAGGCTTTCTTCATTTTTGACTACTTATTAAATCCTAATTATACAGGAAGGAATTCTTCCTGTATCAACTTGAAATCCTTCTTTCCTTAAAACTCATTAAACGATGCCCTAAGTTTATGAGGACTCCAGAAAAGGCAGACCAAACAGTAATTCCTATTTTATTCCATTGAGATTAAGATGAATTTATTAAAATGGGGCAGATTTTTACCGGAAGATGCTAAAAGATTATAATTATTTCGATTTTGGAATCTTTATTGTGCTGAATCTAAATATGTAAGTTGTTTAAATAGGAGCGATTAATTCTACTTTTTTCGTTATTCCAATTTGGGATTTCAGTTATAGTTCGGATTTTAAAGGTTTGAACACAAGCTAATAAAATGTTATTTTTGAGATATCCCAACTTCATACAGCATAAATTGTAAAAAAAATCACTCTTAGATAACACTTTGGGAACCATAATTTTGGAGACTAATTAATCGCTTTCTTTCTTTTTAACGGATGTTTATATATTTTAAGTGGACGCTTATTATTTCATGGTACACCAGTATCACAATGATCGTCAATGGATTAAAGAAACTAGGTATTTAGTTTTAGCACATAAAATTGACGTTTAAACAAGCATTATCTTCCTATATTTATTAGCTTTAGTTATCTATAAAACGAAGAAATTGTCTGCGTCGTTTAAAAAGTAGTGTGGGGTTAAATCTGTTTAATTTTCATCTTAGAAAAGATTTTCTCAATTCAACTCCATTTCAACCAATAAGGTTAATGCTTCTGTCGAACTATGAGCAAAGAAAGTGTGTTCCTGTATTTTAATCCGTCATCTTGCAGTATCGACGTTAGACATATAGTCAACATGTGGTGCAGTCCGTCTTCATTGACACCTCGTTTGTATACGCCTGTTATATGCAAAGCTCTAAAATGTAAATCTATCCTCTTCAACATTCAAAAAGGTTAAAATATCAAAGAAGACAACTTTTATACGCTAAAACCAAAAATTCCTCTTATTTGAAAATAGTTCTTCTGTTTTATCCCTATTAGTGCTGACGCCCCCTTCACTAAAAAGTTAATTGTAGAAAATTGGCTGAATCATATCCCTTCAAATTTTGTGACTTTTCCTAAAATCGCTAGCTGCATCTTTTGAAACCATTTTCATGGTAGTTGAATGACCCCTTCATGTCCAAAACTGTAAATCAAAATCAAAAATTAAAATTTTTCAGCAAAATTTTGACATTATCTGTACTTAACCTTATAACTTAGGATTTATATTATATAATACCCTGAAAATTTATAATTATATACTGTTTGGAACGCATAACAATTTATATATTTAATTTTTTCAATAATGATGGCTAATTTTTAGAAAATGTCAATCAAAATTTTGATTGATCAAAAATATATCTAATAAAATATACCTTCAAATTTTACATAAAATATATGTTTTTATACTAAATCGGTCATGCTGTTTTAATTTCTGGACTCATTTTTTACATTTAGAATATGAAAATACCTATAAGTATTAATCAAATTTGCGGTTTACTTATGAAAATTGTCTCCGAAAACATTCCTTCACATTCTACATAAAATATATGTGTTATACTAAATCGGCCATGCTGGTTTCATTTCTGGACTCATTTTTTATGTTTAGGATGTGAAAATACCTATAAGTGTTAATCAAATTTGCGGTTTACTTCTAAAAATTGTCTCCAAAAACATTCATTCAAATTTTACAATGAAATATGTTTTATCCAAATCAACCATACTGTTTTCATTTCTGAACTTATTTTTCACATTTGGTTTTAAAATATCAGTCAAAATTTGCGGTTTACTTCTAAAAGCTATCTCCAAAAATATTCTCTCAATTTTACATGAAATATTTATTTTTATACCAAATCGATCATGCTGTTTTCATTTTTGAACTCATTTTTTACATTTAGGATGTGAAAATACCTATAAGTATTAATCAAATTTGCGGTTTACTTCTGAAAATTGTCTCCAAAAATATTCTCTTGAAATATATTTTTTTATACCAAATCAATCATGCTGTTTTCATTTCTGAACTCATTTTTTACATTTAGGATGTGAAAATACCTATAAATGTTAATCAAATTTGCGGTTTACTTTTAAAAATTATCTCCAAAAACTTTCATTCAAATTTTACAATTAAATATATGTTTTTATACCAAATCAACCATGCTAGTTTCATTTATGGACTCAATTTTTGCAGTTTGAATGTGAAAATACCTATAAGTATCAATCAAATTCCCGTTTAGTTCTAAAATTTGTTTTTATAGCAAATAGATCATGATGATTTCATTTCTGAACACAGTTTTCGCATTTAGAGGTTTTACTGCTAGTGTCAATCAAATTTGCGGTTTATGTTTGAAAACTATATCCCAAAATATTCTCTCTAATTTTACATGATATATATGTTTTTATACCAATTCAACCATGATAATTTTTATTTCTGAAATCATTTTTTGCATTTAGAGGTTTTAAATTTTTGAAAGTGTCAATCAAATTTTCAATTTACGTCTAATGTCTACAGAAATATTTTGAAATTTAAATAAAATATCTGTTTATATGCCAAATGGAAGATGCTGGTTTCATTTTTGAACTTAGGTTTGGCATTTATGGTTTTAAAATATCTGAAAGCTTGAATCAGATTTGTGGTTTACTTCTAGATACTGTCTTCAAAAATATTTTGACTGTGAAAAAGAAGTTCCTCTTTTACAAATGAAAAATATTTGATTCTATAGCTTATCATCTGGGATTATAGTTAACATTTAGCGAAAATGGGTAGGAAATCTGAAAATTTAGAATAGGTCAGATTTATCAAAAATGGCACAGATGCCAATATGTGAGAATTTAGTCATTATCAAGATATTTTTAATTTAAATTGAATTTGTCCATCTTTTAAGAACGTTGACAACGTTTTGTAATTGAACAATCAACATCACGAATAATTCATCAGATAAAAACCTTTGAAATGGGATTGGTTGACAAATATTCAGGCCTGAGAGGAAAAAAGTAATTTTATCCTTATAAAAAATTTTTCGAACACACATTGAGGAATATAAATTTCTAATGAAAAAAGAGCTACCAAGAAAGGTTCATCATAGAATGAATACCAAAATTACATACTGTAAATTATAATATGACGTAGAGACTACGAGCCGATAACGAATTTGTAGCCAAAAAGATGGAGGTCCTATCGAGTTACATAAGTTACTGTAGAATGGAATATTTTGAGTGAATTAAACACCTAAAGTTGGTTTATTAAATAAATTAAGAAAATAATTACAGAGAAATACTGCAAGTAGAAGTTATTTTTATGTTTATATATTTGACATTGATTTACAGGTTTAATCGATTTTTTGACAGGTTTTATTGATTTCATTAAAAATGAACATCACCATTAAATTCTGCATACTTGAAATGTATATAAACTTTAAAAGAATTAACATTTTAATTTTGACATGGGCTGTCATATTTAAATTATTTTGTCAGGTTTGACTAATATTTATAAAAAAAAAGGAATATAACCAGTAAACACAGCCTACTTGAAAATGGGTATATGTGTGTAAAATGCCATACACGGTAAACTTCATAACCTCCCTATACTTTCTATTAAACGTAATTCTCTAATTCAAAAAACCGTGCCTGATCCTTTCTTTTTTGGATAAATCAATTTTTTGACAGTTTTGATTGATTTTTATAAAAAAATGAATATCACCACTGAATTACGCATGCTTAAAAATGGATATATATGTGTAAAAAACTTTATATTATTAATTAGATAAAAAGTTTCTTTTTAAGATGAGCTGTCATATATAAATCAATGCTTTGATAACTTTAAGTGATTTTTATAAAAAAAAATGAATATCACCGGTGAATTCAGCATGCTTGAAAATGGGTGTATATGTGTAAAAAAATTTTATATACTTATTTAGATAAAAAGTTTCTTTTTTGAGATGAGCTGTCACATTTAAATCAATTTTTTGACAAGTTTGATTGATTTTCATAAAAAATGAATATCACCACTGAATTCAGCATATTTGAAAATGGGTATACTATACATGTGTAAAAAACTTTATATACTTATTTAGATAAAAAGTTCCTATTTGAGATGAGCTGTCACATTTAGATCAATTTTTTGACAGGTTTGATTGATTTTCATAAAAAATGAATATCACCACTGAATTCAGCATATTTGAAAATGGGTATACATGTGTAAAAAATTTTATATACTTATTTAGATAAAAAGTTTCTTTTTTGAGATGAGCAGTCACATTTAAATCAATTTTTTGACAAATTTGATTGATTTTCATAAAAAAATGAATAACACCACTGAATTCAGCATATTTGAAAATGGGTATACACGTGTAAAAAACTTTATATACTTATTTAGATAAAAAGTTCCTATTTGAGATGAGCTGTCACATTTAGATCAATTTTTTGACACGTTTGATTGATTTTGATAAAAAAAAATGGACACCACCACTGAATTCAGCATAGTTGAAATATATATGTAACATTAAAAATATTTATAAAAACGTATTAATATCTGAGAAAAATAGGGGGGGTGGGCACTTTACGCCCCCCCCCCCACCACTTGAGCGGACAAATTTTGCCCTGCAATAATAGGGTTAAAGCAAACGGTTTTCGTTTTTTTTTGGTACAATAGTAGCATTAACACTAGAAAGTCCAAAAGTGTTTTTGACCGTCAAAAGTTATTCAAAACGAAGGATGAATTTTATTGAAGAAAAGGAAAAAATTTAAGTCCATATAACACATTGGTTTTACATTTTCTTCCTTTCACTTAATTTTTTATCATATTGAATGGTTTGCACATACAATTTTTTGCATTTATAACACTTTGTTTTTGTTTCATTGTTGCTATACACATTCTAATTCGGCCTTGTTTTCTAACATTTACATCATTTCCATGTGCTAAATCCTCATCTTCTTCCATATCTTTATTTTCTTCGCCTATCTTGTAAAAATCCCGGTCATCTTGACATTTTTGTTTTTAATGTATCTTTATAAATTATTCTTGCACTTTTTATCCACTTAATGCATGCATTGATTGCTGAGATCTTAAGCATATTAGAGAAAACATGGACAGGCCAACGTCTACAGCCAGGTTTAACACGATATTGCTTCCCCCTTTTATCAAATATATCAACCCCAAACTTTATTTGGTTATAAAAGTGGATACTTTCAGGCTTTTCATTTGAATCCAGGGCCCCATTTTCATGAAGTGTCCTAAAAATCAATCTACATTCATTTTTCACTTTGTAAGAAGTTTGTGTTCACTTCGATCCACTTTTCAGGTGAAGTTTAGTTGTGAAAACGTTTGCAATTTTATAATACAAGAAGATACAGACATTTTGACAGTTTAAAAAACACCCCTTTCTTGACGTTCTTTTTCGTTTAGCAGGCAAAGAAAAAAAGAAAATTGTTAAATGCTTCTGGCTATATCGATTGAAATCCCTACATCAAAATAATTGACCAATAAAATTAAAACGTGAAACATAGATTTAATTTCCTTTTAAAGTGTATATTTCGAGCTCTGAGTGCTTTCCACTCATACACCAAACAAAAAAAGCTAGTTTTTAATCAAATTTGGATCGACATATACACTGGTATGAACTGCAATAGTGTTTAAAAATGATATATGATGCAAAAATTTTTACGTACCCATAATATTATAGCCTTTATGGAGACCAGATTCTGAATCATGGATTTTGATTTTGCATATTTTTAGGCAAAATTATTTTTAAGCGCTGCAGGTGGTGGCATCATGTAAAGTTCGATTGGCTTTTTTGCCCAAGCAGGTATCTTTTCGCTTGATTATAACGGCAGCAACCCAGCGGGTATCTTTTTGGTGGCCTGAACTGAAGTAGAGGGCGTACACAGCGTCTCCAACTTTGTAGCGATGTGTCTGCTTGGCAATGTTTCCTGTTCTAGGGACTTGGAAGCTTCATTCACATGCTTCCTAGTATGAGCAGGGGATGGCAACAGATCTTTCTCCGAATTGGGCAGGAGTTGAGCAGTTTGCTTGGTAAATATACTGCAGAGTTGGGCGTTCTGCGATACTGCATCAGAATTCTTTCAGTGCTCTTCTCGGAGGAAGCGAGGATTTCTGTAGAGCCTGCTTGACAGTTTGGATTAATCCATCGGCTGTTCCATTTGTAGCTGAGTGGTAGGGTACTCCGGGGATCTGAGTTATGCTACGTTTTTTGCACCAGGACTGGAACTCTTGACTTGAAAGTAGAAGAATTGTCTGTGACCAGTGTATGTTGATACCCGAAATGTGCGAAATCTTCTTCCAGCAGGTCGATCGTCGCGTTGGCAGTAATCGCATGCGCTGTGTGCACACAGAGGATTTGAAGTATCCATCGACTAGGACAAGCCAGTTAGATCCAAAGAAGTTGATAGCATGATCCTAATTAAGTCGACTCCAAGGCTTTTTAGGTAGAATCCACGGGTAGATCGCTCACTTGGAAGCCTTCTTCTGGTGCACTCCGGAAGGAACACAGCTCCAGCCGGTGGCTTCAATGTCATGGGCGATGGTCGGCTAGTACACGGAAGAGCTTGCCAGTTTTTTCAGGCGTTCAATAGTGTACGATTTGCCGCTGATGCAGGACGTTGCGGCCCAGGATGGCTGAAATAACGACTGTTCTTTGGCGATTCCTTCGGATGATAGAAGGTGCCCAAGGTATTCAACACACAGTTTAGCAAACTTGCACTTTTCTAGGCGACATAGCATACCTTTTGATCCAGGCGTTTGTAGAAGACAGCGTAAATTGTTGACGTTGTCTTTCGCATCTTTACCCCTGATCAAAAATCGTCCAAGACTTGGTCAATTGATCCATGATCTGTTGAAAGTTTCCCTGTGCGGACTTGATACGGAACAGTAGCTTCTTTTTTGGCAGAACCCCCTTGTGAGTAATCAAGATTGTACTCATTAGCCAAATCAATCTTGGAAAATACATAACTACTCCCTAGTTTGCATATTAATTCCCCTGGAAGGGGTAGCGGATGACGATGAAATTCAGCTGTTTATTCACCTTAACGGAGTAATCTTCACACACGCGGACCTTTATTTTCTTTTGCCCCGGTAGCAAAGGCTTCTTTAATTAAACTGGACCAGTTCCCAGGTTTCTTCGCCAATTCATTCCTGATATGCCTTCTACAGGTCATCCAGAATCGCAAATGGAACTGGTTTGTCTTTTTGGGGAGGCATCCCAGCTTGGGTTTCTACAGGTTGGAGGACTGTTTGCAAATCGCTTGAGACTGATTTCAGCTTCTTTTTCGGTTTCATGTGAATGAACACGGTGCAGCATAATTCCTTAGATTCCATGAATTTGTCCACAGAAATCTTTAGTTGCATGATAGCAACCCGGCCCAGGAGATTGAGGTCATTCGTAACCATGTAGATGATGTCTGCATCCCTTTATGTTCCTAGTACCCTGGTTCCAAATGCAAAAACCTGGGATCAGTACATTGGTCTTATTCATATACGTTTTTTCGTCCTATCTCTTTACTTTTATCATGTTAAACGATTAATTTTTTTTTCACTTAATTCTTATTAACAGGTTATCGACCACAGTCGACATATGTCGACTTTACAAAATAAAATCGTCTGCTTTTATCAATCCTCTTTAATACAAATCTTCTGCTTTACAATAGATATCGTCTGATTATTCAGGTCGTTAATGGGTTAACCTCGTTTATACTCTTTCTATATTTTGGCATCGGAGATTTTGATTTTCCGAGATTTTGGTTTGGGAAATTTTGGTTCTTAGAGATTTTGGTAATTGGAAATTTTAATTTCGGAGATTTTGGTTATAGAGATTTTGGTTATCCGAAATTTTAGTTATGGAGATTCGGGTTTCAGAGATTTTAGCTATCGGAAATGTCCGTTTTCAGAAATTTCGGAGATTTTCGTAATCGAAGATTTTGGTTTCGGAAATTTTGTTTTCGGAGATTTTTTTTTGGAAATTTTGGTTTTAGCGATTTTGGTTTTGGAAGATTTTGACTAGGTATCGTGTATACGGTACAACAAATAAAAATTTTGTAAATTAACTTCATTATTTTGCTTTTCCCTTAATTTTATGTTACTATTTTGTTATATTTTATTGAATAATGTAAAACTGATTACGCTGATTTTTGACCCATAACACAATTACTTAAGACTTGTGAAAAAAGTTCCCAATTTAATCATCGGTACCTGTTTTAATACTGCACACACGTGTGAAAGATTATCGAACACTTGTGATGAATGATGTCTTAGAAGATGCGTTGATTCAAAAAGATTTAAGATTTTTTATTAGGATGTCAACCCTTTATTAAATCTTTTATCATGATTTTGAAGATAATTAGAGAATCCCGCGAGAAAGAAAGAACTTTTGAGAAATGCCAAACTTTCGCAGAACTGTTGTGTTTGCTTACTCACCACCCATATCTTTCTAATCCAGTAGTAAGTATTGATGTATCCCTTTCAATTGATCGCAAGTGAATGTGACCAATAAGAAGTTCTCCTTTTCTCCTCTCTTCTTGAAGACTGAGACATTCATTGAAGCTTTTGAAAAAGCTGGAGCAAATCTAAGAAAAACCATAAATTAAAAAAAATCGTCATTGAAACTACCAGCGTCTTTTTTATTGAAGCACGCCAATTCTTCCCCAAGACAATTCGGCATCTAGAAAACTCAGCTTCTGGACAATTCACTCAGTGCAGGATATTTTATCAGACTAAATTTGCACAGCAAACAGTCATCCAGTTAATAATTTTGAAAATGGTAATTTTTATAAATGTATTTTTAATGAAAAAAAGCAAAAAAAATTACATAAGCTTACTTTTTATATAGAAAAATTAAAAAAAATAGAAAATAAAGTATTTATAAAATTGCATGCTGCAACATACACCTGGAAAAAGGAAGGTAAAGCATGTAAGAAGGTACTGCAACATGCTAGAAAATGTTAAACTTGAATATTTTCCCTGTTAACCATATCTCAGTTAGATCAAACTATCCTTTTAGATACTATAAAAGAATATTATTATACTAACCCTAATTTAAGCTATTTCAGCTTTGCAGACGATCTGACAATTAATTTGCCATTTTTTCCTTCTAAAATAAAATGCATTGAAAAAATTATTCAGAAAGAATTTTTGACTGTGATCAAAAAATGGGATGATATAATCAACAAAAATAAGTTAAAGTTCATGTTTTTTCAATGAATAATCAGATAAACCTGAAAACAGATAGTTTATTGTTTGAAGTTGTAGACAATATTCAATTGTTAGGTTTAATAATAGATAATAAATTAACTTGCAAAAATCATATTTCATGTGTGAATGCAAAGCTTTCTAGAGTGATTGGAATTTTAAAGGCTATTAGAAGTTCACTCCCTCTCAATCTAAAAAAATTGTTATATAATTTCTTTTTTCTACCATATTTCAATTATTTTATTTTATTATGGGAACATTGTTATCTTTTAACTTAGGAGAAATCTGATAAAATAAGGCCGTCAGATACATTTACAACGTTAAATATATATGTCATACTAGCAACTTATTTCTTGACTCGAGCATATTAAAAATTTTTGACCTATATAAAAATCATTTGGCTATCTTTATATTTAAACTTTTTTTTTACTTTTAATGGTTATCAGTCTAATGTATTTGAGAAAATTTTAGATTTCAATTTCGTTGATTGTAAATATGACATGTGCTATAAATATTTAACCATTTTACAGACTGAGATACTACGAGACAATTAAGTTTAAGTTATCAAATTTTTGGAATAGTAATTCACATTTATTGGAATGCATACATCTGATTATTGGATTGTTTAAAAAGTTGAGGAGTATATTGAAAAATACTCATTTAAATGTGAAACATCTCATTCTTATTCGTGTTATTTTCCTTAGCAAAGTACATTGTAATTAACTTCTTGTTTTTGAATTCATGGTAATGTAACATATAACATATATTTATAATTTTTCTATCGAGCTTATAAGTCTTATACAGTAGTCGAACCTCAATATAACAAAATCCTACGGACTCCAATATTTTTTCGTTATATTGAGACTTCGTTATAGGAAATCTTTATATAACGAAATTACAAAGGCTTTTATTTTCGTTAAAATGAGGTTACAATAATTCGAAAAAGTACATGCGCTAAAATCGTTTATTTGTATTATGAAAATGATGCTATGAA
Organism: Nectonema munidae; assembly: GCA_030549495.1. Lineage (NCBI taxonomy): Eukaryota > Metazoa > Nematomorpha > Nectonematoida > Nectonematidae > Nectonema > Nectonema munidae. The sequence goes on from JAUIRK010000923.1 coordinate 119,208, forward strand.
AGTTTATGTATGTGAATGAAAATAATGCGTTATTTTCTTCTGCTTATATGCTTTAGAGTGCAGATTTTCTAGGAACGCGCAAATCGTAATACTACTCCAAACAATTTCTGAAAGTAAATCTTCTCTTTTCAACAAATATTGACAAAGTTTAGCTGAAATTGCTTTAGCTTCAGTTAAAGTGAGATTGCTTTTTCCAGCTTCTTCAGGATTAGTTGAGTCTTCATCTCCAGATTGCTCCTCCCCATAAACATTGGATGACTGATCCAATTCCACTTCCCTTATAATATCATCATCACTTCTTTTTTGTTTGAGTTATAACATGTTCATCTATTTAAAGGAACTCGTCAATTTCTTTTTCATTTAAACTATTCTCTAAATAAAGTGTACGCAATGTTTCTTCAGAGATTCAGAGTTTCTTCTGAATCACATTCTGAATCAAAAACTTGATCGAGCGCAAAATCCACATTTCTTGAAGCAATTGGCAACAATTGATGAATCAACAGAGTTCCATGAAGAAACTGATAAATGCTGAGCTTGAAGAATGTTAAGTGAGAAGTTTGGCTTCTCCTCATTTGACAGAAAATATCTGACAAGGTTTGCTCTGTACTTGGCTTTGAAACATCTAATTATGCCTTGATCCAGAGGCTGAATCAAAGCGGTAGAATTGGCTGATAAATATTCTATTCGAATATTGGAATAAAGTGGTATATTTTTATGAGCTGTGAAGTTGTCCAATAATAAAACAATTTTTCTCTTCTTTAATTTCATTACATTGTTTAATTTACTTATCCAGTGACAAAAAATCGAGTTTGTCATCCACGACTTTGAGTTGTTTTCATAATCACAAAGCAAACTTTTCAAACCTTTGAAACAACGTGGTTTTGCATATTTTCCTATTACTAATGGAGGCATCATGTCTTTTCCAGTCTAATTGCAACAAAACAGTATAGTCAATCTTTCTTTTGAGTGCTTGCCACCAACACATGAATCACCTTTAAAAGTCAAAGTTTTGTTCGGCATTATTTTATAGAACAAAGCAGTTTCATCAGCGTTGTATATGTTATCTAATGAATACTCTTCTAAAATTTCAACGATTTTCTCTTCTTTCCACTTTTCAACATCTTCCAATGGCACACTTTTTCCTTCCCCACATATACGTTTGCAGCAAATATTATATCTTTTGGAAAACGTGCTAAGCCAACCATTGCTAGCCTTAAAATTTGCTAAATTGAACTTTTCAGCAAAAAACATCAGCAGTCTGGCAAGACCTCCGGGGAGACAACCTGCCATACCTTATTATATATTTAAATGTATAAATCTTAAAATGCTACTTAAAACATACTTAAAATAAAAAATTTCAAAAAATATTTTACATACATATTGAAAGCACCATTCCAAAAATTCTACAAAAACTTCAAAACACTTAACTTTTAAATTATCTCATAATCTGTACGGTTGGACGCGGCTAGACAACTTGAGTGACATCTCCAACCTGTATACTACGATGATTCATCTCTAACCTGTATACTACGATGGTTTCTATTCCATGTACAAATAACTAGGGAGACAATGTTCAACCTTATGTTCATATTTTGCTAGATGTAAGATATTTGATATATCTCATTCGGGGAGACTTTTCGATATATCGATTTTAGATACCAATAACATTTTTTTATTTTTTTTTAGATGAGACTTTTAGTTTCCTAAATGTATGATTTGATAAAAATGATTAAAGAGACAAAATTTATCTATCTATTCTAAGATTTTTTAAAGAATATTTTTCGATTCTTTGATTACAGAATTTTATATTGATTATTATTTGACAAATATATTATTTAATATCGTGCAAATTGTAAAAATATAGATAATAACTTTTGTAACATCGCATGAGGTTTATAAAATCTTACATATAGCAAAATATGAACAGAAAGTTTCATAGTTTTTGATTTTTTAGAGAATATTTTTCGATTCTTTGATTATAGAATTTTATTTTGATTTTTTGAGAGATATATTATTTAATATCGTGAAAAAATTGCAAAAATATAGGTAATAATTTATCTAACATCCTCTCCCCGAATGAGGTATATCAAATCTTACATTTAACAAAATATGAACTGAAAGGTTTGAGATGAATCATCGCGGTATACAGGTTGGAGATGAACCATCGTAGTATACAGGTATATAGGCAATAACTTATGTAGCATCGTCTCCCCGAATGAGGTATATCAAATCTTACATCTAGCAAAATGTGAACAGAAAGTTGAACATATATCCCTAGTCATTTGTACATGGAATAGAAACCATCGTAGTATGCAGGTTGGAGTCGACACTCAAGTTGTCTAACCGCGTTCAACCGTACAGGTTATGAGAATCTATATATTCTTTATATCATTAATATTTATTATGCTTATATAAGCACTAGTACGAAGTATTTGTTATAAACTTTGAATATAAACTATTTTTATATTTACGAAGTTTTGTGAAACTTCAGATAAGAGGCCTTTTGAAGTCTCCCACTTTTTTTCGTGCCTGCTACATTACGTGCTTATTACTTTTGATAAAATATGAACTATTGTTTAAAATTTTATTTTACTCATTTTATGATTTAGTATTCCTTTTTTATATCTGTAGTAGGATGTATTTACATTACTTACTTGCTATTGTTCCAAAGTGACGTTGGTTGAAACATCCATTGTGCGTATTATACTCGTTTTTTTTTTAATTTCTCCTAAATAAATGAATAAATTCTCTTCTTCATTTTAAATTTATTTCAAATAGGAAAAATATATCTTTTTGCTAACTTGGTAAGACCCCCGCTCAATATTGCTCATAAATATTCAAAGTTGGCATAATACATCAAAAAATTCGTCATAAATCGTTAAAAGAAATTGGCACATAAAAAATTCTATTAATGTATTCAGGACTATAATTTTTACGTTAATAATAATTCCTGAAATTTTTGCAATATTTGAATTTCCGCAAATGATGCAACTGCCGTGAATTTGAGAAATGATTATTATGGCGCGAAATTTGAAAAATCACAGCACTAAATGTGAATATATAAATGGAAAAAATTCGTGATTTACTTGTTGAATTTCAAATTCCTTGTTTTGCTTCCCTGTGTTCGCCAATGGATGTTGGAGAGGTATGACGGTAGACTATTTTTCAAGAATAATGCCAAGCGAATTTCATCTCCTCCCTCATTTTCTGATAGCTCCTGAAACAGTTACTTCTTATACTAAGCTATAATTGAGTATATATATATGTATATGTATGGATTACTCCCTTTTTTTGGTTTCCAGAGTTGCTGAGAGGTATAAAGAACTAATTTTAAATGGAACAAATTTATTTGTTAAAAACTCGAACCCTTCAAAAGAAAAAAATTCTATTTTAAATCATAGAAAAATTATAATCATATGAAGGTGAAGGTATCGTGGTAGGGTTTTCATTGAAAAGGCACAATTGCACCATTGTATCGAACTATGAGTGAAGTAGGCTTGATGCCGTATCGAAGCCAAGACCTTGAGTTAAGGAATCCAGCATCTAACCAACTCTACTCAGTAATATCTTTGAATATAAGTCGGACGTTGTTCAAAATCGCCTTATAAAAATTCCCCTTCAAAAATCATTTCCTTTTATAAACGCCAACATTTTCATGTCAAATATAGCTATCTTAAAGTCAAAGAAACGTACATATAAAAAAGTTTTAAATTGTTGCAAATCCTTTGGGATCCTAATTTTAATGTAAATCTCAATAAAATTTAAAAATGATTTTTACCTCAGGAAAACCACAGAAACTTACACTAAAGATTTCTATACGCATATTTTATACGCCCGCCCATATGATGAATTTTTATTCGATGAATGAAAGTTAAAGTATTTTTTAAACACATCCAAATATATATTTTAAAATAATGCTCGTAATTCAACGATCTTTCATGAGTTCAATGACGAAATTTTTCTCTTCTGTGAAAAGTTGGAAGATTTTCAACTACGTAAGAAAATATAAAATAACAAAATACTTTATTTAATTGTATTATACATATATACAAAATTCTCAATATTCAATAATAATTCTGAACTAAATAATCTTTGACAACCAACAAGTATTTGAATACCCTCTGCGATACTATTACATATTTGAATGTGAGAGTGTGGAGGATGGGGGAACATGCAAGAACCTACAGTTTTATATTCAAATGCGTGTTATAATAATTTTTAAAAGTTTACTTCAAAGATAATTCTTCAATAATCATCAATAAAAAAAATGTTCTCACGCTTATAGATATTTCAGGCTTGGAAACTTTGATTTCTTTGAGGAAAATGCGGACGCCATGTCCATTTTTGTCGAAAGTGCTGACTTTGATCAGTATGGACGTCATTCTGTTCGTATACTCCATGTAATCGTGCATGTCAACTTTGAATTCGATTCCACTCTCTGAATAAAACATCAATTAGCATTTAACTTTCAGGCAATGATAAAGTCGTGGAAGAAGAATACTGGCTTCGCCTCTATTGTACACGCGCTGCTTGATCAAGCCACTCTTTTGCTTCATGGGAACATCATATCCAACACACTCCACCTTAAGAATGGCGAAATCGCCCTTTCTCTCCTTCGCTTCTTCGCTCATTTCAATGGATACTTGGAAAGGCGCGCCCACTATCAGCTGAAATGTGCATTCAAAGAAGCAGGATAAAAATTTACATTTAAACATTTGAGGGGCAAGGGGCCACGCCAAAATTAATTTTAAGGAGGGGATGAGGGTTAAATAAATGTCCAGTTAGATCTATAATAAATGTCAAGAAAGGTTCCTTAACGCACCAAGTTACAAAGTGTGGCCCATGTGAGAATTTCGTTTGAAGCAACGCTCCTCTTTCATCTGCGCTAACGACATATTTTAAGGATACTTGAAAAAAAATGAAATTTAGTTTGCAATCTCATCAAAGCATAAAAAATTTTTTTCTCATTTAAATAAAAGTAAAAAAAGTTACTTACGCGAGAATAAAAAGAGGCTTGATATTTAGCAAAAAAGTCGTTTTTATTTCATTGGCAAACTTGAGATTGATGCGATGGACATTGCATTTCTTATTACCCATAGGATGCATACAATATATCTCATTATTGAAAAACATCATAGAATTAAATCCTTTGGGATTAGTCTAAGTAACATCGATGTCCCAATGAGCTTTGAGGAGTTGGAGAGAAACCATGCGACTCAAAACTCTGATTGCAAGTACATAAAAAATCTAACAAGGTATCCAAATACTTAAAAATTTTAAATATTCAAAGCCAATATTTACTTCCAGCTTCACCTAATAAAAAGAAACTCCATATGTTAGAAAAATTGCACTCCTTTTTTTCATTATTTAAAAAGAGTTTTTTTTAAAACCAAAAAAATTTTGACTTCAACACCGACTCTATCTACTAATTTTATTAGATATCGATTTTTGACTCTGATGCAAAGTCATATTGCTTTAGAATCTGTGAATTCACCAACTCCAAGCTTCGCTTTTTCTAGTCCTAAGAAAACGAATTTGTCTGCGTTGAACGCATAAAAATTTCCTGAAAGCGAAATGCTTCAAATTTCTTTTTAAAAATAATATTTCTAATATTTCTTCTTAAATTGATACTTTTCTTTTTTTTGTAAAATGTATCTAAATTATAGATTGCGATTTTTTATAGCTGTAAAATTTCCTATTTTAACAATAACATTGCATATTTGGATAGTAAATTTTGGCATAGTAATGGGATAACGGAAGCACGTCAATCCGACCTCTGGTCAATTCGGCATATAAAAAGATTATATTAATATTGGCTTGAGGCCGAATTTTCCAAAGGTCGAATTGCTTCCAGACCGATTTGTCCAAAAACTGAAATAAAAACTTGGAAGAAGGGAAAAAGATTGTGCAAAATCTTAAATGAGAAGACACATCTTTGCTAATTGAAAGAGAAGAAGTTAGTAATAAGTGAATTCTGGGAGAGTGTTTTGCTTCATATTATGCTAATCTTGAAGATGATTAAGATTACCGAATTGTATAAAAATGCGATTATAAAGATGATGCGAAGAAAAGCGAAGAAAAGCGAAGAAAAGCGAAATTATTATTATAAACATATAAAAAATAGGAGTATTTATCTGCATATATGTGATTTCATCCAAGATTAACAACCAACAACAGATGAGCGAGGCAAAGATGACAACAAGATACGCTTTAATATTGAGCAAAGATGTCAATGACCCCACAAATGAAAATCATCTGCTTATATAAGAAAGCAGGCGATTAGCAATTGCAAGTTGGAGGAGATTTTGAGGTTAGGCGCGCCAGAATCAGGAGCAGACAAAGTTCCGAATTTTAAGCGTTTAGATAAATGAGAGCTTGCGGAACTTACGTTTTCTTTGCTTTCGATGCGGAGAAATGGAACGCTTTCTTGGGGGCTTGAGTCGTGTTGTGCTCTGATTCCAGAACGCAGCTTGTCCATGATGTTGTTCATAACTTTCCTGAATGTGAACGGATTTGACTCTAACAAAATAAGAAATACATATATTTCCTTCGATATATTCAACACACTGCATGAAAACTACTATTTCTAAGGTATTTAATATATACCACTTTCACTTCTAAATTATCTTTTTTAAATTCTAAACGTTCTTTCTAAAATACAAAATGAAATTTTTAAAAACTTTAGGAGTTAAAAAAGACAAATCAGAATTTAAAAAGGACTACACTAGTCCCCCCCCCCCCCCCCCCCCCTTAATACACGACCACTGGGAAGATGACCAACCCCCCGTGAATTATCTGATCCGTGTATTGTCACAATTGATTATAAGTATACAAGTATCTATAAACACATTTAACGAAGTTTAAGGGGTAATTCCATTAATAATAAATCAGACAAATAATAGACTATTTTGATAGAGACATACTTGACTTAAGAAATTATGATACAGTTTCGAGTGTTTTTTATTTTATACTTTCTAATAATCGATAAACACAAGCACATATGACAGAAATATTAATTAATTTATTTAACATGATAATTCAAACAATTGTTCATATACAACAAATATCACAAAAATCTGCTAAAGTCATATAAACATCAGTCATATGTATAGAAATAGAGAAATACGGATTGTGATCAGAAAGCGGAACACTACTGTTTCTTGAAGAAGTCGTTAGTTGTCTTCTGCCTTCTGGCCTGATTCTCTATCTTTAGAGCCTTACGAAGAACGAGATTTTGAGTAAGAATGCAGGGGTTTATTCATATACATAAGAGAGGTGACATGTTTGTCTTGAGTGTGTGAGTTGCATGGGGCAAAAATGGGAAGTTGCCTTGACCAGCGGATTAACGGATTTCGTGTACTAATGGTGCGTGTATTAGGGGAGGGGGGGGGGGGGGACAACTGTATTTAGATTTGAAAAAACGCAATTTAGAACTTAAAAAAGACAAATTAGAAATGAAAAAAGATAATTTACAACTAAAAAAAAATAATTTAGAAATAAAAATAGTAAATTTAAACAAGATTTTCATAAAAAAAAAAGTAAAAAAATTCATTCCATATTATAAAAAAGTCTTTTAAACCCCTTGATTTCGCAACGGGATTCAATGTATTTAAACCAGATTCTTTTCATTTCTTGGAACACCGAACCGAAAACACACTTGTTCTCAAAGACTTAAGCTTAGACATGCGTCAAAGCTAACAATTATTGTCATCGCTTGCCTTATTTACACCCTATTTTAAACACCGTTCCTTATAAGCCTATCTGGCACCATTACGTTTATTTTATCTTACCGCTTCGCCTATTTTTAGTTCATCTAAAAATACTAATTGCTATCCAATGCTTCAATTATAGTATCAAAAATTCCTCATAGACATAACATAGCAAGTATAGCCTACATTTTATAATATACAGCAAATCATATATCTTTTATAGCAGGGCTTCGAACTTTTTACATGCAAGCCCAAAATAAAATTGAAATTAACTCTAAGCCCTAAAAATTTTATTTAAGCGTAAAGTCATGGTATATATAAAAATAGAAGAGGCACAATAATTTACTTTTTGTGATCAAAGTCAAAATATATATTCAAATGTTAATTTTAAAATTTTAAAAAATCTGGAAAATTATGTTTCATTTTAAGGAAAAAGTGGTTACCATTTAAACAAATAAAAAAAATATATAAAAAAAAACTCTTTTTAAAAAAAAATACGAACACAAAAGTATAATACCATGGAAAAAGATTATTATCATCTCAAAATAAATGTGTCATTCAGAAAAAAAATTTGTACGCAGTAAGTATATAGATATTTTTCCTACGCGCCTATCACACTTCTCATTTCTATAAAATATTTTTTTTAATTACAACTTTTTTCAATGAGGAACTTCTCAAACGAATAATAGTCACAATATGCAAAGTAAAATACAATTTTCACTTCTATTCGATCTTTTTCCAATTCTATTCTACCATTTTGGATTCGAGTTTACCTTTTTTGAGTCAATTTTTACTTTTATGCTTTTCTTTTTATTTTATAAATTTCTTTTATGATTATAAAATTTCACAATTTCTTAGTGTATTAAATAGGATATCATAATATCTGAAAACGTTTTTTTGACGAAATTGCTCATGAAAATTTCAAAAATTTGAAAAAAAAGAAAGAAACCCTAAAGAGTATATGATTGTAAAGGATTAAAGGTAAGCCCATGCAAAACTGAACAAGAATGCTTTATGGATATACGGAGGCCAAAAAAAGAATGTACCACGCGTTTCCATATTTGCATCCGAAGATATGTAGTAGCCGTTTGACAGGAAAACATGGAAAGAGCGGATCTCAGCCCCCGACCCCCAACTTGGGGACACGGTGTAGTCAAAGAAAAAGAAGAAGATATGTAGTAGCCATATGCTATTTTAAAACTCCAACAATGTCATTTTTTATTTTGAAATTTTTAAAATTTGACTGTAAAGCAAGCAAATCTAAAAGCTTACTTTCCTTGTATTTGTAGGTTTTGACAAGTTCGAGCCAGTCTTGTACACGATGACTGATTTTTCCCGGCTTTTTTGTGGCTGCTAGTGACAGAGTCCTAAATGAATGGAAAAAGGCTTTTACATTAAAATGTACCATAAAAAAAGTTAAAAAATATTTTTTTACACTCATCCCCTTCTAAAACAAATACTGTATACAAAGACTTGAAACTAAATTTAAACGTTTCCAAAAAAATCAATTAGATGTAGAGAACTTGTGGATTTGTTTTTGCATATTTTTATATTGAATTATGACCTATAATTTGTTTTGAATTGGAATTTATTTATAATTGAACAAAATAAATTACTTTTCACTAAAAATGGATTTTGGAAATAAAATAAAACTTTTTTAAACTAAACAATTCAAATAATAACCAATAAAAATGTACATTTAATAGATGTCGTCAACATGTAAAGGAAAAAATTGTTCACAACGTTTACATTTAGTTCCAAAGGTTTGTATGCAGCATTTGCAAATGAAAAAGGATAAGTGTTATAAAAGGTATTTTTCATTTGCGTGTACAAGTCGTTGTGTAGTTTTTCAGGCTTCAAGCTCCCATCCCATTGTTTCTTGAATCTCTTGACTCTCGAATAAATTTCGGAAGTGATGAACCACGTGTCGTAGGGTATGTGGAAAGCGGCATTTTTCACAGCGCTCACCGGTGAAGGTCCCAGACCAAATGCATCTAAAATAAGTGTCAACGGTGTAGTTCATAGTACCAGCGTTCAGGCATTTCATCAGTCGTTACTTAACATGCCTTAGGATGTCATCAGACAAATGCGATCCCCGATAGATAGATCATCAGCAATACACTAGATCACTCGCAATGCATCATCATAACTTAACATTTCATCGGGATGGCCTTTCATCCCAATAATAGAACTGAAAATGCCTACTACCAAAATTTAGTGAAATTTCATCTGTTGATAAATTTTTACGCTCGTTAGAAAGTGCGTTGTATTAAAATATCGGATTCTGGATTTAAAAAAATATGGAGAAGTTTAAAAAATTTTATTCACACCCAAAATTTGCTAGATATAAAAAATCCAAAATATAATCCTAGTACTTGTAGTGTTAGCTTATATTAATTTTTCATTAAGGCGGAATTGTTCAGAAATCAAAATCTCGTTGTACCATTTTTTATATAGAATTGTGTTTAAATAGAAGGTAGGTAATGGATCTTTAAAATTTTGGTCCTTAAAGGAAATTTTAAAAACCTCAAAAACATCTTGGAATTTTTTGATTAAAAAAACTTGAAATTAGTTTCAGATGATTTTGTTTCGAATAGACAATTTTTCCTCGTGTTTATAAAAGTTGAAATAAACTAAAATTTTTTGTTTCTATGATAACTTTTGTTAGATAACAGAAATCAGCTAGGTATCACAGAAATCAGATATTTCCGAGTTTTCATAAGTTTACAGTGGGTAGCTAAAAACATATCTATGAAAATCTCAAAAACAAATGATAGTCCGCTTGGAATTGCACAAAGATAGAGAACGTAAACTAAATATAGTTATTGTCCATTTTGCTGACCAAGATTGCGACAAAAATAAGATTTTTTGTTTTTAAAGCTTGATGCGTTTAGTTTTGTTTATTTTTTGAAATAAGTAAACTTTATTCATTAACTTCCATTTTTGTGAGTAAAAAGTTATTTGGTTAGTTGAAACTAGTTAGTCTATTAGTTGATTTGTCAGATGTAGGATGCTAGTTTATGAGCTAGTTAGTATAATAGTTAGCTTAGTTAGATTGGTTAGTAAGTAATTAAGTTAGTTAGTGTAAAATTTGTGTTAACCTCACCTCTGTTAAACCCCCGCCTTCCTATAAAGAGCCCTAATGAATCCTCCTCGATCTTATTCAACCTGCATTTTAAGGGCGCCCCAGTTTGCAAAGACGGCCTTTTCTGCTTTCTTTAAGTGGTATCTTCGAAATAGAGAAACTTGAAGAGTTTGTAGTGCATCCAAGCCCATATTATAGTATTTGTTAAGAAATAAATTGAGATATAAAGGATCTCCTCCGGAAAATTTCTCAGAATACGCGATTGATTTAAAATATGTATGCTATATTTAAGAACATCTAAATACAATAATTTAATAAAAATTCTAAAAAAATTTCTAAGGGATTTAATATCTATAGTAAAGGTTGAAGAAAATAAACTTATAAGTTGATTATAAGAAGCTTTTTTCTACAATTTATTTATATTTTTTGGTAGTAATTTTTAAGCTACATAAATAGTAAAGCTATATTTTACAATATAATTTACTCTACAAATAGTAATGTTACTAATTATATCTTTTTTGGATAATAACTTTAGTCTAAACTGTGACTAAATAACTTTAGTCTAAGGTCTTTATTTACACAACGGCTGACGCTTTCTAATTGTCCATGATGTCTCCTTATGATGTCCAATCCTTAAGAAATTTTTTTTTATCCTTTTCAACATAAGGCATATATATATATACATACTTTATATATATATACTTTTTTTTCCTGTCCATTATTTTATGATATAATAATTTTCTTCTTCTATTAACTTTACTATATTTTTACTATTCAAGTAGTAATATTACTATTTATTTTTTCAGCCTGATACACTAGCCACTTCTCTCCTTTACTTCATTTTTTTCCTTAGTGTCTGTCTGTTTGATAAGGCCGATTATTATTGGAGAGAAAGTTAGTCAATAAAATTTTGTGGCCAATAAATTGTTTACTTAAATTCCTGTCTACTTTTACACCAATTCAATTGGTCATCTTCAGCGCCAAATCTTTATTTGCAAATATTCGAATTAAAGCGAATTAGTAAGTGGGTGCTTTGTTAGAGAAAGAGAAGGACGTAAACATCCCCTTTGAAATAAGAGAGAAAAGCTTACTGTTGATCGGAATCAGAGGCGTTCCATCAATCACATTCCATCCCTGTCTGTATGGAGCACGAAGCTCTGGGCGATTCAGATAAACCTCTGTCCATACGTGAAAGTTCCTTGTGGGCAAAATTTTAAAATGCTTATTAAAAGTGCAGTCTATATATATTGCAGCGTATTTTCAGCAAAAATACCTCATTTTTTACCAGGTGTGACTTTTTACCAAAATAAAGCGAAATCTTGTCATAACTTTTTAAAATCTTATAATAAAAAAATGTATTTTTTATTAATTTTATGTAAAAAACTGAAATAAATGAAAAAACTTGTGATAACTTTTCGAAATCTTAATTTATTCAAACAAATAAAAAATAGCAAATATTTAAAAAATCTTTTTTTTTAATTTTAATTTAAAAATTTTTTTTTGAATGAATTAGTTTATTTTTGATTTTAAATAATTAAAGTTTTGAAATAATCTCATTATTTTTCATTTGTTTAAAGATTTTGAAATGTTTTGAGAATATCACGGTTAATTTCTGTTTTTAAACTTATACTTTAATGAAAAATTATTTTTTTTATATATTTCATTCTAAATAGTTAAACATTCAAATACATTGGATTATTTTTAATTTGTTCGAAAAAGCATAAGATGTCCACCTCAACCAGGAATGGCATTGGTAGACACTGACGATTCAGAAGTCGGGCATCTGAGGCCTTTGGGTCATATGCCCCTAAAGTTCTTTAGTTCAGCCTTTGAAAAAATCATTGCATAAATCACATATGTGTTAATATGCTCATTAAGTGGTTATTTTAATTGACACATATAATATCTAGCTTTTTGCAAACATAAAATTAAAGTCAATATACCTTAATAAAAAAAAATTTCAAAACTTAAAACTATATTTGAAATAGTTTTGCATGAAATACCACAAGAAACGATATAAATTGCAGTTTTCACACTTCCTCGTTTTGCGTTTTCGCGTTTTACCATTGATTTTTTAGAAAAGCGTGCTGCAAACCTTTCACTGCTTATCCTCCAAGTCTCATCACCTTCATTTGTTTCTGTTCCCCTTACACTACTCCTAAGCTCACTCATCTCTCTCTTCTCTGTGCAAGATGAAGAGCAAGAAGAAGTCTAGTCCTAGGCCAGACGAAAGTATCATAAAATTTTCACCGATTATTGATAATAATAAACAAAGTTCCTGCTTCTCCTCTGAGTTGCCAAGGAATGAGGCTATCAATTCACTGATTCACAAAAACTTGTAAGCGAGCCTCTGTTCAAGCTCAAAAGAGAACACCCCGCCGACTCTAGGTCAGAAGGGGAATTTATCAAGGTAGTTGGTCGCCCAAGCCGACATCGATACAAGACAGCTGCTGTTACAGCCAGAGCGGTGGCCAAATTCATTTCTGTTTTTTTAAAAAAGGTCTCTAACCTTGGAAGTAAGTTGGCAACTTACAAAGCGATTATATCCCAAAAACCTAATTTAAAAATCGTCAACACGTGCTGCCCAAGCTAAACCTAATTAAAATTCTATTTGAGGATGTTGAGTCCAAGAACTCACTTCTACAACCCTTTGTGAAATGGCCTTTTGTCAATGGTTAAATAGCTAGGGAGAAGGTGAAGAGGTGGGCTTTCAGCCAAGCCAACTGGGATAGGTTTAGGTCCTTACTAAATGATTCAGCCCAGGGGGTCATGAGGTGCATTGTAGTAAAACCCCCTTAGGGACTTGTGGAGTGTATCCACCATGCCATTCTCTCTACGGCACGAGAGGCAGTTCCCTTGAAGGAGGTTAGAAAATAAGAAAATCTAATTCCGAAGAATGTCTTATTACTTATTAAGGAAAAACAAGATCTCTATAGAAAATACATTCACACTAGGGACGCCGAGACAAAAAATCTTATCAATCGATTGCAAAAACTCATTAGGAAAAAGCACGGCAAAACCACATCTAGGAAAGTTAGAAGCATCACAAAATCCTCTAACCTGCTACAAGGCTCTTCTAAGTTCTGGAACCTGGTTAGAGGACTGAGGCCTGGCTGCAAAGGTCCAACGTCGGTCACTTGAAATAACCGAACATCCATAGAGGCGGAAGATAAATATGCGCTGCTTGCTGATTATTACGAAGATGTGCATTGGACAAATCCAGATTCGAAAAATTTTAATTCTGAAATTGAGTTTTTTAGGCGTATACCTGCGGCGAATGACATTAACGTCATTCTAGAGGACCTGGTTCAAATCATTAAAAAGCTTAAAGCTAAGAAAACTGTGGGATGAGATGAAGTTAGCAATCTATTCTTCAAGAATCTTCCCCTTAAGTTTAGGGACGTCTTGCTGGGAATGTTGAACTCTTTTATAAAAGATGGGTTTAACCCAGACTGCTATAAAAGGGCTATACTTATTTGTGTACCAAAGACTGGCAAGAAGAGCGGCAAACCGAGTGACCTACGGCCTATCAGTCTTCTCCCTTGCCTGAGCAAAGTGTATGACAAATTAATTTTTGGAGTACTCGATGCTTGGTGCAAGGAGCATGCAATAATCCCAGAAGAACAGTTTGGATTTAAAAAAGGTTTGTCAACAAATCATGCTCTGCTTACCTGGCATCATGATGTTGCTAAAAGCTTAAATGATGGCCTCTACGTAGGGATGATATCTTACAACCTGTAGAAGGCTTTTGATACGGTCTGTCATGAGGGTTTGCTGTTCAAACTCAGTAGCAAGTTTGTGCCATCATGCATCTTCAAGGTAGTTTACAGTTTCATTTCTCGACGCTCATTCCAGATCAGAATAAATAACGAATTTTCCAGGAGAATAAGCCTAGGCCGCGGGGTCCCCCAAGGTTAACCTCTAAGCCCCCTTCTGTTCAACATCTACATATCTGACATTAGGGACTCTTTCAATACGTCAATCTATGCTAGGATAATCAGTTTCACAGACGACATATGTGTATATAACTCCGCTAAGCGTGTTCCGCGTATTTGCAAACACCTTACGAACGTAAATACCATATTAGGGGGGTATTTCACTGGATGGAACCTTAAGGTGAATTACTCTAAATGCTCTAATTGTCCCAAAAATAACCCGCCAACTATAGGGAATATTCCCCGAATTTGCCACCTAAAATATCTAGGAATCAATTTGGGATGCAGGATTTAGTTTTCATCGTGAAGCTCACGAAAAGATAAAAAAAAAAGGGGGAAGAATGATCTAGCGCTATATGGATGTCTTAAAGACCTTGGGGTCAATTCCACGGCGGTAGGCAAGGTCATTAAAATCCTAACAATGCCGAAATTCACTTATGGTAACTCCATTTTGGGATGCCTTCCCTCAACTTGGACCAACAAAATAGACGACCTCGTGTACAAATTTTTAGGACTGTTTATGGCAACCCTTTCTCTATTGCTCATGCCGGACCTCCTTTTCTTGGTTCCAGAAAAGGTTGGAGAAATTAAATAAAAAGTTTATAGAAAAATTAAGAACACACAAGCATTGCCCACAATTATGCCAAGCTTGGGAGCTCACGCAAACCCAGGCTGAAGCGTTCTTGGGGGTATATGCTAAAAAAAAGAGAAAACTTATCCTAGGTGACCATATACAATAGCCCCGAGCAATAGGGAATTCTGCGTTCTGCGATATAGTTCTGTTTTTTCTGAGTTCTAGATCCGCCTACTTAAATTTAGGATTGGCACAAAGTATAAGTCCCAAAACAGTTTGATGGTACGAGCTAGGTTAGGCATAGTCGGTAGTCTGGCATCTGCAGAAGTATGCTTGTGGGACTGATTATATATTCTTATTCTAAAATATATATCCTAGGGATAACACATATACTCATATCATGTATATATGGGATGTAGTCACATTCCAGGGGTAGGTTGTTCCTAGCCTAGCATGCCTTAAATTGTGTTTACCTTTCTTAACCGTTATAACATGTATCAAATATTATTTATTAATAATATATAAGATATTGCATGCCTTCAAACGCTTCTATTTTTGTAGCACATTTCTTTTATAATCATATTCTTTTACTTATGAACAAGCTACATTCTGTCGTGCCGGTTTTTTATCCTGGTTTTCTTCCTCCAAAGAATTCAACGGTTTTTACGGTTAGGTAGTGTGCTCTGGCGACCCGATTCTAACCTTGTTAGTAATCAAGCTATCACTAGACATTAAGATTGTTTCCCAAATTGGGAGGGTTCGCGATAGGATTGTATCGTTCACTCAGCTGTATTTATATATTCGAAGCATAAACTATTGCAAAATAAAACATATCAAGGTATATAGCTATGGAGTAATAAGGGCCGGTACGCGTTTAGTGGGATGGAAAGTCTAGGTAGGCCTGGACTCAGCATTCCGGGCGGGCCACGATATCCAAAAGGATGGGTGCGAACATCACATTTTATGTCATTAATTAATTAATTAGTTTTCAATTGTGAAAGATAAATAAATTAATATTAAAAAAAGATTTTATTTCACTTTAAAAAATAACTATAGCATATTTTTTCTAATAAAATAATATTTTATAGCATCGATTGATTTCCCGAATTTTATAAACACATTGCTATGAAAGGACTTTTTTTTATTTGACATAAATCAAAAATTCTTAGCGAACTCAATCAATAGATGAAGATTTGGACGACCAATTGCTACTTTAAATCACTATGATAGAGCCTGAAATCAAAATGTTCCCTGAAATTGAATTGTCAATTTCAGCAAACGCCATAGAGTGCAAGTTGGCAAAGTACATTTTCCTCAAATGACATGATTGATTAATATATCATTATCGTTGCTGATTGGAACGCGAGATTTCGTCACAAACAAAACGAGAATACGGCGACAAATATATAATACAAGAGTTTTTAATATTTTCTCATTTTAAATGTATCTTTCGAAGAAATTCTTTTGGTCCTTGACAAAATGTTATTTTAATTTTGACGAAATCGTGTATTTCTGCTGACAAACAAAAAACTTGATATAAATAAAATGAAAGAAACTTAAAAACTAATAAAAGTATAATAAGTTTTAATGTGACAAATTCGTTTACTGTCTTGAATCTAAATAACTAAATTCTTCCGCTTTGTCAAAATTCCAGACGTTGCAGTTGTTTTAAACTGTCACAAATGAGTAAAATATCTTCTTTTTTTTTTAGATATTTTTTAAAATCAGCAGTTAACTGTTTTTAAACTTAGCTAAAATAATGGAAAAAATAATAACTTTTTTATATAAAATTTGCATAAATTTGAATATTAAAATTTAAATGTATTGGCTTGTCTTGTGAGTAAGAAGTTTGTGCTGGGTGATTGATTACATTCACAACATTTTCTATGCAATTAGTAAAAAACATTTATAACAAATCTTTCTTTATTAAGTCAAGGCCATCGAATATCAAAGATAATCCTTTAGACTAGGACCTTACCTTTTTTTGTAAGTTTTAGTAACTAAGAATTTATAAATAGTTACACACTTTGATTACAATTCCACTTTATTAATCGCTTTTAGAAGCAGAATTTTGGAGACTATAGGCATCTCATTTTTTCAATGGAATTTTGTATTTAAATCAAACGATTTTCTTTTCTTGGGATATGGGGGTCACAGTGCTTCTCAAGTTTTAATTGTTTGGCTTGCTAAATACATCGAATCTAATATTAGGTATAAGAAAGTTGTTCTTTATTATACAAATTTATCCTGTAAAACGACTTTGAAAAGCTTTTTTGGTTTGGTGCCTTTTTATTATTGAGATGATTGCCCCTATAGCAGTAAAACATTGCTACGCACGGATTCTTGTCGCGACCGGATGCGAAGTTTCTGTGAGACTTAGTGAAAGTGAGCACATACCAAATCTTTTCTTTTCCAATTTCCAACAAATTCTCTCCATCCGTGTCCACGTACTGAGGAACTAATAAATTTTGGTCGAGGTCAAGAGCGATGCTTCCACCAGTTATGGGTCTTGATGCCAAACCCACAGCTCTTGTAACTTAACATAAAGCATACACATATATATACAGTAAATTAGACAGAAATTTTAATTTTCTCCTTTAAAAAAAATTTAACTGTGAATAAAATTTTTCTTTACAAAAAAAACATTTTAAGTATTGATTATTATTGATTTGAAGGCAACTTGTGCACTAATATCCAATAAGTGATCTAAATATTTTCATCAACCACAAGTTAAAGAAAATAAAATGATAATTAAGAAAGTTTATCTTAAGTAAACAAAATTAAGTCATAATTTAACATATGGTCAGTGGAGTGCATAATTAAACAGATACTCGGTTGTTTAGAGGTTTTAAGCGCCCCATATAAAGGAAAAAGAGAGAGAAATAATAAAAGAAATTGTACACACGAGACGTGGTCTGTTTAAGGCCAAAAGGATGAATTGTTCATCTTCAAAATTTACATCGATTCCAAATACTCAAATAATAATAATTAAAGAAATTTAAATGGAAAATCACTTAGCTTAATTCAACTATATTCATATATATATTTTTTTTAATTATACATCAAGCTTATTTTATCTAATCATTTTATCGGGTCTCTTTTCGTGACGGGATTCGAGCTCGTAACCTGGCTTTAACTTCGTCCATCATATCCCTAAATTTAAAATTGATATTTTAATTACATATACTTTTTTATTATTGTGGTAAAAATGATTCAATATGGTTTACATGCAAAACGTTTAGAATGTTTTTCTCTGTCCCAGTCAAAAAAAAACAAAATAACTTTTCATACTTGTTATGCCAATTCTGTTGAAAATTTTCCCTTTAAAAATGGATCCTCTTAAAAAATGTTAAATGAACTTTTGACATCCCTTGATACTCTTCTGTAGGCCTGGGTGATGACGGAGTTTATACGCATAAATACAACTGAGTGACACGTGATAAAGCAATAACATTTCTTTTGAATAAATTTTTCCCTATATTGATTTTCAATTCCAATTCTAAGTTTATTTTTAATGCAAATCAATTCTAGTTCTAAAATAAATTGTGATTGTAAATTATTTGAGTGACAAAAATTTATGCTCATCAAACAATTTATAACAAATGTAATCATTTTTCAAAATTTTTTAAATTGTAATCAAAATTTAGAATGTAGTTGGAAGAGCGTTTTAAGTAAGTGGACGCCATCCAAAAAAAGAATGAACACGTCACTCAAAAAATTATTTGATCAATAATAATTTGCTACAATTCTTATAGCGCTTTTAATGGTTCGTTCATATATACATGTCACTCAAATGAACTTCGCTCTACCATTCGTTGGGAAAAAGCACATATTTATCAATTGGCTGCTAAATCAACAGATTTTCCTATTATCTCGGCTTATTGCTTTCTTTGGCTATGATGTTGAAGTATTTTTTTAATTCTTTATAGTTACTGTGTTTTTAGATAAATAAGAGTAATTTTTCAAATTACGCTTTTCTGAGTAGTAATTAAGCGATAAAAGTAATAATAATGATTTTTTTCAAAATTCAAAATCGTTTGATAGTATGGCATTAATGTAAGATGTCTGTGTCTCTTCTTGCAGATGAGAAAAATGAGGAAATACTATGAGAAGGATTTTTCACTAACATAGAGGATTTCCTTAACTAAATTCTTTGCTTTGAATTGTTAAAGAAATGATGCAAAATTTTGAATATATATTTATGTATGGACTAGAGATGAATCAGATATCCGCTCCGCAGAAATGGATTATCCAGCAAAATTTTTACATCCTGTTTAGACTTTACATCCTTTTTCTATTTACCGTATATTTTTTCGGAATCATCCAAAATTTTTACGATAAGTACGTCTTTTTGATAACACATATATATTGTAATCTTCTCTCTAAATTTTTAAGAAGTCTAAAACTTGCCTTTGCTTACAATAGCAATCATGATATCCGCATCCGCTAGGATGCAAAAAATTTCACATTTCATACATCTCTTAGTAAAGACTAGGTGAATAAAATTAAAAAAAACCAACTGTCAAATTCACTCAGTGTAAAATGCAAGGATTGGGTAAACGCTTAAAAGTTAAAATATAGCATGCTATTCATTTGACATGCAAAGAGTAGACACCAATTTTTATACACGAATTCAATCATGATATTGTACAAATAATAATGGAATGAATTTTTGCATGCGCTAATATTCGCCATTTTTCTTACGAATAATTGCGAATTTTCTTTCCTCACAGTTCACCATATAAGTAATAAATTGAACACCAATAAGCAGTATATATATTTATAATAAACGATAAAACAATTTGTTAAAACTATAGAGGCACGAAAAAATTATTATTAAAGCCACCAAAACGTCAAAAATGAAGAATTGCTATGATACGGTATAAATATGTTCCAACCCCTGAAATGTTAATATTTTATAGGTGAAAGATGAAGGATAAGGGACACTGTATACAAAGATAGTCATACGTATTTGTGGAAATTTAATCTTCACTTGGTTCCAAAAAAGGAAACATTATAAAAAACCCTTGTATAAATTGCTAACTTGTTCTAATCTTAACTAATTAATTAAACTGTCAGAAAACAAGTTTTAACTAACTAGCTAACAAAAAAAATGATAAGCAATGAGTTAAAGTGATTACGCGTGGTGAGCAACGGACCATAAGTGAAACATTGTCCATACTTTACGCGATTTCTTTTCTTATAAAAACTGTACAGGATTTTGGGTGAGCCGCTCCAATCTGTGGGATGCGTTGAATCTTTGGTAAAATTTTTCCACTCTCCTTCCATGAGGTAGGGTGTCTGAAAGGATGATTTGAAGGAAATCTAATTAGTTTTTTCATTCCTCTTTCATTGCCATAATTAAGCACATTGTTTTTGGAATAAATTAGCAGTTATACGTTAACTTGACAATTTTCTTTAAATGTAATACGAAAGCAGTATTATATTGGTAAAAAAATTTCGCATACAAATATCTTTGGGAGACGACAGACTATTATGTTCTTGCAGCAATTGGTTTGAAACAATAAATACAATACATAGATTTAAATTTTTATTTTAACCTATTCATTTCAATTAATGAGAAACTTCGTTTTGTGTTTCTTCAATCACACTGCTAAACTTAGGATTGCATTTCGATAAAGCTCTTCCTAAACATTCTTCAAGCTTTGAATTTGTAATGCCTTATCTTATTTCAGATTCAATCATGTTCAAATGAGAAAAAGATTCACAAACGTTTTTAGAAGCAAAGTATGATAGAAACCTATAGGAAACAAATTTTAAATTTAGAAATTTCTATTTGGCTTTTCAATAAAATATCTTCTTCAAAAATACCCATTTCATTTTCTGTCAAAGTACTAATACCTTGAATACTTTGTGTTTCTTCAATCACACTGCTAAAGTTAGGATTGCATTTCGATAAAGTTCTTCCTAAACATTCTTCAAGCTTAGAATTTGTAATGCCTTATCTTATTTCAGATTCAATCATGTTCAAATGAGAAAAAGTTTCACAAACGTTTTTGGAAGCAAAGTATGATAGAAGCCTATAGGAAACAAATTTTAAATTTAGAAATTTCTTTTTGGCTTTTCAATAAAATATCTTCTTCAAAAATACCCATTTCATTTTCTGTCAAAGTACTAATACCTTGAATGCTTGAAAGCAAAGTATGATAGAAGCTTATAGGAAACAAATTTTAAATTTAGAAATTTCTTTTTGGCTTTTCAATAAAATATCTTCTTCAAAAATACCCATTTCATTTTCTGTCAAAGTACTAATACCTTGAATACTTTGTGTTTCTTCAATCACACTGCTAAAGTTAGGATTGCATTTCGATAAAGCTCTTCCTAAACATTCTTCAAGCTTAGAATTTGTAATGCCTTATCTTATTTCAGATTCAATCATGTTCAAATAAGAAAAAGTTTCACAAACGTTTTTGGAAGCAAAGTATGATAGAAGCCTATAGGAAACAAATTTTAAATTTAGAAATTTCTTTTTGGCTTTTCAATAAAATATCTTCTTCAAAAATACCCATTTCATTTTCTGTCAAAGTACTAATACCTTGAATGCTTGAAAGCAAAGTATGATAGAAGCCTATAGGAAACAAATTTTAAATTTAGAAATTTCTTTTTGGCTTTTCAATAAAATATCTTCTTCAAAAATACCCATTTCATTTTCTGTCAAAGTACTAATACCTTGAATACTTTGTGTTTCTTCAATCACACTGCTAAAGTTAGGATTGCATTTCGATAAAGCTCTTCCTAAACATTCTTCAAGCTTAGAATTTGTAATGCCTTATCTTATTTCAGATTCAATCATGTTCAAATGAGAAAAAGTTTCACAAACGTTTTTGGAAGCAAAGTATGATAGAAGCCTATAGGAAACAAATTTTAAATTTAGAAATTTCTTTTTGGCTTTTCAATAAAATATCTTCTTCAAAAATACCCATTTAATTTTCTGTCAAAGTACTAATACCTTGAATACAAGTAGATACAGCATGAAATGCTTTCTCAATACTAACATGCTCTGAAGCCACAAGTTATCGATATGATGGTTTTAAACTTAATATCCAGGAAAGAAGCTTGGTTTAAATATTGCTGAGGGTGTAAGGACCTAATAAAGAAATATATTTGCGTCATGAACTGAAATAATTTAGGAATCAGTGTTTTAACGCGTAAAAAGAAGTCTTTTTTCCAAAAAGTAGTTTCAAAATATTTGAGAGTTTCTATTACACCAAGAATATCGGCAAGGCAGTGTATAATCAAATATGAACATTGAATAGAGAGACAATTTTGTTCTTGATAAAATTTGCAAACTTGTGAATATAAAATATTTGTTCCAATACAAATTATAAGTTCCATTTTCAATGCGCCGCTTTCAACATCTTTAAAAATCACATTTAATCAAAATTTCAAATCTGATCTTAAAAAACCAAATTTGATTTTGAAAATGTGAAGTAATTGAAAATCTTTCTTGTTCATTTTAATGCGAAACTCATTGAACATCCTCTCTTTTTTTGAAAGTTTTTGACTATAATTTATTGCTGAAGATATAACTTTTTTAGTATTTTAATTAAAGTTAGAATGAGATTTGGACTTTGATGCAACCAAAATATCTCTATGAATATAAGCAATAATTTTTTTAGCATCTTTGGTTAATATTTTCAGAAGTTTTCTTGTGTGATTCTAGGGCGAATAAAGTCAATAAAGTCAATTTGAAAAAAAAAATGTTTTAAAATTTTCAAATCTTTTTATTTAGCAAATAAAATATTTTTTTCAGAATTAGGATACTCAATTCCCTCGATTTCCACTAGTAGAAATCTTCTTTCAAAACTTTTCGCTGACTTGATTGATCAAATAAAAAATAAATTGAAAGAAAATAAAGTTTTTTAATGCTCGATGAAAGCGTTATTTGCGATGCGAGGTTTGGGTCTGATTGGCTCAATAGATATTCGAGAAAAAACATGGCTTGTCAAGTGTATACGATTTGAAGAGAATGTTGACTCGAAAATAATTGCTTGTGTTGTTGATGATGTTTTAAGGGAGTTTAACGTAAAAAAGAAAACTTTTTGTTGTTTTTAACCGATGCTGCTAAATATAATTTAGACGCTGGCCGAATATTGAAAATTTTGCATTCTAATTTGTTTCATAATACATGCTTCGCACATTTAATTCACAATTGTGCAATGAAAGTTAAATCTTTCTATAAAGAAGTAGATGAGCTCATTGCTAACATGAAACTTGCAACAATTAAAAATAAAAATAGAAAAGCTGCCTTTAGAGAGATTGGTTTCCCTCCAACACCAATTATAACAAGATGGGTGAATTGGCTAGGAGCGGATTCCTATTACTCTGATAAATTACCAGAAAGAAGTCAAAAGAATTGTTAATTCTTTCAAAAGCAAAGATGGTGTCTTGGTTCAAAATGCCAAAAAAAAGTGTTAACAATTCGTCACTTTATGAAAAAACAAAATTATTACAATTTGACAGAAATTATTCAAAAAATTGAATATTCGTCTTTTAGTATCAATGATGCAAAGCAAATTTTAATTCCATTCACTTTACTGAAGATGAGTGAAAAATCAAAAATTATTTTAAAAAAAGGCTTGAAAATAGTGACTTTTTAAAAGTTTTAGAAATGAAAAATGAAAACATTTCACCCAGTACTTACCTACTGCTTCAGAACTGTTAAGTAACATGTGTCGTCGAAAAATCTTTTCAATGCTTAAAAAGCTTCTGGCTAAAGACAGTAATTTTTCTCCACATAACATTATTAACTATTTCATCTTTTATTATAATAGTTCTAAATAATTTTAAAAAAAACTTTATTATACCTATATATCTTTGAAGACCATAAAAAAACTTTATTTTTTACCATAAAGTCAATTTTTTCTTCAAAAAGTCAATATTTTAAAAGTTTTTATGTCAATTTTTGTCAAAAATTATACTTTCAAACTAAGAAAATTGGTAAATGGTAAAGTTATATTAGTTCATTTAATTAACATGTTTGTAGGATACACTAATATACCATTTTAAATTCTATTTTGTCCTTTTGCAATTCTATTTTTTCTCTTTACAATTCTATCTTTATTCAATTATTTGATTTTGTTGTGTTATATATTGTTTTGGTATGTGACATTTTTATATATCTGTCTTTTTGATATTTTAAAATTATTTTTATATTAAATTCTCTAAATTTTTAAAAAAGAATTTGAAATTAAATTATTACAAATTTATTATTTCTTCAATATTCTTTTAATTAAAAAATTTTGCACTTTAATTTAGCAATATCTTTTTAATTGACTAAATATTATTTCCAAAAACCCATGTGATTATTTAGTTAGAATTGCAAAAAGGCAAAATAGAACCGCAAAACGACAAAATAATACTGCAAAATGACAAAATAGAACTGTAAAATGACAAAATAGAACTGCAAAAAGACAAAATAGAATTGAAAAAGGACGACATAAAATTTAAAAATGACAAAATAGAACAAAAATGGCATATATATATATAATTAGTAAAAACTATAAACGTATCAGTGTAATAAAGTTAAAAATTTTAAATAAATATTTTTTATAGAAAAGGTATTTTAACTTTGCAAAAAGGTAAAATAGAGGAACGCGTGGTGAATTTTTTGATGTGTGCAAATAGTACTACACTTTCTTTCAGTGATGAGAATCCTGTTTTGATAAAAATTACTATAAGAGTATTTACTAGAATTATAGTAATTTTACTATATACTTCTCGTAACTTTGCTACAACTAGTTGTAAAATTACGCATAGCACTCTACCGCTGATTTAAATATATTTGTATCCTAGTGTTAAACAAAATGTCAATCATTTTAAAAAATTGTATACTATTGGCTGGAAAAAAAATACATTAACCCATTTAAGACCAAGCAAAGCAGATGATATCTAAAAAAGACAGACGATTTATATTCAAAGTCATTGAAAAAAGCTTATGTTCCAAAATAGGAACATTGGGCGTAAATGGGTTAATTTGTGTCTTAGTGACAAATGTATGTCAATCATTTTAAAAAATAATATACTATTGGCTGGAGAAAAAATATATTCGTGTCTTAGTGTCAAGCTAAATGTCATTCATATGATGATATATTGTTACGTTGACGTGTCAGGAAATATTTGTGTATGTATATTCTATTGTTACATATGACGTAATGTATTGTTTTTGGTTCATAAATATACTTCTCTACTAAAAAAAAGAAATAAGTTTGATACAGAACTCTAGAACTTATTGCGATAAAAACTAAGCAACAAAAATGCGAGAAGCGTGGAGAATTTTTTTAAGAGACATTATTCTAGATCAGGGGTCGGCAAAGTGGTCGATATCGACCGCTGGGGGTCCATAACAGATCTTTAGGGGTCGATAAGGTAGAAAAACTTTCCAAATTGTTCTATGCCTTTTTTACTTTATAGTAGTAATAAATCTCTTTTTTCTTTTAAAACCTAGTTCAGCACATTTTAGAGTGTAGGATATATGAAACATTTTTGGTTTCTATTTCTCTCTTAATTGCTGACATTGATTAATGCTTTTATGAAACATTTCTATGTGGGGTGGGGGTCGATGTGAAGACAAATGTACTATGAAGGGGTGGATGGGTTTGCAGAACTAGATGGTTAGCTCCGATACTACACGGTTTAAGGTTCAAAATCAGTTATGAAACCTTTTTTTCTCAAGTTTAACACATATGGTGTAATTATTATTCCTTTTTGTTGGAGGAGTGCACGGTACCCGTCACCTTCATATTGCAAAGTAGTTTTCTAATATAAGTCATACGAGTTGAGCTAACTTTCTTGAGAAGTAGGTCGGATTATTCGCATGCCTCCAATCAAAGCCCACTAAATGGACGAGTTCAAGAGTGATTCTTAAGATGTTGCTCTCATACTGAAAGAAAGAGATTAAGAAATGCAATTAGGCGAAGTTCTCCCTCATCAAAGTGTTTCAAAGATACTTGACCGAAGTACCAGAGAAATGGATCAAAGTCCATGCGATGATCTCCTCCCAGCAAATGTTCTTGTCGCCACAGCTTGCCCACATCTTTCAAAATGGCTTCCTGCCTCCACACTCTGCTGGGAAGGTAGGCAGGGTCGTCTAATCACAAGTGAAATAAAAAAATCACCAGTGTCAAATTTAGATAAAATTTTGTTAGTTAATTTCGTTGGAAGTTAGTGAGTTGATCGGGGTCAGTGTTGCTGAACGCCTTTGAACAGTAGCGTAAAAAATGGTCTAGATATTTGATGGACCACTAAAATTTCACAAAGACATTTATAAAACTTTATTGATCATTAGTTATATTAGTTGAAGGCGTTATTGAAAAATTTCGACTGTCATGAGTAGAATCTGTGAAGCGAACTAACGTAAATGATGTTAACTGAAATCTTAAATTTAAGGTAACTTGGTTGATAAAGACAACCAAATTATACCTTGACTTATGTGACGTAAATGCCAATATGTGGTCAAGTTAACCTTTTTGGTGGGCTTATGATTTAATTAACCATGTACGTTGATATACAAAATATTTATTTTGTCTGGTGTGACTTTTAAGCACATTAAAGCCAAATTTAAAATGTCTGAAATACTTATTTTTTAAACAAATGAAAAGCTTTGCGCTGTGCTTCAATGTTCTTAATGAGTTAGAAGGAAAAATATTTTTTTTCTTTTTATCTTTTTATTATACGTTCAAAAAACCAAAATAACCCTCTTCTCAAAATTATATTTTTTTCATAAAATATTTAAAATATCAATGTTCTTAATGATTTGGAATGAAAAATAATTTTTTTAATTTTCACTTTTTTCACAAAAAGTATTTTTTATGCATTTTTTATTTTTTCATTCTAAAAAACTGAAAACATTGAAACACATTGCATTATTTTACTTTGTTTTTAAAAAATCAAGCTTTCATAAAATTAGGAGAAATTTTTGTTTATTTCAATATATCTGAGTAAAATGGTGCACACATTTTGTTAATAATGTTAAATTTTTGTTTATGAGTGAAAATAGAATTTTTCAAAGCATTTTTTCCATTTAAATGAAATTTCACATGAAACTTTATCGTAAAGGTGGTGTGTTCTGGGTAAAACTTCCTTGATCTTAAAACTTATGCAAAAAACTTTATGATATTTCTGGATATCTGTTCTCCATATGGAACAAGTTAAAACGGATATAGGTCACTCCTATCACACCATGGTTAAATGCTACTACAACAAGATTTTTGTGAAATCTACTTGGATAAAATTACTTGAAAAATTCCATTTGATAGACTTTTTTATGTGTGCGATATTATAGGTATCGTCTTTTTTCTTAAATTTTTTCTTCAATTTTCGCGTTTAAATCCAGTAGGGAGAAAATTGTTTAATTTTTTATGAAAAATAACAAAGTATTTGCCATTTTTGGTTAAATATTTGAGGTATATTGCTAAAGTTTCTAGTTATTATACTAATTCCATAAAATTTGGAATCAAAACAAAATAGAAGGTAAAATTTCAGACTACTAAATTATTTTGTTTCTGCAACATGGGGGCTCAAAATTGTTCACAAGTCATGAATATGTTTGCTGAAACTGAGTGCTGTTCACAATACCGAAAGCCAAAATTTCTATAAATAAAATCTAAAAAATTTCTGCAGTCGTCATCATTATATTGTACAAAATAATACTGGCCATTTTATCGAACATTTTGAATACACCTTCCCAAACTTGTGAATATAATTTTTCTGTTTTCATTATTCGATATTTTGGTTTTGCGGATTCATATTCTAGAGAACTTGACCTATATGCTATGAATCTTACTTCTACTCCAAGCATTGAAGAGAATGTAGATTGGGATGGAGAATGGTGTCGTTGATTTGCGGTTGTACAAGCTGTCGTAGAGTGAGATGTGAAGTTTCCACAGTCCAACATATGTATTGCTCGGAATGAAAATGTTGTAAGTGCAGCTCAGCCTCCTACATACCATATGTTGGGCGTTGAAAAGCTTTTGAAATCCCGAACCTTCATTCATTTTCACATCTGGTAAAGAAGGAAGAAGAAAAATTAATGGCGTAAAATCTCAATCTGCATTCCTCTAAGTCTACTTGAGCACAGAGGCATTGTTTTTATTGCATATGGCCAGGACCTTCCAAATTTAAGTTACCGTGATGTTATAAGTGAACAGTGAAGCTACACACTGGATTTGAAGCCAAGCACTCGTGCTATGAAATCAAATTATGATATTTGATTATGATTCAAATATC
Source organism: Nectonema munidae (assembly GCA_030549495.1). Taxonomy (NCBI): domain Eukaryota; kingdom Metazoa; phylum Nematomorpha; class Nectonematoida; family Nectonematidae; genus Nectonema; species Nectonema munidae. Next base: position 147,759 of record JAUIRK010000923.1, read on the forward strand.
AGAAAGTTTCGGAAGATACTCATAAGATCTTTTGTTGAATCTTATATTGTTTTCAATCACTGCTTCATTCCTAACTGTTTTGTTTGCAAGAGTAATAAACGCTGAAGATTTTTTCCTTTACGCCATATAGATATTTGCTTAAGTGAAGTTTCTTGTGTATTTTAAAGATTTTCAATACTGGTTGGAGTCTTCTAGCGGTTTTTGTCTGGCCTTTGACATCAACCCTCAAAAGTTATATTTGTTTTTCAAACTTAAAAACATTTTGCATACATTTTTTTTTCTAATATGTCTTTGATCATCCTCACTTTTAGTTCAAAACTTTTGTAAATAAATTCTTTTTATTATTATTATTATGAGACCAAGCATCTAGGCAAGTTGTCGCTAGCCAAGGATCAGTAAGAAATTTTTTTTAATATATAAAAATGTCTTCGCAGGATCGTGAGAAAATCATAACTCAGAAATTTCATTTCGGTATAATTTTTAACGTTGTTAGATCCTATTTAAAACTAAAGCATAACACTTACTTTACAAAAGCACAAAGCTTTCTACTATTTATTTGATGTCAATTTTGTTCATTTCAGTAAAACAAAATGGAATTCGAAATAGCAAAGAAATTAAATTTTCAATATTTATTTTAATGTCACTTCAAACATCGTGTCCAGTTTCAGAAAACGACTGACTTCTTCTCAGGAAAAAGAAGGGTATGGATGCACAATTCTTTGTTCTCTGAAGATGGCATTCTCTTTCTTAATGAGCTTTGCAAAAAAATTATTTTTAAACCAACAAAGCAAATATCAAATTCCTAAAGAGATGCTCTAAGTAGGGTAATTATTTTTATTTATTATATGTTACACGGCTGTATTCCTGCGCGAAATGTGAGTGAAAAAACAACTTACGATATTGCATGTAGAATTTAATGCTATCCATCTTTGGATTGAAGAACTTATTGAATTCGAGAGTTATCGGAAATTTGTCTGATCTGCGAAGCATCAAACTGCTTGAAAGACTCATTTCCTTAAAGTACTTCGTGTTATGACTTTTGCCAATTTTTTCAAAGTCAAAATTCACATCAACAATCTAAACACAATTTTCATTCAAGGAGAAATTGCAAATATAATAAACAGTATTGTTCAAACAACTAAATGTCAAGATTGACTGGATATTCAAGCAGGCCCATGAGCCCCCCCCCCCACCCTCTTGGATCCGCCACTTTATTCATCTAATGCAATAGATGTTCATAAAAGTAAGCAATTGCAATAGAGAGTCAATACTCGATTTAATAAATTGAATGATCACAAATTTAAATTGGCTTTGAGTTCATAAGTCTAACTATAATTAATAACAAATTGAAAAGTTAAAACTCGAATAAAGAAAATTTCAAAAACCTGATATTAACAAGTTTAACGCATTCTTTCAAATTTTTAATTCGTTTTGCTTACTCTATTTCTCTCAGTATAGACTTTACTCGAACTAAAAATTTAATGTCAGATGGTATCAGTTTAATACTAAAAGTACAGCAAAAAAATTATCGCACATTAGAATTTGTAAGTTAATTTTCAGATGTACTGATTCTACTGGGTGTAAACAATTTTTGAAATATTTCTTTTAAACTTATTGTTCTATATGCTTTGTTCTTTCTCTGATTAAGGAGAAGAAGAAGAAGAAGATTATATTTGTCATTTAAATTAATAATACAATTAAAAAAATAGTATGAGAAAAAAAATAGAAACTAAGATGTAAACTATACTGCACAAAAAGTCAGAAATGACCGCTATATGGCAGGTTTATTAAAATTATGCAGAAAAATAGAACAGTCATAAAGTCAAAATAAAGTATTGAGAACTTAACAACGGGTATACTAAAAATTGAAATTACATATATTACACATTGTAAATATTTACAATTAATAATGAATTCAGTTATTACATGAGTAACTTGTAATAGCTACTCTGATGAGTTCTTTCTCTAATTAGTTTTTCTTGCGAGATGTAAAGGCTCATTAGTTCTTCCTCATTTATGAAACTTTTATTTTCTAAACCTTCAAGAAGCTCAGTTGTTAATTGAGAATCAATCATTCATTAATTTTACTAAATTAAAGATTTCTGAAATAATCAAAGTCCCGGATTAACGAAGGTCCGAATTGGTCATGGTAGTCAACTGTAAAACCTTAAAGAAAACTGAAATTTGTTGTTTAAGTTTATCTTTGTTCCTAATTCTACGTGTCCTAAAGAATATGGAATAGAAAAATTTTGACCTAGCAACTTTGCTTTGCTCTTTAAAACTTTCTATTTAGAAATGTGAGCCTTTTTAAATCTAAGCCCGCAGTTTTAAATCATTTTACAACGAGAAGTTTGAAAAAAAAAATTCACAAGATGCCTGTTAAATTTCAATAATACGCAAAAATTGAAAAAAAACAAAAATTAAAATAAATCATTCTTGCGTTTGAATATTTTTATTTGGACAATCAAAATTCCAGTGTCTACTTTACGATCCTATATTCAGGAAAGTGTAAAATATAAAAGAGAGAAGAAAACATCTTTCTGTAAACAGAACAAATAAAACCAAATCGTCATAATCTTTTCCGAAATCTACAATTTTTTTTCCAAATAAATTAAAAATTTATTTTTAAAAAAATATATATTTTTTTTTTTACTTTTTATTCACTTATTGCGATTTGAAATGTCCGTAATAAATCGGGATCTTTTCAAAACTTGAATCGAATTTTTTTTAATATCTTTATAAATGAATTTTTTGATTTTAAATTCTAACTAGTTAAAAACATTGAATTACCTCGGATTATTTTTAATTTGTTTGCAAAAACTAAGAGTTCCAGGCTTACTATTTTTTCCGTTAAAAGTCTCACCACGTCTATTTAACGTGTTTTTGAAGAAAAGAAGAGTTCATTTTTATTTATATTTTTATACCCTAATCAACAACTAGTAATGAAAAAAATCCTGAAAGTATTATATGCCTTTAATTCTGGGTTTGTTTGAACATATTGCTTCTCAATCTTTCTTACTCAGTGCTAGATTTGTTGAAGCTTGAACATTTTGCCGCATCTAAGATAAAAGCGAATATCTCCACAGTTTTGTGGTTTAATTACCAAATTAATTATATTTAAATACTTCCATCATGAATATAACTTCATTTTTCGATGTATTACGTCTTTGTTGCAATCAATTGAGTCGTTATTGCAATCAATTGAGTCTTTGTTGCAAGCAAGCAAACTTATGATATAAGTTTTCAATAAGAATGTAGATTTAATTATTTCAATAAAAATGTAGATGATAAATCATATACATAAATGTGTAAATTGAGATTGAAAAAAAAATAAATAAATCTGTATTGGCATATAAATAGATCATCTCTAATTTCTGAGATTAGTGCCAAAATTTTAAAGAATTAGGAGATTTTTTTAATTTTTTAATGGCATAATTAAGATATGATTCCTATGATAACAGTTGTAAACGTTTTGTGCGAGTAATGAATATAATGTGCTAATAAATAGGCTTTGCAGCTTCATTCATTCAATCCCACGGCAACCCCTATGTGTGTAGGAGCACATCTGTTACGAATATATCCGATGTAACAAATGGGACTAAGAGAAAACTTTTTGTGGGTTAGATAGTTTGTACTATCTTATGGTTTTTGGGGGTGTTATGAGATATTTAAAAGAATATAAATGTTAATTTTGAGTCGCTAAAATTTATTAGTTTGTTTATTGGTGCTTGGACTTTAAAATGATGATGTTGTTGATAGGTTGAAATACTGATGATTAGATTTTTGACACTGATAATGATAATGATGATTTTTGGACTTTAGAAGGAAATTTTTTATGATATTTCAGAAAAAAATTTAACCTGTATTGAAATGATTTCTCAATTGTACAAAATTTATCTTTAGTTAAAAATAATAGAATCAAATTATTTTTTTGGGATTATTTAATATACTTTTAATTATAAAAAATTGTTTTTAATCATTTTTAACATTTTGAGTTTTGACTCTTAAAGTATTTTTAAATTTTATTTACTTTAAATAAATATTATTGATTTTGACTTATAATTAAAAAAGTTATATAAAATAAGACTAAATTGATAATTAAAAAAATAGATACAAGACGTTTTTTCAGGGTAACTGAAGGTAACTTGAAAAAGGTTTATAAAGTTGGAATACTCAAGTTCATGTCTTTCTAACAATGTTATGTAGAAAATGATGTTTTAAATCTCCAAGTTTTATTGAGATTTTGTAATTGTAAGTGTAAATATGTACGGTGGAGTGTTTTCATCGAGAAGGCACAATTGCGCCGCCTGTATCGAACTATGAGAAAGTAGGCTTGATGCGCGGGATCGAACCCAAGACCTTGAGTTATCGAAACACAGTATCTAACCAACCTTACTCACGCCCCCTAATTACTAATGTTAATAATACTAATTAATTACGCATTTGATTACTAAATGTATTGCTAAATTTGGTAATTTTTTTCTTACTTTTAGTGCCATCGCCACTTCATTCAAAAGCAGAACTTAAATAAAAAAAATAGAAAGAATACGATTTCTAACTTCATATTTTGTTCATAGCTCGCTCCCTCCTCTCATCCTCGTTTTTCGCTTGATCTTATTTCAATCCGATTTTTTGAACAAGGTCCAATGTCATCCCGATAAATTGCTCCACTGTATATCATCTTGCCTTCAACCAAATACTCTATAAGCCCATAGTGATTTCATATATATAAAAATTAATTTATGCAATGATAAGTTATATTAACAAGAATTTCTAAACTATATTATTGTATTGAAAAATTGGAAATTCTTGGTTTCTAATTTTCATTTTTTTATTAATTCGATGCTAAATTCTTCAAATATTTGTAAACATATGCTGTAACTCACAACAAGACTGGAACTCCAAGATTTATTATTCAAAGTTATGTAAATTTATTATATATCTGAATCTTGGATATTTACAGATTTTAGCATTTATTTTTATTAATTAATTAAACTAAAAAATTATTAATTAATTTTTAAAGAAGATTCTTTTATTAGTTAAAAATAACAATAATTGAATTTAACTGAAAGCCAAATTTCTAAAAGAAAATTATGGAAATTAACATTATAGTTATTTTGATTCAGCATATCAAACAAATTAGAAGATGTCAGTTATATACTCAAAAGTAGAGATGTATCGGACTTGATTTTTTTGTATCCGCGAATGCGGATATCAAATATGACAACATTCTAGCGGATGCGCATGTCAGAATTAATTATTTTAGGGGAATAATAAACGCAAATTTCAACCTTCTTAAAAATATAGAGAGAAGGTGTCAACGTATATTTGTTATCATAAAGAAATCTTATCATAAAAATTTTGGATAAAGTAAAAATTCAAAAATTCCGAAAAAACTTTGCGTTATATAGAAAAAAGAAAAATGTTTGAAAATTGCGGATGTTGAAACTTAAATGTTTCGCTAAGAGGATGTAAAATTCATGTAGAAAAGTGGCGCTGTTTTGTAAAATAAAGATCTTTTATTGACATTTACGATAAAGCAAGTTTGCAAAAGCTGTCATAACAGGTAGTTATATTGTTAAATCAAATTTAAACGTCAAGCTTTTTTACTTCTTCTATAAAAGGTAAACTATTTAAAGCATGAATTTTGATATAACCTTTGATGGAAGTTATAGTCAATAAAATTGGAATTAAGTTGATACACGTCTTTGAGACTGATTACTTATTTTACTCGTATCTTCATATTATCAATAAATATTTCTCTATAAATTTTTGGCATTTGAGAAAAATCATAAAAATATTTCCATATAGGTAAAGGTATCGTGGGGTGTTTTCATCAAAAACGCTCACTTGCGTGTATCGAACTATGAGAAAAGCAGGCTTGATGCGGCATCGAACCCAAGACCTTGCGTTATGCAATACAGCAACTAACGAACCCTACTCACGCCCCAATACAAAATTAAATTAATTAACGTCTTCATCTTGAATAAAATTGATAGTAACATGCATAAGAAAAGAAGAGCTCCCCCCCCCCCCCATGTCGTGCTTTTTAACCCTCTTGGTCTATTTTTTAATGCAAAGCATCTAAAATTAGTCCTCCCCCCTCTTCCGTCTGGTAGGAGACGTCATATATGTATGATGCCGTAGACCTAGGGATAAATTTGGTACAGAAGTTTTGTCAAACTAGAATTTAATAATATATATTTTTTCATCATAGTTTACGTTTTAAATATCATGTATTTTTAGATTGATAAAATTCAAACAATTTTTTTGCCTATTTCATTTGTTTGATTGGGTATCGCTTTTTAAAGTCAAAATATGCGAAAATTATATTTTTTGTGTAGCGTTCTTTGAAAGGCCTAATATATTTCAAGGTTTCCGCGAAGGTGAAAAATTTGAGAAACGCTGTACTATACTATGAATCAGTGTCCATCAAAGGGTGTGCAACCATGTGTGTAGCGTGAGAAACTTTGAGAGTGGAGCAAAAGTGTTTTTGAAAGAGTGATTAAAGATTTTATTCAAACACTATAAAACCAATATTGATTACAATCTTCTTTTATTTTTTGTGTCATTTTTTTCTGGTTTGCTTCGACTTTCTTGATTAATATTCCTAGATATCACAAATAAATGAATCCATTTTTAAATTTGAAACTTTTTTCCTACAAATTTGGACATCAGAAGTTTGTTAAAAGTAAAGTTGACTCACCGAAAAGTAGGATTCGCGTGCTTCTCATGTCAAAAAGAAGAACTTAGAAAAGGAGAATAAGAAAGGAAATGTGAAGAAAGAATTTCGAGGAAAGAGGCAAATAGCCCCACAGGTAAAAGGAGACATGCATAATCTCAAAGAGAGAACTTAGTCAGCATCATCAAACAAATTTCGTCATCATCAAACAAATTTCGTCATCATCACGCAAAGCAATCATCGCTACATCTTTCGATTTTCTCATTTCGCATCACGCATTCATCATCACGGTAAAGAGCAATTGTGCATACCCATCGCCACTCCATCACCCACGAGAAGAACGTTAAAATATTTTTATTATGCTGAAACACTAGACTTTGGTAATGTTGCACTATCCGTGCATCGATAAACGTCTTTCCCATGCAATTGGCTTTTTATCTAAAAGATAAGTACCATGCATCGATAAAAAGTCGATTGCATAGGAAAGACGTTTATCGATGCACGGATAGTGCAACATACGCTAGAATTTTATTCCCAATACAACATAACAAATTTTGACTTCCAACTTTCAGTTTTTTCAATCTTTTTTTTAGTTTTATACGATTTTAACAATCTTTTCATTAAAAATCATAAAACATATGGAGTAATTAGGGGCATTTTGTACATATAAAAGTTTTTTCTGCCCCCTTAGCCACACTACTATGAAAAATATAAAATATGATAAAAAAATTTTTTTATGAAAAAACAGTATGATTATAAATACATGTTACAAATCCCATCTTTAGCTATTATCATATACACACAATTAGACATAATGTCTTCTCACATTATTCCCCCTCCCCAGGGCTGTAGCCAGAAATTGGAAGTTGGGGGGGGCCTGAATATTTTGATTTAAAATTGGGCAATTTAATACTTTTAAAAATAAGTAATGAATAAATAAAACAATTATTTATAGAAAAAAACTTATCTCATTTTGGAAAAACACCATGCTCTCTAAAAAAAGTTGAATTCTTATGGTTTTGTTAGAAAAATTCTTGACCAATATCAATATTTTTGTATATGAATCTAAATATGACAGCAGAATCAAGTTTTTTCTCTCGTGCATCATAGAAGTTAAATTTTTAAAAAATATATCATAAGTATTTTAAAGTAACTGTACACAAGTGTTAATAGGAATTAAAATTTTAAGGACCTTGAACAAGAGATTCAAAACAAATATGAACTGTTTTCACCTCAAAATATTGTGGATGCACCAACTTTAAATATATTTTAAAATAGATTAGACTTCCATTGGAGTAATCTCAAGTTTTTACACTTGTCATATTTCGTCCTTATGAAAACTCAAATATCTCATTATTTAAAGTTATTATTTTTAGATGCAATTTTCATAGGTTTGAACAACCTTCTTTTTGCTTAATAAAATATGTTGTTATTCTGTATTAGCATCGAGGGACATTGAGCTTCGATACTGATTTCGTGATTATTATCGGATAAAGAACATTCTTCAAAAAGATATAAAAGATTTTCGTAGTTTTTGACAATAGAGTTGATTGAATCAAAAGGTCCTGTCCATCTTTGATCCATAATCCTTTGAATCTTGGTTGAAAAAAGACGGCATTGCTATCTATATTTATATGTGTTCCTTTTTTTGCAAACTGCTGTCAAATTGACCGCAATGTCGTTTTAATAAAATTATTTTTCCGACGTTTTAGTGTTAATCCTTTTTTTTAAAAAAAAAAGACAAAATAGAAAGAAGTGAGGACTGGAATTAAAAAAAATAAAATGGAATTGAAAAAAGGCAGAATAGAGTTAAGTGGTATACAATCTTATGCAAAGGTATATATATATAAATATGGCGCAATTGGAATACAAAAAAAATTAAATGTTATTCAATTGACATCTTTCAAGGCTTCCACACCATCTCTAAGCGCTAGCTAAAGCGAGCAAAAATATAAGAGTTAACTATAAAAAATTGCATCATAACATATGATAAAACGGAAAAAATTCAAAAAAACGCCTTGAACAAGAAGATTCTTTTAAAAAATGGAAGATAACTTTTAACAGAAACTGTAAAACTTTAGATAGAGTAGAAAAATGAAAATGAGGATTCTGATAGCGTTACTTACACTTCCTTATTATAAAGTAAATTTCACAATATGATGTCTACCAAATTTCATTTCTTCATCAATAAAACTTTTTGATTGACAAGTAGTGATTGTAAACTAGTCTTAATTTTTTTTAAATCCAAACGACTAAACAATAGATATACAAAATGGAAAAATAAGGAATAATACATTCTTTACTCAGTTCGATACCTCCAATTATTTTGTTGTAAAATTTTATCATGATTGTAGACATGATATGTGAGTATTTGTTTAGTTTGATGCCCTTTTACCAAAGCATAATAAACTCATTCCATTGCACTAAAAAATTACTAAAGCTTTCATCAAACGGGTTGTAGAGAACTCTACTTAAGTCCAAATCCAAAATTTTTCGATATTTTTTTTAAAACTTCAAAAAATGAAAACAGAAAAAAATTATACACATCAATTGAATCTCTTAGTTCTATACGAATCTTTGCTCGTTCTCTTGATGTACACGATGGAAGCTTCCAGCGAGGATCTAGCTGTAGCGACAAGATGTCAGGTTTCAGTGTTACAAACAGCAAGTTGCCTTAAAATATCTGCAAGAGTCAATCAAATGTGCGGTTTAGGTCTAATATCTACACAACAATTTTTGGAATATAAAAAAAATATCTGTTTTTATACAAAATTGACAATACTGGTTTCATTTTTGGACTCAGTTTTCGCATTTTGGTTTTTGAAAATATCTGAAAGTTTCAATCAAAGTGGGGTTTATGTCTAAAAGTGTCTTCAAAATTTTAAATAAAATATGTTTTTATACCAAATTGACTATGATTATTTTATTTCTGTACACCATTTTGGCTAATAGGGTTAAAAATATCTGAAAGTGTGTCAATTGAATTAGTGATGAATGCATAAGAATCTTTCCAAAAAAATCATTTCTGTAAAAAATTTTAGAAAATATTATTTTTTTAATATATTTTGGCTTATGATACTTTAATTTATTTAAAAAAAAGAAAAACAAAATGCATTATAAAATCTTTTGAAGATTAGCATGAGAGAAGGAAGCAACCTGAAAACAAATTGAAAAGAGAATGTGTGATCAAAAGTTGTATGAATCTTGAATAAATGGAAGATCTATCAGTTTTAAATGAAATATGAAGTGGTGTAATGATCTAATATCGGGTGCTTGAAAAAAGATTTTGACCGTGGAAAAGAAGTTCCTCTTTTGCAAATGAATAATCTTCAAACCTATAGCTTATAAGCTAAGACTACAATTATTATCTTTTCACTAAGGTGGGTAGGAAATTTGAAAGGTCAGAATTATCAAAAGTGTCACAGATGCCAAATATTTAAATTATATTTGTCCATCTTTTTCTTTTTATGTGAAAAAGAGAGTCTTTCAGATGAAGAATGTGGCTAAACTTTTTGTAATTGAACAATGAACTAATACTGATAAAAACATAAGATCATGAAGAAGATTCTTTAATCAGAATGAATTGAAAACGGGTAAAATCTGCTCAAAATAAATCCTTCAAAAAGTTTTTTCAAACACAGATTGCAGAAAATAAATTTCTGATAAAAGAGTTACAAGAAAGGATCATCACAGAATGAATATCAAAATTACATGATGTATAAAGTATAGAAATTTGTAGCCAAGATGATCGAGGTCCTATTGAGATGCCTAATTTACTGACGAATGAAATATTTTGAGTGAATTAAACACGAAAAGTTGGTTTAAATTAAGAAAGTAATAGGCAGAGAAATACTGCAAATAGAATTTATTTTAAAGTTTATATATTTACCAGTGATTGACAGGTTGAATCGATTTTTTTGACACATTTAATTGATTTTCATAAAAAATAAGCATCTACATTAAATTTGGCATACTTGAAAATGGTATATATGTGTAAAAAACTTTTTATAAATAATTTAATAAAAATTATAATTTTGATATGAGCTGTTATATATAAATCAATTTTTTAACAGGTATGATTGACTCTCATAAAAAAATCAATATCACTACTGAATTCAGCATACTTCAAAATGGATATAATGTGTAAAAATTTTACATAAATATTTAAATAAAAAATTCTTTTTTGAGTTGAGCTCTCAAATATAAATCAATTTTTTGGCAGGTGTGATTGATTTTGATAAAAAAAAAGGTCACATCACTGAATTCAGAACAGTTGAAATTAAGCAGTCTGATGAGGGCTGAAGATGAAATAGGCAATTTCCAAAGATTTTGTTCTTCTTCCATTGAAACATTTTTGGTACAGATAAAATCTACAATCTCGGTGATCCTTATGTCACAAGTCAACTTTTGGAGTATATTGCTGTGAATAAATGAGCCACTATGGAATATCCTAGTATACTTGGCCCAAATTTTTACGGTATACCACTTTTCATCAAAGCATGAGAGTATAAAATACTTCTCTATCTATGAGAGAAATATTTTTTAGAATTTTGAAATATGAAAGAAAAGGACATATGCGAATGATAAAAATTTCTGTCATGTCTGAACTTGAATAACAAAATACGCGCTATTTAATATCTATTGACAAAATTAACTAACTAAAATCTTATGAAGAGCAGTACGAAAATCACAAGCTATGTCTAAATGTAATCTAAATTTTATTTAAAATAAAAGCAAAATAAAAAAAATTGGAGCTTAAAAATTTAACAAAATCGGAGTAAAATGAGAGAAGATGATGATGATATTGCAACAGAATATTTAAAAAAAGGTATAAAAAAAATACAAAAATAGGTGTAAAATTTAGACGAATAATTATTATTTTCATCACGGCTCTAACTTTAAGAGTTTGAAGCAGCCTTGAGGAAGAGATTCTTTGATGGTGCGAATATTTTCAACAGATTCTTCAAGTTCTTCCAATTCTTCCTTGTAATGAGTACTGATCCCTTTTCGCTTCTCTATCTCTGCTTCGATATTTTGGATTCGGTCGTCTAGATTAGCGTTTGCGACATCTTCTTCAGCTTTGTTCAACTCAGCTTCCAATAAATTCAACTGTTCCTCATCTACAACGCCAAGATTTTGTAATTGATCGTGAATATCTGACAGAATGTCCAACGTCTGCTTGATCTTGTGAAGATTCTTGCTGCCTTCGTGCTGAGATTGTTCCGCCAAGCTGAGCGCCTCTTTTGCTTCATTGTGGTTTTTGGATGCATTCTGCATCACATCCTTCATTTCACCTTCTCTAAGAGTCATGCCATTAGCTAAATCTCCTGCTTGCACGCGCAACTCCTCGGACTTGAGTACGACTTTATCAATATCCGCTTCGATACTTTCCACTTGCAGAGAAATCATTTGCATAATGTCACGTGCTTCAAGCGCTAAATCACGTGCAGCAGTCACTTCACCTTGTGTAGATATCAAAGCTCGTTCTGTTTCTACACGCCGGTGCTCACTCTTGTCTAGGATGGCTTTAATGCCTGTAACTTGGTTGAGAGCGTGTTTCGCTGAACTCAGATGCTTATTCACTTGGGTGTCAAAGTCTTTCAGGGTTTGTAGGGTGTGTCGAGCATCAGATATGATGGAATCTGCTTCTCTAATCGCATCTTCAGCAATCATTTTAGAAGCATCTACATCCGCCAGCATTTCATCGGTTATCTGTTGCTCTCTTTTCGCAGATGCCAACAAACTGTACAAAGTATCCGCCTTGATAGAAGCCTTCTCAACTAAACTCTCCTGCGACTTAAGAAGAGATTCAATTTTGGGAACGAGTGTTTCTGTTTGATTGGTCAGTTGTTTAGACTGCTCAACCAGAGCATTCACATTAACCTTTTCTACATGAAGGTCTTTTGCTTGTTGATACGTCTGCAAAACATTTTCATATGTCAAGTGTGCTTCATTGTAACTTTGGCGTGCCAGTGCTTTGGTTTCATTGAAAAGATTCAGAGTTTGTTTGAACTTTGCAGAAATCTCCTTAATCTCATCGGAAAGAGCGCTCTGTCCTCGCAATGCTTGCATCACAATCGTTTCCGCTTGCTGAGAAGTCTGAAGGGTTTCTTCACCAATCTTTTCAATCTCTAAAGCTTCATTCTTCAACGAATCAATTTTTCTTCTGCTTTCCTTCGAAAGCTCCGACATGATTGAGGATTGGGATCCGTGCTCGATAGATGCATTTGCGGCGGCATAAAACAACTGCAAGGCTTCTTCTTCGAAGAAAATGTTAGACTGATTCAGAATCAATTCCAAGTCATTTAGTATGACATCAATGTCTGCGTTTTTTGAATCAGCTTGAAAAGACTTTGGATGAAGAGATTGGAAGAGAATGTTGAATGTATCATTAGCTTCTTTTATATCAACTGAAATATTATGATTAGTGGCGATAGCATCTTGAATTTTTGATTTCAATTCCAAAATCTGGCGAACAACTTCTGCCTTCACAAAGTCGCTATTGATTGCTTTCGCGTGCATACTCTCTAATTCTTTCTGCGTTGCTTTGAGAGTTCGATCAAAATCTTCATTGGAGTCAACATTCGAATTGGGTCGACTTCTGACTTCAACCAAAATTTCTTTAAGTTGGGCCAACTGAGATCTATGATTATTCACACGATTCTGAATGAGGGAATAACATGGCTCGCAATCCAAACAACCGGCTCTATGATTGAACTTATTTTCTTCACAGTGATCACATCTTCTTCCAACAACTCCAGCTTTACATGGACACATTCCAGATGCAGAGCATTGAGCAGAAGTAGAACCGTATGCATCACAATCGCACGCTTTGCAGCCTGAAGAACTGAAACCATAGTGCAAAATGAAGCATTGATCACACTTAACCCCAGTCACGCCTGGTTTACAATAGCACTGCCCGGTTTGGTCATCACAACTCGCATTGTAGGAGCCGGTCAAGTCGCAGTTACACGATTGACAGCCAAGACCACTATCTAAGTTCCAAAATCCGGGCAAACAGGAGTCACATTTTCGGCCTTGGGCGTTAGCTTTGCAGGGGCATTGCCCGTAAGATTTATCACAAACTCCCGTATTCTGACCATTGGACATCAAAGTTCCAGGGATGTAGCATTCACAAGATTTGCATTGATCAGCTTTATCTTCTGAAAGAGCATTCCCAAAGTAGCCAGTAGCGCACGTCTCGCAATAATCTCCAGCAGTGTTGTAGATGCACTTTAAGCACTTGCCAAACTCAGAGTCGCAGTATCCAATTGAGTTGGTATCTACGTTGCCGTTGCAATCACACTTGGTGCACGTTATGTTTGAAGTGCCGCTTTTACTTCCGCCATAGAATCCTTCCGCACACTCTTCACAAAGGGAGCCAGTATACCCAGAGGGACATTCTGTACAGAATGGGGATCCATCCGGGTTCAAGACACAACTGCCTCCTCCAGGACAGGGGCAAACTTTGCAGTCGTGAGGAGATCCAAGCAAAGCATTTCCATAAAATCCACGTGCGCAGTATTCGCATGACTCCCCTATCGTATTATCTTCGCAAATGCACTCCCCAGATTCGGGATGACAATTTGAGCTATGATTGTTGCATTGACAGGGTATACACTTTGTAGTTTTGCCAGCATAAGCCCTCGCTCTTCGATAGCCAGAAGCACAAGACTCACAAAACTGACCAACATAACCTTAAATGAAAAGAGTTTCATAGAAAATTTGCATGCTAAAGAAGAAAAAGAAAAACAAACCTTGTGGGCAATCACAGAATTCAACCCAGCTTGCAGTTCTCTTATCACTATCTCGAAAAGCGCCAAGCGTTGCGCCTTGCAAAACAACATCACTGAGATAGCCAAGAGAATTTACTTTGTTTTCGTAGGTTGCACGAATGCGAAAATCAGTTATGTTGGAGAGGAGAGATTGAAATTCGAAGGTGGACAGATGTGGACTCCAACCATAAGATGGATCTTCGTGTAGAACGTAGGAGAATTCTTGCACTTGACTAGAAGGAACGGTATTCTTTTGAGCGAAAATGGGCAAACTAATTGAAAAGTGGGGACTGGATATAACAACGTCATCTCTACTGGGATAAGCGCGATCCGAGTTCGTTCTCAGTGTGAACATCAATTTCCTGCCATAAGAGAATCGTTTGTCGCCAAGAAATTTTTCTGCAAAAGTAGGAACAGAGTATAAAGTGAAAAGTATAAAGTCAAGAAGAGATGGCATACCAGGAGCAACGAAGTAGATCGTTTCGCCAGTAACAGAAGCAGTTGAGAGTTCGGTTTTGTAAACCTCTTTTCTGAGATTCGTGACGTCATAGCCTGACTGAGATTGTGCCGTCCATCTATCTTGTCCAGACTTGAAGGAACTGGTAATGTAAGCCTGGACGTAGCGTGGAGAACTTGAACAGATTGAAGAATGGCCAAAACAAAAACACGTGTTACAACCTTTAGAATTTTCTTCATCTAAAATAGGAAAAAAAACAAAAAATATTAAAATGAATAATAATAATAATATTTGGAAATCTGAATTCACTAAAATACCAAAAATTATAATATTAAGTGCACCCTTCATCAAACTCGCCAAATAAAACGAAGGAAATCAAAATTAAGCAGATGCAAATAAAATAATAAATTGAATCAATTTTGTGAATAAATACAATTAGGATACAATTACATTTGATCCATTTCAGAATTGCAGATTCCAATGTTTAAAGAATATTTAAAAAATAGTGAATGATGAAGAGGATTTTGAAATTATTGAAGAAACAGGCAAAAATATCGAATAAGTTTTTGAAAGAATGATAGATTTATTATAGTTCCCTTAAATGCAATATATGATATTTGAATTTCACTTGCAAATATGTTTTCCTACAAAAAAACTTACTCCATTTAGACACATACTAAATTTTACTTAGACTTAACAATGCGTGGTCTTTCTTTCAATTTTAGATGTTAAAATGTCCACAAATACATTTATATTTGATACAACTCCAACTTCCACAAATCACCTTCTACACCCAATAACCCAAATAAAACACATCAGTACAAACGGCATTGATCAAAACAAGACACACCCTCGCACAGCAAGGAGAAAACAAATAGTCAATGCTTCATGAATATCTTAACAAAAGGAACCATTACGCACGCACACGCGCAAATCCACTATGTCCACGGTGCGATCAGTAAACACAGCAGAAAGACGCATTCATTTGTGCTCTAACGCACAATAACGTGACGGAACTGCGAATTTAAACGAAAAATCTTCCTGAAGTTTTAATGTTTTCAATAAAATCTCTGCATGTAGGACAAATTTTTGCAACGATGCTAAATCTCGAGTGATAACTTTTATAAACAAATCATCATTTGGGCATTGATTATTGCTAAAAAAGATTTTTTAGTTTATTTCATAAAGTTTTTTTTACTGTTAACCACAATTTGTGCGACTATTAGTGTGACTTTTTTAATTTCGCTTTGGCTTCAGCCATTTTATTTTTTTACCCCATTGGTAGTTCGCGGTCATTCTAAATTTTGAGGTTATTCCAAAGTTTATTGTGCCTATAAATTCGTCCAATTTGAAATATTTTTTTCTACCATATATATAGAGTAGACCGTCTGTTATGTCGCACAATCGGCATAGTCGGACACCCTTTTCCCCCCCATGTAGTGCGACTTAACGAGGGTCTAAATCAATTTTTGATCTCTTTGATCGATGGTGTGTGGAAAAAATTTAATCGTTTGCTGAAATCGAAAAATCTTGTAACATTTTTGTGCAAATTAAAATGTCATAACATTGTGTCTTTGCCGTTGTCCAACTTATTTTAAATTTTAAATATCCAAAAATCTAAAACAAGGAGTATGTATTTTCTTTATTTAGCCTTATTAAACACATGTTCATATTTGATTTAGTGATCCGCAAGGATTCAAACTACACACGCATATCACTAATTTGGCGTCACTAGGAACCCTGGGGCTGGATTAGCCATTTATTAAGTAAATACACAAACACTAAAATTTAAAAAGTTGCTTACTAATGAAAAAACAATTATCAGGATCTGATGGTCGTCACGTTGGCAGCACATTTGGGTGAGTATGCGTTGAAGGGGGTCAGCCGATGTTAAAAGCCTTACATTTTTAATTGATGAGATCTCAATTATACTCGCATAAATGTGATGATCAACAGTATAAGATTAGTGGTCGGTGAGAGATTGAAGGATAATGAGTGAAGGTAAGAGTACCTAAGTTGAAGAATCCTGGCTTGCACTTAGAGCAGGACTGACCTTCAACATTTTCTTTGCACTTGCACTGTCCGGTGAGGAGATGGCAGGTAGAGTTGGCGCTAACACTGCCTCTCTCGTCACACGCGCACTTCTTGCAGCCATACTCGGAAAAGGAGTAGTGATTTGGGGCACACACATCGCACTTGTCTCCAGCAACCCCCGGTTTGCAGTGACACTTTCCCAGCGCATCGCATTGCGCCAGTAGCGAGCCTGAAGCAAAAAAGACAATGGTGGGTAAAGCATGCTCATGGAATGCGAGAAGAGACGTTTCGGACTTGATCAGCAACCAGTAGATTTTAGGCTTCTGGAAGCCAATATTAGCGAATTAATTTTTTCCGATCATATTATGATATTCTTAGCTTTTACAAGTTGTCTATTTTTCAATGTGAATAAAACATAATAATAGAATATATATATATAAGATACTTTCACTTAGCAATGGTTAAAAAAAAATCCCAAATATAAATTTGCATAAACTTAGATGAAAGTTAATTCTTAAACTTAAAGTAAATAAAGTAATAATAAGTATAAACTTAGAGAAAATAAATTTCTCGCCAAAATTTCTCACTAAAAAATTTCTCACAAAAAAGGTAATTTTTTTAGTAATAAAGGCCATTTTAATTAATAAGCTATTACAAGTTATACCCGGTAACTTACATATGAGAATGGTTGAAAATGACAGAATTTTAGATGATCTAAAATGACATTTTACGAAGTCAATCACCTATCTTGAGGACAAAGAAAAAATACTATCATTAAAACTCTTTATGTTTCCTCGTCACTGAAGAGCTAATCGAAATAACCAGGTTTTTAAGTATCGCAAAGCTAAAAAAATCCTTCAAAATCTAAAACTCCAATGTAGTAAATAAAGGAAGAAAACATAATTTGTTTCTCCTATATATGAACAATCTTTTAAGGAAAAAATTGCTAAGATACGTTATAAAAGGGAGAGATACAAAGTCCTAATGCACTATGAAAAATTCCTGAGTGTGTAAAAAAATAAGAACAGAAAAAATGTTGTCTTGATAAGCGTCAGTTTTCCAGCCAATCAGATGGGAGATTTTAGGGCAGTTCATTTTTTATCCAATCAGATCAAAGAGTTTACGTAATCCGTCCTTTTTTGAAAAAGAAGCATTATTGGACAAATGTTTAATAAATGTGGAATTAAAAAGATATTTATAGTTAAAATATCCAAAATTATTCAAAAGGCCAAAATATAAACTTTTGAATTTTTACCTGTGATATGGCAGTTGCATGGGGAGCAGAAGTTGGGTGTGTGTCTATAGAAATTTTCACGACATCTCTCACAATGCGACCCGTCTGTGTTGCCTTGGCAGTCAAGGCAATGACCACCATGGCCTGTGATCCTGAAGAGATCTTCATCAAAGAAACATCTTGAAGAAAGTTTGTTGCAATTACACGCTGTAAATAAATTTGAAGAGGCAATTAATAAAAATGAATCAAAGTTATTTATTATATCTAAAAAAAACCTAATACTTTTCTTGAATTTGGAGAAAAATAGTAAATTTTTTAATTTTTATAAATTAGCAAAAAATATTTAATAATTTTAATTATAAGGTAGATGATTAACCATATGTGATTTAAGGATTATAAAAATTTATGGACTTCTGCATTGGTTTTATGAATTCAGAAGAATTACGCTTGACTACAAAAGAAATTGCAAAAATGAAAAATAACATAATAATATAGCTAATATTTAAAAACCAAAAATCATTCAGTTAACTTCTTGAGGGCTAATATGGCATAACAGTTTCAAGAAAGGGGTCTCTGGACAACTAATCACTTTTACGAACTCACAACAATTATCAAAATTGCATGCTTTATGTATATAAAATTTGGTTGAAAAAGAAACCAAACGATTGGTCTGGAAAATTCTGGTTATAAAAGAGTTGAAAATTTATTTTCACTTATCTGGTGAACTAACAATCGTTCTTTTTCACCAAAAAAACTAATTTTTTTTATATTAATATTAAAAAAATAGATGTATATACAACATACATAGTGATAAAATGATTTGATGTTTTTCTCATTACGCTTATTTATATATTAGAAAATTTTAGCAAAAATTTGAATTTGTTTAAGTAAGGTCGGCAAAGCTCTCCATATGTTTCTATATGGGCTACAGCTTAAAATAATTACGGCACAACACTGCTCTAAGACAACATATATTCAAGGTAGAAAAACCCCATAGAGAAGCATGCTACACTTTACATTCGATGGAGCTACATACTGTGTACGTATTTTTAGTCATTTGCTTTTATATACAATTTTTTTCAAAGTCGATAAAATAGAAAGATTCAATTAAATTAATAAAAGACTTAATTATAGAAAATGATACTCAAAAAGAAGAAAAAATTGAAAATTTATCAAATCTGATTTCAACAAGTTCTTAAAAGTTGTGGACTCATACACACTGATTAAAAGTATAATCCAAACCAAATTTTATTTAAAAAAATGAAGTTAAAGTCAATACTAGATCAGGTGTGTCAAACTCAAATCACTCGTGTTATTGACAGCGCTTAGGTCTGAATAATAACCAAAGTGTTCAAAAGAAGTTCAGGATCAGCAGTGCAAATCCGAGGGCGAGGGGGCGAAAAAGCCTTCGCCCACAATAATTTTCAATTTTCTGAATTATATATCTTTTTTATAGTATTTCTTAGACTTGTTGGTCTTTTGAGTAGATTTTCGATATTACGTTTCTTGTTTTAAGGTTAAGTCTTAGAATGAATATTTAAAATCTATCCTTTTTTCATTAAACGTCCACTTCTTTGTTAAAGTAATCCAAATTTGAGCAATATTTGATCAGAGGCAGTAATATAGCCACATTTGAAGAGCCCATGCATTTTTTATAGCACATAACTATATACGAACTCTATAATTTAAAGCTTAAAATGTTTATCCCTATTAATTACTGTAACCAAGCCCTTCGATAGAGGGCAAGGGAGCTAGGCCCCCTGGTATTTATTTTGCCCATTTAAAACTCCTTCGAAAAATATAAATGTATACACTTTCTTATATTCTCGGCCCCATTAAAATCAGTTTGCCCCCCCCCCCCCCACATTACTTGAAGTGGACGACAGGGCTAATTTAAACAATCAAATCGTTAATTCTAGAAATCAAATATATAACATCTTTATCCTTAGATATCCGTTTTATTTAATGTTTATTTTTTCAATCAAGATTTCTTAGAATGTTTTTACACTTTGCTTAAATTTTTTGTTAATAAAACTTGTACAAATAATTTCATTTTCATCTAATTTTTAGCGTATAACTTAGGAATTGGAATAGCTCATTTATATAAATCTAAAGTTTGTAGAATATTTCTTCCAAAAATTTTAAACCTTCGATTTCTATTTAAAATGGCCAAATTTAAATTCACAGCTACATAACTGTCAATTCATAGACCCATATCCTAAATAAATTTTCAAACAATTTACTTTACTTTCTGAATATATGTTTAGGTAGAATATGAAGATTATATAAGATGATTCTTTATTTTTCTATGTTACAAATCAAGCTTGTTAACATTTCGTTGCTAAAAATTTTAAAATTTAATTTTAAGCAACAATGAATTTCAGTACAATGTAATCAATTCATCTTACCAATTCATTTGGTATGAACTAGGCTTGTTGACAATTAGTGAGATGAGAGGCTGAGAAATATCTTTTAGCTCCTAATCAATATTGCATCGGATTAGGGGGTTATCGAATAATCTGCTGTGGGATAAATGAGGTCTGACTGCATTAACAATGAATGCTCTAATACAACCCTTTCCATACACTCTTTAGGAGACACATATGTTTAAACTTCGAACACCATATATAAAATCAGTTCAGCCAAAAATTTAGCTCCCTAAAGATTTACAAAGGAAAACATTTTTAATCATGGTATAAAACTTTCTTAGACTATACAGATAGACTGTGACCATCCGTTTCAATAACGTAAATAGCAATAAGGAGGGATAAAGGCTTAATTACATCTGATTACATCTTAATTACATCTATCATATATGAATTATTTTGTTGCCTTGTTAAGCTTGAAGAATTGTTGACAAACTTTCTAAAAAATTTCGGCATAGCGGTCGAACTATAATTTTTTAATAGTTCGGGGTCTCATTTAAAAAAAATAAATCAACATATAAACTACTGTACTAAAAAATCGACACAAATGTTTATTCAAAAATTGTCGGAACAATCCAAATCTCAATGGGATGGATGCACCGTCTTTGTCTAAACCAGTTTGTCTAAATTTGGTTCTGTTTTGGCAAATTCAACTCTCTATCATTACTCACTTCCAATCTGTTTCGGGATTTGGTTTCAATGGCAAGTAGCATGGAAAGTACTTGCTCAGACTCATATGTAGTGGCAAATCAAATTAGAGCTTTCAGAGCAATCTTTGCAAGCATATGACTCTCCCATTTCAATCGAAAAATCGCTGAGATATTTCAGAAAAACGTTACACTTCCTCAATCATTCAAAATCAATAAACTGTTCTTTACATAAGAAGTTTTCCGAGACCAGATTACTAATCGATATTATCAGGTTTTTGATAAATTTTCGTTTATTATTATATTTTTCAAATTTTTGTAGATATTTTTTAATATATCTACAGTATTTTTCTTGTCAAAGAATCCAATTATCCCAGCTTCATTTCAAAAGCTGTCATTTTTTTTATTACAATAGAGTACTCTGATCTCTTTTCCTTGAAGCGCAATGTTAAAGGAATTCATATATGCGCCTCTAGTTCGCCTTCTAGAAATTGTTGGATTTCTTTTCATAGTATCGCTTGGAAAATTTGTCTTTGGAAAGCCACCTCACGTTTGAGTGCAGCAAGAGTTTTCCAAATTTGAAAACAAACCAGATTTGAAGCATTTGCTTTAAAGAAATACACTGTTTTCATTGAAAACATTTTTCAACTCATCAGGTATGGTTTTATGGCTCGGCGCACTGGGTGCCAATTACATCTAGAGATTTTTGCCTAGCCAGATTCCGACTTAATACCATGTGCTGTAAAAAAAGTTATCACTTTGTCAAATGTTTCTATTACAGTTGTTCTATTGCTGAGTTTTGCAAAATAAAAAATTGCCTACCAAGTTCTTGTCATATACATATTGTACGTAAACGCAAGGCTGAGACAAGTTTGCAGCATCCATCGTTCCATCAATCTGAACAAAAAAGTTGAAAATCAAATTCCGAATCAATAAAACCATGTCCCACATGTCATCAGAGATCTCTCCTATTAGCCTTCTAACGGTATAATTTGACAGGAAGATGTTTCAACTTTACAACTTCAGAACTTTTTAGCACATTCAATATATATTTGCAGCAAGATAATTTCAACTCTTTTGCTATGTTGAGGGACTTTTTGACAACAGATATTTTTTTGAAACTTTTCAAACCATACTTGTACAATGGTTCAGCCAATAATTTTGGTTAACAAACTCGAGTGCTTTACTACCAGCGCAAGCTTCACTTGGCGGGCTTTAAAAAAGTGGATGCTAACACTTCAGAGCACAAAGGACATTTATGTTCCTCTTCCCCATCAGACATTAATGCAGTAAAACGAAATTTCAAGTGTGAGTCGCCACATTTCATTTTTTAGACATTAAGAAAAATGCACATTTACAAATTAGGCATGAAAAGCAATAAAAGAAAAAAATAGTACCCAATTCAAAGACTAACTTATTTATTCTTTTTAAATGTGATTTATTGGCACAAATGGCAAATGACCGAATATGGGTGCAATATTTTGTGAAAAATCGATTCACACGGTATTCCCATCTCGATTCCCATGGAACTTCTTCGCAGCACGCGGACTCCAGTTTGAAAATCACTGAGCTAGAAGAAGGTTATAAAATCTGTGCAGTTTTGGTAGGATTGAGAGCTTATAGTGCAAGTATAATGTTGGGTAATAATGGTGGTGTGTTGATTGAACAAAAATTCTTTTTTTAATTTTGAGGATGTGCCTGTTCAGGATGATAATAAATCAAATTTTTATTTGTGATTTTTCTTTTCCGATCACTTAGAAAATATCTTTTAAACAATTTCACAAAAATCAAGAACTAAATTCATAGCAAAAAGAAGTTTTAGCTTAGCGTTTGAATGATCAATTGTTAGTCTTGTTCTGTACTTTGACATAGTGAGAGTGATCACTCAAAAGAGGCTTTTGACAATATTTCCCATGATAAACTTCTTATAAAGCTAGAACATTTTGTTTTTTTGGATTCAGCATTAACTTTTTCAAGTCGTCATCTGGAAAGCAACTTGTTTATGTGAACAATACGAAATCTTCTAGCAGATTAATCTACGCAGGCGTCTATTTTAGGCCCACTGTTGTTTTGTCTTTACATCAATGATATCCCTAATTCAAATCATTCGATTGACTTTTATCTTTTTTGCTGACGACATAACTCTTATTCTACCTCTTTCAAAAATTGAAAACACTAGTAAAGATATTGATAATATATCAGATCAAATATGCTCAAACATAAGTTCAGTCATGAATTGGTGCAATTTTAATTCTTTGAACGTTAATTCTTCAAGGTGTAAGGCTATGTTATTTTCATACAAAAGAAAGGTTCATCATAACTTGAAATTGAATAAAATATGCATTAAGTTTGTGAACAAAACAAATTTCTTAGGTTTGGTTATTACTAATGAAAAGCTGTCATGGGACGATCATGTGAATCTTTTTTCAATAAAATTGAATAGTATACATGGAATATTACGAAGATTTAAGAATGAATTTACTGTTGACATAGTTATTGCTATATAAGTCGTTTTACCACACCTGTATTACAGTGTAATAAATTGGGGACATACAAATATTTCCAAACTTGTCTTAAGGACTGTCTTTAGATTAAAATACAATAGTCACACTAAATCCTATTTTATTCATTATAATTCATTGAAATTGAAAGATATATATTCTATTCAAATGTCAAAGTTTGTTTATAAATTTAGTAATAAAGCACTCCCCTTAATCTTTGAAAATTGGTGTTCATCCAACCGTCAACATACACAATATTTTTTGAGATTGAGAAAAATGGTCGATTCCATAGTATGCACATCGTAAGTCAAAAACTTTTTTGAAATATAGAGCTATAATTTTTTGGAATGATTTTCTTCATGAATTGGAGCTTGTTTATACTTCCATGTATAATTTCAAATCTAAGATTAAGGAACATCTCATTCATCGATATGATGCACCGTGCAAAAAAGGATATTGCTATGTTTGCGAAAGTTAGTCTTTTTATTATAAAATTTTTTTCTTGTTCTTTTCATATGTATTTCTTAAGGTAATACTTATTTGAATTCTTTTTTTTGTTGATAACACCCTGTAACAAAAATTTTTTTAGATTGTTTCTGTGCTATATTTTACTTTTTCTGCTTTGTTGTCGATCAAATTTCTAGAAAATACTTATGTGAGATTTCAAACTTTGGTTTTCTGCACAAATTGTCGAAATAGCAATAATGATACAACAAAGCACAAAAATGGTGTAGAGCCCTGGAACAAACTAAAATATCTGTCTTTAAATATATTTTAATGATGCTCTGTCTAATCGTCATTGTAAATATGAAAATGATTCTTTTTGTTACGTGTGCGGAGAATTTTTTGCTAAAAGAGCTAAAAAACACTGCTTAGAAAAATGTCTACGTGTGAAGGAAGCCTACTGCGCATACTTTGGAATGTCAGTAGTCTCATGTCATCATGCGATTACTGTCGCCGAATACTTGAAGGCTGCTTCAGAGGTGAGAAAGCTATGCGTTTTGCTATACCACGCATCTGGCTGTTATGTTGATAACCATTCTAACAAAATCTATAAATATTTTGTTGTTTTCTTTGATATTATTATTATTGTGCTATCAATGAAATTAATATGTAGGTAAAGTTTTGTTTCATTTTTTACAGTTCTACATATATTTTATATAAATAATTTTTTTAACATGTGTGTTTTCTCTTTTTTGTATATTTTTATCGTGTTAATGCAAAAATCATGATTAGTGTAAAATTTATAAACCTTTATAGGATTTTCATCCTAGCGGCTTAAAGCCTTTTGAATATCCTCGCGGTTTATAATTTATTATATTTAGTTTTTTGTCGAATTAATGAACAGCTTTAACTAATAAATTCTGTGATTTAGTGTCATTTATTTTGCCAAATAAATTTCTTCTTCTTCAAAAAAAATTTACTCACAAATATGAATTGGGCCAAGCATGCATGGAATTTTTGAAGCCAATGAAGTTATTTTAGAATATTTAGGATATACTGCACTTTTTGAGATTCAAGTATTTCGGTGCATAGGTGTCCAATGTGAATATGTATTCGCATATGTCTAAATGGGCGCGAGTAAGGTTGCTTAGGTACTGGGTTTCGATAACTCAGGGTATTGGGTTCGATCCCGCATCAGGCCTACTTTCTCATAGTCCGATACAAGCAGCACAACTCTGCCTTCTAGATGTTTTTTAAATCGCGACAATAGGTTTCCAAAATTATACAAATTAAGGTACATTTAGAAATTGGTTGAGCACTTGTCAATCAACTATTATGCAAATTCAGAAAAAAGTTGAATTGTCAAAATGAGTGGTAGAATGTTAGTAGCAAAATATTGTTTGAAAAGTAATCATTTTGATTGCAAAAAGTTCTTTTTCATCACACAGCCGGATTGTAAGTGTATGCTTTCCAGCGAAAATCTAAAGGTAATTCTGATGCATCGATTATAAAAGGTGATGTGTAAATGGAAAACTCATGCTTTAACCCTTAAACAAAAAAGAATCTAAAAAAAAGCGAATTTATATAAAAATTTAAAAAAAAGAGGAAAAAGAAAAAATTTTAAAAGAAGAAAGGTAAGGGGGGTTAACTCATGGAATATTTTGTCAAAAATACTCATCTCTCCGCAATTATACCTCCTGTCCCACGAGCGTGTTTGACACGCATGGAATAAGGAAAGATGGTTCGATGGGGAACATTGAAAAAGAAGAAGGATGATGAGACACTTACGCGCGCACTCGTGAGCATCTTCTGAAGTGGCTGCCTTCCAGGGCAGGTCGTTGAAGAATGGGAGGCATTGATCACAGTCCTGGCCCATTGTGTTGTGTTGGCATCGGCACACCAATCGCCGCTCCACCCCTTCCCCGGTTGAGTGGACGCACTCGCTGGCATGCCCATTGCAACGACACCTATAACACATTCAAATTGGAAGAACTTTAGTAATTCCTGTTTCATTTTATTGAAATTAAGATTCCAAGTAACGCGAAATTCAAAAGAAAAGTCGCAATTCATTAAAAAGAATTGACTTTACAAAAAGAAAATAATCTGTGTTTAATAATGCTTTTTAATGCAAATCTTTTGTTTTAGATTAGATACCGTCTGATTATTCTGGAAGTTAACTCGTAAACCCTTCGCCCATTTGATTCCCCAAAAAGGAGACGAAATTAACTAATTTGAGACAACGTTACCCTAAAATGTAGGAAATGAGTTAAAACTAAAAAGGGGATAAAATGGCTTAAGGCCCCATTAATTCTTTGGGACATCGGTGTCTCATTGGTAGTGAAAGCGAGAATATAAGAATAATAACGATCAGTTATAAAGTCATCTTTGCTGCAAGCTAGCGCCTTGCGGGCAGATACAGCAAAAAATATACTTATATGCCTAACTCTGCTCTAATTTCCTAATGCTCAAATTTCAAACCTCATTTCTTTATGTCCTCTTCCCAACCAGTTTTTGGTGTAACATTACTTTCACCATTAGTCTATCCTCAAAAACATTTGCTATAAACTGTTCTTTGCCTTTTCTATTTAAAAAAAAATAAGAATGACAATATAATCGATAGAATTATAATCTCATCATTCATTAGTTTATTTTAGTTAATTAATTTTAATAAAGAGAGAATGAAATCACCAGGAGTCAATTTATATTGCCAGAACCAATAAAACATGAAAAAAAGGAATGAATTGTAAAATCAAAGAACAAACATCATAGAAAGTAAGTAAGTTAGATTGTTGGTTAGAACATTATTAAATAGGAGGAGATAAGACTGTAAGATGTTATATGTATTATATATATACCAGTGTCAATCTTCTTACTGAATGACATGTGTAGCAAAAATTAATTCAGCATTATCAGGAATCATAGTTTCTTTGAAGGTAGATTAAACGTTGTTATATGATTGGCATGTGTGTTGTTGAGTCCAAGGATACACGCTGTATTAAGGCCAGGGCGAAATTTTAGGGGAGGGGTTAAATATATTTACTTCAAAAACTTCTATCAATGCTTTTAGTTTTCTTAATTTGTAATATAAAAAGCTATACCTGAAGAGGCTAGGTTTGATTTGAGTAGTTCAGTGAATGGGTGTCTAATGTCAATTAGTGGTGGTAATTTAACGGGTTTCCGTTAACCGATTAATTCATTATCCAAATATTTTTAACTGATAGATTGACAGGTTAATTTGCTACAAATTTTGACTCCATAGATATATATATATATAGAATACAAAAATTGTTCGTAAAGAAAAGGGAAAAAATCAAACGCAATTTAATTAGAACATATTTACAAGTACTAGAACATGAAAATAAGATTATACAATAACTTTAACAATAAGGAGTTTCAATAGTTTTACAATAAGGAGGAATTGTATTATAATACTTTAGAAGTTATTGATTTACTGCTAGACGTTTATTGCTTTGTTATAAAGGCTTTACGAGTTGAATTACGGTTTGGTTGCGATGAATCAGTCTCTATTATTCACCGAATACAATCACTTATGTCAATATATATGCAGTATGTCTACTAGATGTTTCTTGTGTCAAACGTGTATTAATACAAACAAATAGAAAATTTTGTCAATAATGTCAAAAAATGTAAATGTATGTAGGAATGCGATAATACTAACACTAATCCAAAGCTCTAAAATACGTTTCGAAAATTTTACACATTAAGGCCCATTTAGAAATTGGTTGAGCACTTGTCAATCAAATAATATGCAAATTGAGGAACAAAAAGGTGCAGATCTTATTGAATCCTTTAAGAATCAGTGTGACAGCGGTGTCCCAAAAAATGAAAAACGTCGGCCTTAAATACACAAAATTTGTTTGTAAAAGAAAAGAGGCTTTTATCAAGCTTATTTACAAAAGATATGTGACATTTTCTTTAAAAAAACATTGCTAAAAAGAGTGACAACCTTTTAATTGGTCAATTTAATTAGGTTTTAACTAGAGCAAGATTAAAATCAAGTTAAAAACTTCAAATCAAAAAATTGTATGGAGAAGTGAGTGTGAAGTCGAGAGTTTTTATTTGACTTCTGTGGGTTGGGAAAGAGTGTTCGATAACGACCAGAATAATCAGACGATATATAATGTAAAGCAGGAGATTTCTATTAAAGAGCATTGATAAACGCAGACGATTTTATTTTTGTAAAGTAGTTTTTTGTAAGGGCTCTTTTGTAGCATCTTGTAGATATTCGGTTTATTGTTAAAGCATGTAATCAGGTAAATGATGTCTTTAGTTTGGCATCAATTGCCCAAGACAAAATAGCGTTTTGACAATGCGGTAAAGAGGTTCGTTGTGTGGTTTATTTGTTTTCTAGATGCAAATAACCGATCGGTCCACTTAGAGCAGACGATTTTGGTCAATTTCTTTTGATTTCGATCAAAAATTCGGGTTTGTCTACGTTCTATTTATGGGACATTGGCTGTTGACGGGTTAATAGAGAGGTACTTTTTTTATATAATTTTTTGAATTTTCCTTCTGACTGAGTCATGAATAGAAGGTAAAATAAGTAATACTGTTAAAAGTTTGATGAGTTCATATTTGTTAAGGGGGAATTTTATGTAATGTTCTGATTTATCATCGTTTTTTAAATGTTTTGTCACTTGTGTAAAAGATTTACAAGGTAATTATTAACATTTGTGTTAAGTTTAAGAATATAGAAAATAGTGATGTTTTTTATGTTTTCTAAACTTAATCAAAGATAATAGCTAATTCAATACTTATTTCATTTGTGGGAAATATAAAATTTCAAAATAAAAAGAATAGGAATTGGAATCGGCATCGTAATCGTACAAAACTGTAGTATGGTCCCATCACTACCATTTGCTACGATTTTACATTTTCTTTTCATTCAAATTTATTTGTAAGCGAATGCATATTTTTTCACAACCATATGGGCATGGGTGGTTGGATAGTTAATTCCTGTTGTAGATACCGCAAGTGCTTGGGTTCGAATTACGGATGAAACTTCCAATGCTCATAGTTTGACACAAGTGGTACGTACCTTTACCTTTACTATAGAAATGCTCATAACAAAGATAAAAATAATCAATGTTACCGAGCTCCAATAGACAAGTCGGAAATGGCGTAATAGTACGATTTCAAAACTTTCGGATCTTGAAATAATTCATCGCCAAAAGTATTTAAGCGGTTCAAAACAATTTTGATGTCTGTAGCTTTGACCCAGTCCTAAAAAAGAAAAGCTTTTGATCATTGCATTATATCTACGCTTCGCTTCCTCTCTGCCCAAAATATATTTCATAGCAATGGTATAGGTGTAGACAGAATCCATGAAAAAACCCCTATGAGAAATAAACGCCTAAAGCCTAAAAAGTAAATGATAATTTTCAATTTCAGTTTTAAACAAGCAATTAACTTCCTAACCAACTAACTAGCAAACAAATTAATTAACAAAATAATTTCAATTGTCTTGGAAAAAAAGTTCATCTAACTCATACAAGACTAATTTATGTGGCATGAGGGGCGGTAAACTAAATTTCAAGTCTGTCCATTGAAAAAATGTGTCCACATCTGGCATTGAATATGGATATGAAATGGAATTACTTGTAGTGCCAAGCTCTTTTCGAATTGATACGCACTGGGCCTGCCTTCAAGGGTAGAGAATGCAACGTTTCCATTTGTCAATGGCGAAATGTCGCTGGAATCACTAGAGCAGATGGCTTTAGTTTCGTCATTCTTGGTTATGATGGAATTCGCTCGTAAGCCATATGTTTTGAAGCAGGTTGCAGAATAATATTCATATGCCTCCCATTCAGCATCTTCACTCGTTCGTTTGTATATCGCGAAACTCTCGGGTCGAGGAGACAAGAATTTTAGTCGAACATATGTTATGTCAAAAGATTTTCCTTTAAGTCAACATAATAAGAAAATTACTATAGTAAGAATACAGAATACCCAGATTTCAATAATTTGGCACATATGCTACTGAAATCGATACTTAGAGATCAGACTTCTTACTTAAAATACCGAAAGATACAATATTAATTCTACCATAGTTGGATGTGCCAAATTTAAATACTATGTTCATTCTTTTAACTAAAAATAAAAATGTCAACTTTTATAATCCCACTTTTTATTAGTTTAAAGTGAAAAAAGACTAAATTACGAATTTAAAGTGGAAAAAAGAACTAAATATAAATATGGTACATATTTTTGGAGAGCATCAGTATTTTTTCTATAAATAAAAGCCTGAAATTGATATTATGATGAAAAAGAAGGTTACGCCCAATAGTAGATTCTTTATCATAGATTATATCTACTTTATACGGCTTCAAGACAATTCAACCTATGAATATATATATTTATATTGACTTGGTTAAATTGTTCCTGGGGTTGATTGTGGCATGATATAGTGGATGATGATGGTGTGTGTAACTGTAAGTACTGATGACTATGCTGACGTTAATGCCACTGTGATGATTAGTTGCAGATTATGTGGTAGTTGATGATGATGAATGAATCAATGGTGAATGATACGGTTATGTGGTAGGCGTTGACGAAGATGATGATGATAATGTGTAGAAATTAATAGATTAATCGTGGAGAATTATGATGATGTGTTGCAGATTATGTGGTGGATGATGACGATGCGACCATTAATTATATAATATTGGAATATAATAGGAGTGTTTTGGAGAGGATACTCATTTTTGCGAGTAGTTTTAGTATTCACTCTGTGTCTACAAACAATGCATGCCACATTGCCACACTCACTGTTAACAGTTTACCTTGAGTGAAGTGAAGTGAAGCATGATGATGATGACGTAAAAGTTATAGAAGAGAAGAAGAACTCAGAGAAGAAGAACGATAATCGCATAAATTTGACTTCCATTTCAAGACAAAAGTAACGGTTATGCGATGGAGTTTGGGGAGAAAGAGAGGGAAAGAAATGTCGAAATGTTTCTACTTCAGTTTTTACAGAGCCGTATCTAGAATAAAACTTCTTAGAATGTACAGGCAAACAAGGAAAAATCATTGATGGAAAACGTAGGACAAAAATAACAGATGTTTAGTTGAAAGTGTTAAAGGGAAGCAAGCGTATTGAAATCAAATCAATATGAGAAGGATTCAAGAGGCCATATTGATATTATTTTTTTGAGGCTAAATTTATGCAGAATTGTTACAATTACTGAGAGAATTTAATTTTTGTGGTTTTCTAGGTCTGATTTTGCTTTTGATTCGGATTTGGGGGGCTTTTTAATGATTACAATTCTAAGAATTGAGAAGATTCAGCTTATGATTATGATTATAAAAAAAACGACCTGAGATAGACCATATGTTAAAAATGAGCAATACTAGAAATGAGGTAGGAATAATAAATAAATAAAAACGTTTATTTCATGTGCATAAATAATAATTATTTAAATGAAAAGTTATAGAATACATAAGGTTCTAACTTATACAGGGGTGGATCTAGAAGTTGGCATTAGGTTGGGGTGGATTTTACTAAACTAGAACTCAAATTTGAAGCATATAAATTTAGGCTTTATCAAAAATTTTAAACTATTTTTATCTTATTTTGTGTAATAGTTTAATAAAAAATGAAAATTGACTTTTATCATAAAACTTAGAGTATCAAAAAATTATAAGTTTATTATAAGAAAATAACTAGATTAGGAACTAAGAAGCCTCATCCGTCTAGGACACAGTTTAGCGTACATATTAATAATGGTGTCAATATCCCAATCCAATATCTCTGTGAACAAAAAGAAGAATGAGAGCATTAAAACGATCCTCATTCATTGAACTGCGAAGTGAATTGATGTGTTTGAAAAATAAATTAACAAAAAAAATTAGATAATATAAAAGTAATAAGTGTCACAATTAACTACGATTGAAACATAAAGAACTTTTTAGGGCTTCTCACTTTAGAGAAAGATTGAATCTACAAAACAAGTTGCAGAAATCAGCATAATATTTGAGTTCTACGAAAAGAATTAGATCAAGAAAAATTTTCAAGCAATTGGCAATGCAATTTTAGGGCGGGGGGCGGTTTCGCCCCCCATAAATTTGCTAGTGTTATATATAACTTATATATTATAGGTTTTATAAGTTATATTCATATATGAAAGATTAAAAAATAATTTCATTTTTTAGTGTGCAGGGTTAGAAAAACTCAACATAAAGTCATAAAAATGTTTGAAATTTTAGTTCAAGCCTTATATTCTTGCAAACCATAAAAAAAAAGGCTGAAAAATTTAATAAAATTAAAAAATGAACTTTTTTATTTTATGTTAAAATTAGTTTGTAAAGGAGCAAACTCAGTTTATGAGTAGAAAGTTTTCAGGAAAGAAATTTTAAAGCAATAATTACCTTTGGAAAAAAAATTAAGATATATTGAGTTTATGAATCGCATTATTTTAGATAAAAAGGTTATAGACAATAATTTGAAAATCTTTTTGAAGACAATGCAAGAAAGACACTAAACTACAAATACAAACCAATAGAACATTTCATTAAATTATGTTGAAGAAAATAAGATCAAGCAATGAAGAAAGTAAAAATGTCTAAAATTCAGGAAATCTTTCAATGCCGATCTATAATTGACATTCACCGACGACCTTGAAATATGGCACATGTCATCACACTTTAACACAAAAGTCCATGTTGCATAATTATAAATTTTTAAAGTCAAAGTCACAAAATTATAAAAGTCATTGTTAAAAATTATACATAAATGGAGGTGCAGTCTCAAAAATATTTGAAACAGGTGAAGTCAGAGTCGTCAAATATTCTTTCGACTTCACAACGCCGTGCGTCACAACCAGATCTGGAGCAAATACAAACTTGGTGTAATTGTATTTGTGTAAAATGTAATGTGATAAATACAAGACGCATCATCTCATATGCATGACAGGATATCAATAAAAGCAAGTCAAAATTCACTCGGAAGAATTTCCGTTTATCAGTGAAGCTGAGTTATTATACCTTTTGTATTATATATCGAAATAATTTTAAAATGGTTGAATATACTTGTATGTGAATTTGATACACTGAGCTAATAATAACATATGTAAAACATTCTTTAAGTTTGTGAAAAAAGTGTTTGTAATTGTATTTTAAAATCCACCCCTGGTCACATATAGAGGCTGAATCGTCTATGAAATATGAATCCTTTGAGCAAGAGACCAATTTTGTTAGTACTAGTAGTCAGAGATGGCTATTTTATCTGTAAATATTTACAATACATGCTATTGTTATTTTAATTAATATTTTACTTCTAGCAATTATCTTGATAAAAAGTCTCCAATTACATACGTTATCAACAAAATAAACAATATTGAAAATATCAATTAAGCTTTCTTGCTTATTTAAAAATTAATAAAGAATATCGTAATAATTTAAAATATTGGAAAAAGCACCATAAATATAATAATAAATATAAATCAATATATAAAAAAATTTGATTTTTTATAAGAGATTCTTTATTACATTTTTAATAAACGCTGAGAAGGTTTAATTGATATTTTCAATATTGTTAAAAACAAATTAATTAATTTAAAAGTAATTTGGGTGAGTTGATAAAAGGCATTTGGTGTGAGTTGACCAAACCCCGAAAAGATCAGAAATGTTACAAAAAAATATACACTAAAAATGTTTTCCTGGAGAATTTTCAAAAACATATCTGCTCATTTTACTTGGAGATGGAGCTAACTATCGCCTGACGAACCTACGCATTAGATCACCACTAGGATGGCGTTTTGGTGCACATGACATTATCAATGATTGACAGATTAGCAGCACCCCTTTTCCACGTATACCGATAGAGCAAGCAAAGAGCATATGTTTGCAAGCGTCCATAAAAGCAAAGTAGCATACAAGTACTAGAAAGAGAGAGAGAGAGAGCGCGACATAGCGCTACTGTTAATTACAGCCATATGTCACATGGAAAAACTACTTACTGCGACTATGACTACTGAAGCCAGAATACACACACACGTGTCTTATCTCTATCATCAGAGCTCATGCTTCCAAGAAAGAAGCCTTGCGAGCAAATAAACACACATGACAATAACATCAAATGGAAGAAAGGGAGTAAAATAGCTAATATGCCTATTTCACTGAAATCGATCAAATACACATACATTTATTTCATTCTGGCATCACGCACGCAGATATATCCTTGAGACGACGGACTTATTTTATGATTCAGAGAGAGGATGCAGATATATAAAGAAGGAATTTGAAGTGTGCAAATAAACTCGTCATCTTTTTTCAGCGATCGTTTCATTCAAAAACTTGATAACTTTAATTCTTTCGCTTCCGACTTTGACCTTCATTTATTTTCCTTCATTTTATTCAGTATTTTTGGATCCTAAGAATTATTATTTTTTATTATTAAAATTTGTGTTTATTTTTGTGGCTCATCAATTCGTGTTTCATTCACCGAAACGACATCACAAGAAATCATTTTACAAGAAATTTGTAAAAAATTAGCAATATATCTAATTAATAAAAAAATCCCTAATTTGCTAAAACCTTCTACCACTAAATCTCTATATTCAAGTTATGCACGGATATTGCAACTATTTAAAATGCTTGAAAAAATCTCAAGTTACACACTCCAACTGCCCAGGTCTGAAAACTCCTTCTGTATTTATTTTCCAAAGACAGTTCAGAATATTCAATATTTCTTTGGGGGAAATATGCTCACCCTATTTCTTTGAAAGGACGCCATGCTTCAAAAGCGCCAAGGTTGATCCAATAGGAAAAGCCAGATTGTGGGTGTAAGAGTGGGACAAAACCCACAAAGAAATAACGTCCTTGGAAAAAAACGCATTTTAAATCATTTATATTGTAAGAAATTTTAGAGAGGGATTTTGTGAAAAATTCAGGGAACTTAAATTCAAGAGTTTTAAGTGTTATGTGGTGCAGGACATTTCGTACCCATTTTTTTCTGACTACTCGTTTACAACATTTAGAATCTTTCATGTATAAAATTAAAAATCACTGCAATTTAAGAGTTTTCAACAAGTAAGAAAAACACTTTATTTTTTTTTGGGAAAAGTATCTAAAATTTTAAAAATGAATATTTCGCGAAATTTAGTTCTCGCAAAATGAAAGTGCTACACAATATTTTATTTTTATTTTGATAGATATTCATCATTATTTAATAAATATGAAAAATGGTACTTTCCTGTTATCGCCCCACCACCCATCGCTCTTCTAACACGATAAATATTCTTGTATTGTTTTAACCTAACCTACATTAAACTTACTATATATCATTAATCAAAACCTTTTTCATAGAAAAAAAAGCCCATAAATGGAAAATTTATAAAACTTTTCCTCAACTTTTCATAAATGGAAACCTTTTTCATAAAAAAAAAAAGCCCATAAATGGAAAATTGATTCGAAAAAAAAAGATTTTCGAACTAAAAGATTTTTCACTTGTTTTTTTTAATACATTTGTGTACTTTAATACATGTTTTATAACATTTTGGGGTGGTGGGGCGATAACAGGAAAGTACCTGAAAAATTTAGGGAAAATTATTATATTAATTTATAAAAAGAATAAATTTCATGTTGTAATCAGAGACGTACCACAGGGAAAGGAAAGGGGTAGAGCACTGCACGGTTCTACTTTATGCAGTCCGTGTTCTCCCATAACCGTTTGAACTTTATCGAGCACGCCAGTAACCGCTCTTAATGTTTGTATAGGCCTATAACTACTGACATTTGAGATTAATCATCACCCAATATTTTTTTTAATTCATTTTCTCATCTTTGATTTAAAATGTGAAATTCAATATATTAAATTAGAAATTAATTGTAAACCTTATTTCAAAAATGTCTCCCAATTTATTTATAAATTATATCAAAGTCAACATGGAGCAAATAAAGTAGATTTTTACCATGCTATCTCTACTTTTGGTTCAGAGAAAATTCGGCTATTGGACAATTCTTTTAAATATAATATAAAATTTTAAACATGTACTAAAAACAAAGTTATGTAATATACATGCTCAATTATGCTATGTTATGCTTTTGTCTGTACGCGTCCTTTTTGTGTTTGGGTTAACACTAATTCTAATATTTAAATCAAGTTTTTATATTACTCTAATATTAAAATTAAATTTATGGCTTGTGTTAATACTAACTCTAATATTAAAATCAAAGTTTTGTGTTTAAAAGAGAGGGGCGTTCTGTCCTCTTTCTCATTTTGAGAGAAGGGATTTTGTCTATGGGAGGGGGGGGGGGGGGGGGGGGGGAGATTTTTTTCCCGAGGCCTTTTTTACGAGGGGGGGGGGGGGGGGGGCTTTTGTTCGGACACCGCGCAAAAATGGTTCGTACTTGTCTATGCCAGATTTAAGTGACGAATACTGTAATATTATTATTAAGAAGCCAGTACATTTCATATGCAGTATTACGACAGCATATGTAACAATCGTTGATATACTAAAAGGGTTAGTTTAAAAAAATTCTTTTTTTGAAAAAAAGCTTAGAATTTTTAAAAAAATTTCAAGTGTCATTAAATTAGGAAAATTTGTTTTTAGTGCCGCCCTCTAGTGTAATGTTATTTCTTAATTTGGCCATTTGTAGAAGCACTGGTATAATTGGAAAAATCTAAAAACACAAAAATTCGTCTAAGTGGAATTCAGCCATCTGGGATGAAAAAAAGAAAATTGAAAATTACAATGTAAAAAGGCGTTTGTGCAATTCCTCTTACAAATTTATTAAAAAATAAATGATTTCTTCAGTTTCTCCTACTTCCGGTTATGCATGAAATATTTGAATGATGAACATATGTGTCTCTAGTCTCTACAAAATTCATTTATCCTGCTGTTCAGTAATTTTCTCTTTTGGTACACGCCTCATTAATAAAGATACAAATTATGTATACTGGTCTCAACATAGGCAATACTGATGGGTCAGGACCACTGCACGGTCCTACTTTATGCAGTCCGTGTTCTCCCATAACCGTTTGAACTTTATAGAGCGCGCCAGTACCCGCTCTTATTGTTTGTATAGGCCTATAACTACTGACCCTTTCTTGGATTTGAGATTAATCATCACCCAAAAAAATTTTTCAACTCATTTTCTCCTTAATCTTTGATTTAAAAATATTATTAATCCTTTTAAAAATATTGTAGAAACCTTGGGGCTCCACATGGAGCACCTTAACAAAAACTGTATATCGAAATTAGCATTGTTTAAGTGCAATCTGTGAAGCTCTACATATGTTAACATTGGGACACTGCTTAAAATTATTATTGCTCATCCCTGACCGAAAACAATATATAAAAATAAAATGAAGTAGACAATTAAAACCCTTTGAGGACAAGTGTGCCATTGGTGTGCAAAGAAATGAAAATTGTCTGCTTTAAAAATAAAATTCCATTGAAAAAGAAATCAGTCGATTAGTCTTCAAAATTGTCGTCCTCAAAGGGTTAAAACTAGCGGGCGATATTCGATTATTTTGCATATGATTATTTACATATGAAATATGATTCCTATATAACACAAGGAAAATCAACAAAAAGAAACAATTAATATCTTATTATATGCCATATGAGCAGTGGCGATTATAAGGGGAGCCATGCCTTCCTGCCCAATTTTTTTGCTTTCCCCATGTTGCCCTCCCCCCACCGACTTTATATCATAAGGTAATTTTCAATACAATGAACCTCTTGTAAATATTTTGTGAATTTTTTTTAAATAAAATTTATTGTTAACTTCAGTTTTATTTGAATGGCTATATAGAATACAACTTGTAAAAAGATTAAAGAAAAAAACTTTTAAAAATATTCTATATTTGTTAATTTATTTCAAAAAAAATTTAAAAACCCTTAGCAAAATTTCGATGTTACGAGATACAAAAAACAAAAAAGCCAAGCTATATGTGAAGTTAGTAGAGCATTTTTGCGTTAAAAAATTACAAGTGTTATCTAACAGAACATTTGCCCTGGCACAGCCTACCACTTTTAGTAACTTAGAATCGCCACTGCATATGAGTAAACTAATATTAAAACACTTTAAAAATAAAAATTTTTTTAATTGTAATTAAAACAAAGGAAAAGGGAAGCAGATCAATTTCGCTTCTGATTAATATTGCCTAGAGGCCGAATTCTCTCTGAACGTAGAAAAATGAAGTTTTAGAAATATTAAATTATATATTTGTTAATCTATTTAAAAAATCTAAAATAATTTATAATAAAAGTATATTTAATATTACCTAAATTTAGTGTTAGATTAACACTATTAGGATATTGAATTCCTTGAAGCATTGTTTCAGATTGCCACCACGTTTGATTTGAATTATCGTGAAAATCATTTAAAAAAGAAGTAGAATGAGAATTAATCTTATCACAAATATAACAACGACTACGTTGACCGTGCGCGCCAGTTTGTAAGCAATATTCATTTGGTGGATCACCACAGGTATTAGTTGAATGAATTTTAACATTGAATGCAGCATTCTGAAATTCTGGCATACATTTTTTAGGTTTTCCATTTTTTGAATAACATTCACTATCTTTATTATAAAATGACAATATTTTAATAATTATAAAAATAAAAAATAGCTTTATAAACATAGGAAAATTTTCGACTGCGGGAAAAAATTTTGAGTAAAAATTAGAGTAAAGAGAGCTGCGCAGAAAAGTAAGATGATATATTTAAAAATACAAATAAATTTAAATAATTAAAAAAAATTAAGAAAAATATATTGGCTTCATTTTTAAATCCAGAAATTAAAATTCTGACTTAAATGCAATATCAATAATTAATCTTGGGGCTTAAGTAATGTTGGTTAGGTAGTGGATTTCGATAACTCAAGGTTTTGGTTTCGATCCGCCATTAACCCTACTTTCTCATTGTTCGATACAAGGGTCTCAATTGTGCCTTCTCGATGAAAATACCTCATGGTACCTTTACCTTATCAAGAGTAACAATTAACAGGTTATTAAACGAATTTTTGATCGGTGTAGTTTCACATGAAAGTAATTAATGATGCGACAAAATCAATATTTTTTTCTAATAAAAAAAGAAAAATGATTGATAATAATGGTTATAGAGTTTGTTTATGTCTTTGAACTTCTTAGTTTTCTAATTAAAATAAAAGTCTGAATAATTTGTAGAAACAAAACTAAACTGTGTTATTGACATTATCAATAGGTACAAAAATGGATTTTTTTCATTAAACTAAGCTTGCAATTTAAAAAAGATTATTCGTGCCACTGGTAATTATGGAAACATCAATTGGGGATACACTGGAATTTCTCAATTATGCTGGCTTCAGAAGAATTTTATTCAACTTCTTTTCAATATGCCTTAAAATAGAATTACATCTCTTCTGATGACATTTTTTTCTGCAAATTTCTATATTTAAATAAATAAGTATTATTCATAATTAAATATTTTCTAAATAAAAAGTATTAATTTTATGTTTTTTGACTGACGAATCTTTTTTAGAGATATTTTTACCAAAAGAAAGCATTGCCAAATTAAATTAAATTTAGTTAAACAGTATCAGTGAAGTTATGTTGTTAACTTTCGATTTTTAACTATATTAAAATCTCAGAACTAAATCTGTAATGTTTGTTTTTTTATCTAATTAATTTGTTATTTAAGTTAAGCTTCTTTGAAATAGGGTAATATGGAGAAAGAAGTCGACCTGAACTAGAATAGGAAGAATTCATTTTTGTAATAAAGCTCTTATTTTAAAAGGACAAAATATATTTAAGGCTTATATTTCAGATATAATAATTGTTTTAAGCTTATAGAGGATTAGACTTTTGATTTTTAAACCTTTAGCTCCTTTTCATCATCTATCGGAAACGTAAAATATGATTTTTGTTGTTTTCATCATAAATTTGATCTTATCTTTATAGAAGGTAATGATTAAATCATTTGTTAATCCCATTTTTAGAAGTCCTTTTTCTTTTTTAAATTCTATTCAATCTTTTTTCATTTCTATTTTGCGTTAAAATATTTTGGCGTACTAGTGAAAGCTAAGAAGAAGAAGAAGAAGCCTTTATTATACAAATGTAAATAAAAAGGGGAAACAATTTCAAAGACAATAAAACATACATTGAAACAATAAAAATAAAATGGCACACATGAGAATACAAAACATATATTTGTAAAAATAGTTGAGAAAAAGTTCCTAGGAACAGCTTAAATCACAACAATCTAGTACATTTCAAAAAAAGGTAGATACATAATATAAATTTTCAAACATTCGGAATTTAGTAAAGAGATACGCAATAAATGTATAATCAAATAACTAGATACTTAATATATGTATTCACTAATAAAAGCAAGAATACAATTTTTAATAGATACGTAAAGCAAATAGTCATTCACAGCTAATAAAAAGATGCAAAATATATACATTCATGAATACGAGCAAGAATAACAATTATGAATATTACATTTCATATTATATTCATTAAGAAAGAATTCTATTAATTTCATTTTAACTATAGGCAAAGAATCTTTACGATCAAAAATTTTTGAAAGTACTGAGGTCCATAATTTACAAGCTTTGAATCTCAAGCAAAAATTTGATTTGCTATTTAAAAATTTCTTTGCTAAATTAAAGCGTGAGTAAGGTTGGTTAGGTACTGGATTTCTATAACTCAAAGTCTTGGGTTCGATCCCGCATTAAGCCAACTTTCTCATAGTTCGATACTAGCGGCACAATTGTGCCTTCTCGATGAAAACACCCCATGGTAC
Organism: Nectonema munidae; assembly: GCA_030549495.1. Taxonomy (NCBI): domain Eukaryota; kingdom Metazoa; phylum Nematomorpha; class Nectonematoida; family Nectonematidae; genus Nectonema; species Nectonema munidae. The sequence goes on from JAUIRK010000923.1 coordinate 188,714, forward strand.
CTTTACCTTTACCTTTGCGCAATCTAAATTAACTAAGTTACTCTAGCTAAGTTATTATTGACAAGAGGATAACACCAAAAGTTGATTTTGTATTCATATAATTGAGAAAAATTCATGCATCTTAGAATTTATTTTGAAGTTTGTATATTTAGATTGATTGAAGGATTTGATTGTCTTTATTTTCTTGTATCAAAATAAAGTACTTCTGCTCTATTCTATGTTCAATTATGGGATGAAAATAGTTTATACTATTTTATCTGCGAAAGTATGTCTAAAGAAGTTCCTATAAGTATAATGTCTAGGAAAAAATTAATAAAACCACCAGATTTTGTATGTGTTTGAAGTGATAATAATAATCTTACTGATTTTTATTCGTATCATACACAATTCTAATTTTTGGTTTTTTCTTTACTTTCATTTTTATTTTTTTAATTCTTTACCTCCCACTATTAATATCAGCGATACTATTATCCACCCATCTTCCTCCATGAAATATTTAGGGCTCACCTTTCAATAAAACGGTTATCCAACTTCATTAACCTATACAAAAAATTATCTTCAACTATTTTCTCTCAATAAAATTTTATCTTATAAATGCGGTCTAAATATTTAACACTTTTCTTTTATTTAAAAATCAATCATCCTATCTACGCTTGAGTATGACATTCTTTCATGGGGGCTATCATTAAACTACCAATCATCACTCACTTATCTAAATAAACTCCGCCGCCTTTGCCTCATCATAATAACCCAAGCATAGAAAACCTCCCCTACTAGAATCTTAGAATTCTTCACGAACTGTCTTCCTTTAACGCTTCATTTCAAACAATCTGTTACCAAAAAATATATCATGACACGTATCGAACCAAATTCCTATCTTAAGTCCTTCTATTTCCACAACACTTAAATTAATCCCTCTCAAACTTAATACAAATCCGTACACCCACAATCTTCATCTCCACTCAACAATATTCGGATCCAACCTAATATCAATCTACTTCCTTTATTTAACCCCTCCACATTATTACCTTTCTCTCTTCACAACTGTTTCATCAAATCCTTTGTTAAACTTCTAATTACGACCCTCTCTAACTTTAGTTTAAATTCATTAAGAATATTCCTGGATAGCCCAAAAAATTCTCTCATATGCTTTTGCGCTCTTCACAGGCTCTTTCACTTTTTACTTAAAAACGATTCCCATTAATCCCTCTCTTTCAACATACAGTGGGAATGCTATATACCCTTCTGCATGCTTGAGATTACATAAGCCAAAATAAATCCTCATTTAGAAATTACAATACACTACATATTTTTCAGACTGACAAAATATCATCAAAGACTTAAGCCACAAACACAACATCCCATTCTTGACATACATTTTTTATCACTTATTTATTAAATTATTTTGAAATACCCCTTTACTGGTGCCCAGCTCACTCTAACATTCTAGAAAACACTTATGTGGATAAGCTAGCTAATAAAGTACCTCCAAATACTCCTTACATCCCCGTTACCTCTTTTCCCCTAGAAACCTATACCCCTCTACTTAGATCTAACACTCTATACCTTAGACAAGAACTCATCCTATCCTCACCAGCCAATTTTTTCAACCTATAAACAATCCAAGCCGAATCCTGGCATTTGTCAAAAATAAAATTCTTCCCTCACCGACAGCTAATCAAATGGTTAACCGGACACTGCCCCTACCACTCCCATTTCTACCGCATCAAAAAATCACCAAGTAATCTTTGTAGATTCAACTGCAATCAACACAAAGCACCTAATCATCTTCTACTTTCCTGCTCTCACTACAACCACGCAAGAACTTCCCTTATTTTACTATCTGTCAAAACTCTCAATCGCCCACCATCTAATTTCGACGAACTACTTTCATATCCGAACCTCCTCAATGCGACTAACTCTCTCATTATCTTCAGAGAGGCAAACTTGCAATCTCCGAACGCAGAGACTTATCACACCGCATCAACTTATATTAAAAAAAGCCAATAAAAAGAAAATCTGTACAAATAACTACACTATTTTCTTTTATTTAAGACCGATATTCTTTAACGCCCACATACTACCTTCGCTCAATCAATCACCATTTAACTACCACCTCAAAAGCCAGCTTTCGACACTCCAAACTTCCTCAACAACTAACCAATTTCTCCAAAGTCCCTCACTCTTAATCAATACGCAAGCCAAAGCATAACAATTTTCTCAAAATTTAACTTATCAAGCATTTAGCAAGCATATGGAGAAGTCCGATAGCGCTTAGATATTTCTTGCTACCTACCATATCCACTTAGATTGATTCATTCAATATGATAAAATATATAACAAATATAAAAGACTTTATATATTTTTTTAATTAAAAAGAAATTAAAGCCTAAAATTATTAATAATTTTAAAGAGGATTTAGAAAATTTTAATCATAACAAAACTTTTCCAAAGTTGTTAATGATAATGAAGATAAAATATTAATTTAAAATAGGATAATATCCACATTGTAAATATAGTAAGCAAAGAAATTTATATTGAAAAATTGAATCCAAGTATATTTTACGATCTAAACATACTAAAAATAAGAGAGAATTGTCATTCTTTGCTTCTTTAAATTTCAATCTGTGGGTTATATATAACTTAACAATCCAACCCAATGTACAATACTTCGATATCACGATTTACTAGAGTTTCCAATACTTTTTTCAAAAACCAAAATAAATCCAAAATTTTAAACTTTACAATTGTCTAATGAATAATAATTTAGTTTATTTTTTTTATAACTCACATAACTTAAGAAATTCTACAACCAACAACTTCTAATAAAAATACGAAGTCTAAAATAACAATTTTCTGAAGTTTGAGGACAAATATAGTAAAATCAGTTTGCTAACACTTAACTCTATTTTTAAAAATAAGAATTTTAATGTTGCATTTAACTTGATACCTAAGAATTTTATCAAATCCTCTACTGTACTTTGGTTACAACGAACATTAATTTTTCAATAAAATTTATTGATAAAAAATATTGACTTATCACTCTTCTTTCAATACTAGCTGGTCTTTATTGCTCTGTTGTTTGTCTTAAAAATAAGAAATATTTTAGTAATGATGAGAGCAGCCTCATGTTACATCCTACGCTACATGCGCACAATTCTTATTGATATATATAACGAATCTATTTTTAAATGTGTGCTTCCTAATCAATTGAAAATATCTAAAATTATACCAATTTTAAAGCCCATTAAGTCTCGTGATGTCTATGCGTCAAATAGGACAATTTCTTTAATATGGACTACCTTAAAGCTCAAGATCTGTGTTCTAACCCAATAAGACGACTGAACCGGCCTTATTCTTCTTTACAAAAGTGCCTTGATTTAGTTAATTTTGTAAAAATTTCTGAAAGCACCATATACGTTAAGCTATAAAAATTAAAGCAGTTTGTCCCTGGAAAAATAATTTACAAGCTTTTATTCCTAGCAAGCTTTGCGAAGAGTCACCTACACGAGTGGCAATTCCTTTCGAAAAGTCGTTAAAAGATGTGGGTTGTTAGTTATGTGGAAAGTGGTTTTAATTGGAACTATATTTATTACAACATCTCTAAAGTGCTAAAGTCAATTATAGGAGATTATGTCTCCTATCATGACTTTTAAATTTAGTCTTAACCCATTTACGACGAAGCACACAGAAGAATTTAGTATTCTTATATAGGGGGCGTGACCAAGATTGGTTAGCTACTGGGTTTCGATAACTCAAGGTCTTGGGTTCGATCCCCCATCAAGCCTACTTTCTTCATAGTTCGATACAAGTGACGCAATTGTGCCCTTTCGATGAAAACACCCCACGATACCTTTACCTTATAATTCCATTGAAAGTAAGAGTTCACCTGCGTTTCCCTTAGAAAAATTGGTTTTAAATGGATGCCTTTTGAACCCTTTGATTGTGAAGAATACCTTATTGGCTGCTTTTCCTCGCTACCAGCAAAGAAATTTTAATGGTGTGCATATGTTTTGGCGAGTAAAGGATTGATCTCTTAGCAGTACTCTAATAGACACATAGGTCTCCAAAGCAAAATTTTACTCACTAACAACTTCTTTATTTTTAATTCTGATTCAATCAAATTTTAATACACCGTTCCGTTGTGAATGTGACTTTTTAATTAAAACATTCTTGCCTTTATTTATTTTTGGCAAATGCAAGTTATATGAGATGCCTATGGAGATTTGTCAAACTTTTGATAAAATTTGAATAGAGTAATCATGAACGAATAAAATCTCGCATGAGAAACAAATTTTCCAGAATTTCAATCGAATTTATTTGATCGAATTCATGAAGGTTTCCTCTTTTCTCGAATGCGGGATACCCATGATTAATGATTTGAAGAGCATTAATATTAGCTAAATGTCTTTTACACTATATTTCATATCACAATACACTTGATTACTAGCAAAAAATGTTTTTTTAATTATGCAAGTATAATATTTTATTTAAATTAAACAAAGAGCATAAAAGGGTAAAATATAGAGAGAAGACAAGATTAAAAATGATGCTTTGAAGTATGACATGCTTAATAAAATGTTTTATCTCTAAGTTGCTCAAGGATACCAGATAAAACTGATAAGAGTTTAGATTAAAATCATTATAGAAATATGGGTAGGGGGCAAATGACTTCAAAAGATTGAAAAATTTTCATAAATGTGTGCATGATGTAATGACCATAAGAGACGCACAACGAGAGATTTTCTAAAAAGAAAAAAAAGATGTATAGCACAAATGAGGAAAGCATTCTCTTTAAAATGAAGACACAATTAAACCTATTTGACAACACAGTCAAGACCCTGAGATAGAGGGGGGGGGGGGGCATATGGCCAAAGGCATATAGAAACATATACATAGAATCAGGCCCGTCACTTAGAGGGCGCAAGATGGCTTGCCTCCCTTTTAGGATTTTTTATCAACTACGTCTAGGTACTGAGCATAGCAGATACATTATTTAAGATCTGGTGGGCTAAAGTCCCATGATCCCTTCTCTTAACGCAACTTATCACAGAAAAACAGACGAGATCATGTAGTTTAAAGCATTTTAACAGCCTCATAGGAGTAAGTGTACCATTGATGGAGAAATACATGGATTTATTTATTACTAATACCTATTCCAACAAAGAGCATAGAACTATACAAAAGTCAGGAAAAGAAACTTCTATTATTATCGATTATATTATGCTACCAGAAAGTTAAAGAAAAATTATATTAAACATTAAAACCAGGGTAATGGAGTCGGAAGAATATTTTGCGACCCCCACTCCAACTTATTTATATTATAACTTCAAATTATGTAAAATTGATTTAGAAACATCAGTTATAAATTACTGACTCACCAGTTAGTTTTCAATCTAAAACAAATGTTAAAAACGTAATGACATGTACTATATGTCGAAGTTGTTTCTGAATCTTACACCCTTCTGCTTTATGTTGTAACGTAAAATGTTTGATCTATTTTCTTCCACACAATTTTCGTAGTTTACTGTCTTTATTACATTATCTTCAAAAAGATCTTCAAATTATTGTCTATAACCTCATTTTCTATTCCTAAAATGATAATTTTTATTTTATTGAATTGTTAAGCCTTGTCCTATGAGTTGCAAAAACACGTTAGATGATATGATTTTTTATGTCGCATTTTAGCAACGTTGGGAACTAAAAATAAATTTATTTTTTAATACTTTTATCAGTGAAGCTTTTATTTCTTTCTAAAAATAGAAATAAGAAAGTTGGAAGCATTAAAAGGTGGAAATTAAAGGTCAGAGAATTTATTGATAAGTTAAAGATGATAATTTAAATGACGGAGCAGACAAGGAGCTTAAAAGATTAAGGAAAAAAAGGATGAAAGTGCGATGAAGTTTTAGTGTCGCTAACTAAATACTCCTCAAAATCAGTTTAGGAAGTACATTGTGAGGCAAAGACTCGAAACGGAGTGAACACTTTTCCTATCAAAAAAGGAAAGAAATTTTATTGCGCTTTCGCAGAATCAGCGATGAATTGTACGACACAACCGACATGACATCCGCTGTATGGTACTGATGGCTCCATGAATAGGCTTTATAACTAACGATCACAGTCGACTATGATCGACTTTATAAAAATAATATCGTCTGTGTTTATTAATTCTTTTTAATACAAATTGTCTGCTTTACATTAAATTTCGTTTGGTTATTCATCAGACAATCAATCCAGACTTAACAGAACTCGAATGACTGTCTAAGATACAAACATGATAAGAAATATTTTCATACTTGCAAGGATTACTTTTTAGACGGCAACTTATTAGTGATATTTAGAAGCGCTTTGCTCAGCCAAGAAGATTGATTCAACTCCTCAATTTCTTCGCGAAGCAATATGATCTGGTGATTCAGATTTTGGTTCTTGCATTGTGATTCTACAAGCGCCAGTTTGAGTTGGGCGAGTTCCAATTCTTGCTTAGGTGGCGAAACATCAATGTCAGGGCTGGGGTTGTGTTCTGCAAAATTTCACAAAACCAGTTATATCAAAAGTATAGGCATATTAGGAGGAATACGAGTGTGTGAATGTAGGCATTTAAAATAGTTATAGGAAAGAATTTACGTCGTAAATCAAAAGAAACGATAAAAGCTATCAAATTAAGAATTCTCAAGTGCAAAGAAGAATGTGCTATAAACTACTGTCAGCAGGTGTAGAGCTTAAATAAAAGCACGCGTGTTTCAAATTTTGAGCAAGGCGAGAAGCACTCTAATAATGATTTTGACTATTCAAATTTATTTCTAAATTTGCATAATAGTTGATTGACAACTCTCTAAATGAGCCTTGTGTAAAATTTGGAAAAGATATTGTCGTGGCTAGGATTAGTGGTAGAGTTGGTGTTCGTGTTGAGATTACGTTTAGTGTTAGCGCAATCGTACATACATATACATTTTTTAATATTCTTGACATAAACCTTCCTATTTATTTGTATTAATAAACGTCTGACACAAAAAAAGCATCTAGACATACATACATATTAACATTAGACACGTACATACAGAAATACTAAAATCTCAAAAACAGCGGCATAGCCAAAAAGCTATACCTGAAGAGGCTAGGTTTATTCGGGCGATGGCTCCACCTTCGAGATGTTTGCCTCTGGTTGACTGCTTCACCAGAAGATTTGTATTCTCATTCAAAAAACGCGAATCAGCGGATTAACTCACTCTCAAATAGTACGCAAAATTATTTTGAGTAAAGAAGCATCGAGTAAGTAAGTTATATAAAAGAAGTAGCTAACATAACTCCAAAGATGACGTTAGACTGAAATTATCAGGTGGAACGAGATTAGAGGGCGATTGCCCTTGTATGTGCACTCTTGATTTAACCTTGTAAAAAGTTATGAAAATAAAGGCGAAAACCAGCCAGAAAAGATATAGGATTACACAGGGCCGAGTGGGTAAGTGACATTTGGGCCACCAATAACATCACTAACTTCTTATTTACTTGAAAAAGAATAATGAAAAACTTACGGTCGTCTTTGTTAGTGAGATTCTGCAACGATGAAATCTTGCTGCTACATGTGGAACACGATTTAGTGGCGTTAACTATGTTGCTGAGTGTTTTCTGAAGTTGGAGCAGGTTGGCATTCAAATCGAGGGAGCAGCGCTTATAACTCTTGATCAGATCTTCCACGTGCTCACTTTTCCTCGCATGCACATCCACCTCTTGTCTCAGAGCTTGCTTCAACTTAAAGAATCACTTTATTTAGATTAAAAACTCTTGTATTCTCTAATTACTGGAATTTTTGTGAGAGATACATGTATTCCGAGGAGCCGCAAATGCCTATGTGGCGCTCCAAGGCAAAAGTTACAATGGCGACCATGGATAAAGTTTTAGCGACGCCTTATCTCCCCAGCCCTGCTCCTAAATAATGTAAGTTATTATAGTAGAATAAGCTTACAAAATGAATGACACGTTTCAGATTAATTACACCGAATTTTTCGTTTTACCATGGCATAAGTAAAATAGAAAGGAGTAATCAATGGTGTCTATTAATGACATCGTCAAAACAATAATTCCCATTTGAATTGATAGTATATTTTTTTCTCATTCTTATCAGTTGAGGTGGATTCTATGTACATACTTATTTATATTTGCCGGTGAAAGTTTCCTCCACGGGCATATCACCCTTTGCCCCCCTCGCAGGTGATGGCCCTGTATATTCCCGAAAATTTGAATATCGTAAAGATGTCAAATAATGGGGTAATGAAATACACCTTTGAATACAAATGTTTCTTAACAAATTTGATACCAGACACTAGTGTCCGAAGAAATGAAAATCTGCTTTAAATACATATAAATCTATTGAAAAGAAAATCAGATGATTAGTCTTCAAAATTCTAGTCAGAGAGTTGCAATCAAGAAATTGGACTATTTCTTCACATAAATTTAGAAAACTTTTAGACCACTTTCAACTGCAACGTTTAGATGCTCCATTATTGAAGCTAGTCCAGTCTTTTATAGTGAACACTTCTAAAATATTTGTATTGGGTCTCTAACTCTAAGCTGTACAAAATAGAAAAAATTTCGCTATATACCGAAAAACTTTCCATTATAACGAGAAAGATCTTATACTCTGCGAAATGCTATATAAATATATATGTTCTAAGTCCCTCTTTTATTTTTTATCACTGTGTCGAGAGAATATGCTGACACAAAAATAGAAGAAAAGTCTCGTGAAAAAGATTTAGCTCAAAGAAAACATTATGAAAGTAGTAAATGGAATGAGTTTGGAGTGGATCGCTCAAGTTTTTGCGAAGGATTTCAATTAGATAAGAGCGATAAAAATCATATCGCTCAAAAGTCAATAAAATCAACTTTTCAATTCTAATAACACTATTCTAAAACACGAAAATAGTTTTATTTTAAGGTTGGGTAAACGAAGTCCAAGATATTAGATCAACAAAAGTCAACTTTTCAATAGTCCATTTTTGTACGCAATCTAGATTTCGTAAAAATTTAACAAGTTAACAAACAAAGAGCAAGTATTTAATAATTTTTAAATTGCTTTTATATACTGAAGAGTTCACAAACCAACTAAGAAAATAGATTATTTCATTTTTATAATTATTTGAAAGATCCATTTTAATACTTGAAAAACGTAATCTTCTTCGAATATTTCAATGAAAGATGCTTGGACTGAAATATCCTATTTGAAGATGATGCATGTGGTATGAGAAACTACATGGAAAAAGGAAATAATAAAAAAACGATAAACACATGGAAAAAAGAAGAATATCTACGCATATATGTGCTCTTCTCTAACACAGTCAACGGATAGGGGAAAGATAAATTCCAGTTAATAAAAAGCTTTTTTGTCTAAAGATCCCGCCTTTTCAAAAGAGAATACTTTAAAATATTACCTGATATCCTACAATAATAATTGGGAAAAGTGATTATAGAATATTATATTTTTTACGTCAATTTTAAAGAATTTATAGGTAAACTTTTATTCCCCCTAAATATATCAGCTGAGGATAAATTGTAGTTAAAAATACTTGATAAGATTGGTTGAGAAGTCTTTCATTTTGTTCTTGTAGTTCTTTCTTATCTTTTTCGCACAATCTCAACTTTTCATGCACGTCTAGAGCATTAGCCGCCCCACTTTTAATCGCAATACCATCTTCCCTAAATGGAAAAGTGAAAGTGTTTAGCATACCTCCCGCAAAATATGAATATATGCTTGAACATATAATCCTAGAAAATCGAGACAAAGCGAGGTAAATGATATGATTTTGGAGGAATCTTTCAAGATAAAAGTAGAAACTTTTAAAGTAGAAAAATTTATCACAAAGAGTTTAGTTAAAAAAAGGATATTTTTACATTCTTATTGCTAATGTGAGTTAGAGATTGCGTCCTACTGGCCCATAATATTTTTCCACGACCAATCATATCCATGTCTGTTTTTAAAATATTTACAACCGATCGTAATCGGTTAATTTCTCCTATGGTATATTTACTTACTTAATGACTTCTATTTATACATCAATCCTTATTCAATTCACAGAAGAGCCCAGTTCATTTTCGTTAATTTTTTTAGAAAGAGAGTAAACTATACATCTTCGGAAATGTTAAACCAATGTTACCACTCTTTCAAGGTCTCAATGGTGTTTAAAATTGCGCCTATTTCCAGACTTCTCTGCTTCACAGTCTTGCAGCTTCTTGATCACGCCATTCTCTGTTAAGACTTCCTGCAGATGAGCATGTGCATGCTTCACGGACTCAGCATGTGTGCCTTTGTTCTGAGCCGCCTCTTCGAGTTGAATTTTTGCCACAAAACTTTCAGATGAGGATTGTCCTCTAGGAATTGCTCCAGTGCGAGTTTATAAAGTGTCATGTGAGAGTAAATATGTGTACGCAGCGAATGCGTGTTGTGTGCGCATTTGAGAATATGTCTGGTCGTAGCAGAACAAATCAGCTTCGATTAGGGGGTCGTCGATTTCCGAGTTTTCAATTGAAGAACCGAGAGCTTTCAATGCAGCTATGACAATTTCAAATAAGGTGTAGGATCAACCAGCGGTATTGCTTTCTTGTAGAGTCGCATGTCGAATGAAATGAGAGTGAGGTACTTGTCACTAACTGTTAGGTCTTTCCATTTTTGGCTTGCATCATACCCATCAGCACTTCAAAATTCTAAATTGCTATGATGAAACAAAAGCTAACCTAAAATTCGCATTTTCAGAGAGAATAATAAAAATTGTTTTCTTGACTGACTAGTTACGCTAATAACGAGATACCATAATCTGAAGGCCAACCACAACAAAAACAACATCGTCTAAAATCTCTTGTATAATACCTGCAATACAAAAGTTTCTTTCACTAGAGGCATTCGAAGGAGAAACGTTGCATATTTTATCGCCATTGTAGCAAGCAATGGAGACATAGATATACGAGGTTTCCAAAATCAATGACTCTATTATTTTGTTCTTCATAAAATTTATAACTGAGATTTACTTTTCAAGTTCTGTACGAAAAGCTTAAATTTCGTATTTTTACAAAACTTGCATTTTAAAATAGAAAACAAACAAATATTCTATGATTAGCCGTATCCGCTTGTCTATTTTCTAAAACAAATCTTTCGGGTCGGTATCATAGGCAGAAAATAATTTATAAGAGGTTTGTATTAAATCTTTCAGGATTATCTTTGCATATGATTCCTTTCACAGTATCGATGGGGAGTACTCAAAACAAGAAAGTAATAATGTGAGTTGCCTACGCCGTTATGATCAGTGCAAAATATAGAAATTGTCTTTTTTACTTAATTTAAGTAATGCACAAGAATAAAAATGTATTTCGGGTCATTATATTTATGTATAGGTTAAAAACCAAAAATTTATTGCATAGCTTTAATTCCTGCCTACACTTCAAAGTTCTCTCAGGAAGACACTGATATGTATATATGTTACAGTAAGATTGTGAAATTAGGCATTTCGTGAAATTCCTAAAAATTTTAGGTTTTTCGTGAAATTACTGTTTCACTTAGGGATTTCATGAATTTCCTAAAATTTCTAGGAATTTCGTGAAATCACTGAAATAAAGTATCCGTTGTTTCATGAAACCCTCGAAAGTGCTCATTCTGTTGTGTATTCAAATAAAAATTATATTCACATCTCTAACTACGTGATTTGATTATACAGTGGAAACTCTCTAAACCAGGGGTTCCCAACCTTTTTTTGCGTGTGGACCCTTTGAGCGATAACCTTATTAACTGTGGACCCCCATGATCTATAAGAGAACTGTATATATATATATGCATATTCAAATAGGGAAAACATTTCAATTTTAATTGTGAATTTAAAAAAACGAATATATATATTATATTCATAATTTCACATCAAAAGGCTTCCTTGAACAAGATAAACAAAAAATATACGATAATGACTTTCAAATAAAATCCGATATACATTCAGACCTCGATAATCAAAGCGCCAAGTAGCTAGAGATTACTGTAATCAACTTCATTCAAGCTAAAAATGGAATCATAGATAAAATTCACTATTAATTGTATTGTACAATTAACTTGACTCTTATTAGAATAAATATAAATATATTGTGATATCCGTCGCTCAGTCAGTAGTAATTTAACATTTTGGGAAATTGTTATCGTTACTTACATGGTGATTAGATAAAAATGAGTAACATGGTCATTAGATGTCCAAACCATATAAAATATTCCTACATCCGATTTTTATTTCACTATTATACACTTTTTAGTATACACATTTTAGAATATATTGCATAAATAGCTTGTCAATTAAGCGCAAAAAGCAGTGGATGCTGATAACTCATTTGTTATTTGTTTACATATTATTTATTTTTGACAAAGACATCATGGACCCCTTAGACTTTAAGGAAAGGTGCTATATGCATATGTGTAGAAACAAATTACAATTGATCATTTTATTTTTTTCTTGGTTTTTTCACAATATTCCAGAATATTCAACAGTAAAGGTGTATACTATAATTATAGTACTCATTTCAGTGATTTCACGGAATTCCTAGAAATTTTAGGGAATTCATGAAGTGCCTAAGTGAAACAGTAATTTCACGAAAAACCTAAAATTTTTAGGAATTTCACAATTTTACCGTAAACATATATATATTTTTTCATTAATCAAAAATGCAAATGTAGTCAAAATTAAAACGACGTATCAACAAACATTTTCAGTATTAGAAAAATAAAATGCGAAGGAATAAGGAATTTAAGCGCGCCCCCATGATGCACTTAGCACTTTTTTTATGTAGTTTACTAGCACTTCCACCCAATCACCCCTTTTAATAACTAAATAGGGCAGTGCATGAAAGCTAAACATATTTTATTCTCAAGATAATACTTTTATCCTTTATAAGGCATGTGTGGGCAACCTTTGCTCAGATGTGGGCCAGATTATGTTTTCAAAGCCTGGTAAGGGCCAGGACTCTCAGGAGCTCCAATTATAGATTTACAAAATATGTACGCATACACACACTTATACTTTTATATATTCTAAACATATAAACAATAATTATACTACTGATTTTTTGTAATTTATCAATCTGACTATCGTTTGCTTTACGTTAGGAAAACAAAAATAGTAAAAGCAAAATTAATTGTTAAAAACAATTTTATGAAACGAACAGCGTATTATAACAAGACCTCATTTAATGCGAAATTTGGGCTTCGTGTTTCTTCACCAGTGTCTCAATATTTGGTGAAATACCGAAGGCAGCTAATCTTAGGTTATTTTCGAGGTGATTACTCCTTCATCTTGTTTTTGGTTTTGCGTATTTCATTTTCGTAAACAGCTGCTCTCATTTATAAGTACTCCCAAAAAGTAGCATTTTTTAATGCAAAATCTATGATTTTAAGGAAAGCGTTTTTAATCAAAGGTCTCTGGGGCCAGATGAAAAGCCTTCGCTAGCCGGATTTGGCCCGCAGGCCATAGGCTGCCTATGCATGTTTTAAGGCATATAATTGGGACAGCCGTGGCGCCATAGCTATTAATTGTTTTTTATGGTGAAGGACATAAAAATTTAATCGAAAACTTTTATATGTATTGCTCAACGAGACTATTTCTGTCATAACGATTGATCTATCACTGATTTTTGCTATTAAGGCTATTTAACGCTTTGACGACCAGTGTGACACCGGTGTACCAAAAAATATCCTTAGAAATTAATCAGCTGGTTATTGAATTAGTTAGTTATTCAAGTATTGAGTTAGTAACATACATTATATGGAATATGATAAAAAGTGAACTTCTCAAATATTTTACGACAAAATGGCGGTACTACGGCGAATTCTGTTAGTACCGACAACAAATGACAAATTTACTCTTTGATCAAGGAACAAATACAAAAATGTGAACCAGTGATTTATGAAAATTAAAAATAATTAACTAACTCTTTATTATTCATCCAACTGTCGTGAGCATCAAATGGGGAAAGTGGGGGAAAATCGCTTTTCTCGGATAAAAACTTTTTCTCAAACTTCTTAACCAACTTTTCGTGAACTTGAAAGGTGTAGGCCAAGTTGACAACTTCCGAAATGGCGTGAGTGTTGCGGAACATTTTGGGCAAAACGAGGTTAAAGTGACGCAGAGTGGTGTCAAAATCACAGAGCAGCAATACCGGCTCAGAAACCTTTATCAACGTGAGGGCCACTCGGTACAAGTGAAGGGAGCCGTCGAGAAGAAAGGTATCGATGATGCGGAAGGAAAAGGGGAGCAGGAATTTCGCGGTGAAGATCGTCAGGAACCATGGAGACGCAAACATATGCACCTGTGAAGTGGAAAAGAGAAACAGCTTTAAGCCATGTATGCTCATAGTCTCTTATAGGCTTATAGTATGCATATGACGCGCACGATTTCTTGATTAACCAGTTAACAAGAAGAATAATCAGACGATACCTAATGTAAAGCAGACGATTTGTATTAAAAATCATTGATACGCAAACAATCACTTTTTTATAAAGTCGACTATGGTGGTCCACTCCAGTCGATTACGAGTTAGGCTAGTTTCTTAATAAATTACTTTAAGTCGTGTTTGCTTTATCTCGAATCAAATGGATTGTGATTTAACCTGACGATTTTGATTAATCTCTATTGAATTCCATTGAAAATTCAAGTAAATCTGCGCTCCTCTACAGGAACAATAACCCAGAAGGGGCTAAAGCGACTAAAATTTGACTCATCTTGAATGAGTTGGTTGTAGCATCTGTCTCAACATTAATCCCTTTTTTGTTCTGGCATCAAATTAGATAAATTAGCGTTAGATTTCAATAAAAGACTTTGTATATTCAGGTTTTGGTAGCAATAAATAACTAATAAAGATTGAGATACAGAATTTAGTTGGATTATGATTGATTAGTGATGTTAATCGAAGAAAATTAATTGATTACTGTATCTCATCAAATTTTCGCGCTTTTCTTATGTTCGCGAAATTAGCGAAAACTACTGATTTTCGAGAATATATTGACCGGTTATGGACATATGTCCACTTTACAAAAAAGCGTTTATCAATGCTTTTTAATACAAATCTTCTGCTTTACATTAGATATCGTCTGATTATTCTGGTCGATAACCGGTTAATCTGAAACTTTTTTCATAAAATTATATAGAAAATATATGATTGCTATAGAAAAAAATACTACGCCAAATTTTTTAACTCGCAAATCAATTTTTTAACTCGCAAATTAGGCTGACTAATTCACCGTAATTCACAGAATAATCCAAACTCATAAAACCTTCACCAAATTATAATAAATGTACATATATAAATACTTTCAAAGTATTATGATAGAATGACTGGTGTAATCATATCATGTTTTTTTAAAACGACATTGCATAACTTTATTTTCTTGTTCTGATACTTGTAATTATGTTCTAATTAAATTGCGTTTGATTTTTTTCGTTTTCTTTACGAACGATTTTTGTGTATACCTATGTATATCTATGGAGTCAAAATTTGTCACAAATTAACCATTTAATAGATTGGTTAAAAGATTTTTGACAGTTAAATAAGCGGTTAATGTGAACTTTGTTACAAGCAAAATTATTTTAAAAATCACGGTTTTATACTAAAAAATAATTTCATCGTTGTCCAATAAAATAAAATAATTTTCCGATTCTTAAATACATCGTAGTAAATAAACATTCATTGTTAATACGTCAAACATTTATTGGGTTCATTAATCAGGTGATTATTGGTTAAGTTAAAAGTTAATCGGCTCGTTATTGAGTTAGTTAGTTATTCAGTTAGTGAGCTATACATTAAATGTAGTATGATAAAAATTGAACTTCTTAAATATTTTACTGCAAAATGCCACAGCGAATTCTGCAAGTACCGACAATAATACATGCAAAACAAAAATGATTTTAAATTATGAGTGATTGAAATATATCCTCAATTTTGAAATTTCGACTTTGTGTTGCAAGCAAAAAGTTTGAGATCTATTTTCTTCAACATAATTTATTTAAATGTTCTATTGGTTTGTATTTGTAGTTTAGTGTCTTTGTTGCATTGTCTTCAAAAAAAATGTCTAATTATTGTCTATAACCTTGTTATCTAAAATAATGCGATTCATAAACTCAAGTTATCCTAATTTTTTTCGCAAAGGTAATTATTGGTTTAAAATTTTTTTCCTAAAAACTCTCTACGCGTATTTTTTTTGTTTTTGCAACGCTGCACACTAAAAAAAAGTGTCTATGCATTTATTTTTTAACCCAACATATATGAATATAACTATTTATGAAATCGGAGTCCGAGTCGCAATTCTCAAAAGGTGCGACTCCACCGACTTCTACTCAACAACCCTGACCACCACCCATCAACATTGATCCATCATCAATTCCTGCAGCAACTTTGATAAAAGAAAAAAAAACAGAAATAAAACTTTTGATGACTTTGAGGGTGAAAATGAACTCAAAAGTTCAGAGTTTGTAGCAGATGACGAAATCAACTCTGATGGATGGATTTTTGAAGTGTTCAATTTGTAGTAGTATTTTTGTCATAAAACCGACTTTTATTTACCCAAAATGACTGTTATTTATTCGGAAGGAGAGAAATAAAGGGGATGTTTAAAATTTAAAAAATTCAGCAAGAGATCCACATCAGGCCTAAGAGATTCTATGCAAGTTGCTTAATTTTTGACCTGATTTGAGGTTTGAACCCTTAGCAACTGTTAGACTTGATTGCCGTTCAGTTAAAAAGTATGTCTAGCACATCTACTAGAATAATTTGGAGGCGTTAATGATTTATTGTTTAGAATTTCAAGTTGATTTTCACGGCCTCCGGTTAGAATACCACCATTCCTATTTACTTTTCCTCTGTCTATTGTGGTCAATTAGACTTGTCTCTAGATCTAGAGCACAAGGGGCAAATAAGGACTCAAATTCTTAAAACTGATCATCAAAATCCATAGAGAATGACATTAACGGGTTAACGAGCAGAGTTGACTATAGTCGACTTTATAAATATATGATCGTCTGCTTTTATGAACTTTTTTAATACAAATCATCTGCTTTACAATAGATATCGTCAAATTATTGTGGTCGTTAACGGGATTACAGCTTGAAGTCATCAAAGTACGCGTTTCATAAAATAATATGCCTCAGTGAAAAACTTCTATCATTCATGTAATAGAGAGATTCGCGGAGGAATAAAGAAAGTCCAGTGAGTGGAGGGGGATGGGAGAGGTCTCCTCTTTCTGTTCATCCTTCACCCACCCCTTTATAGACGGGTAAGAGTTTAACCCATTTACGACCAATGTTCCTATTTAAGAACATAAGTAATTTCATCTTCGTCTGCTTTTTTCAATGATTTTGAATATAAACGGTTTTTTATATGTTGTTTGGTGGTTAAAGGGTAAGTTAACACATAATTAGAAAAACAAAATTAAATGCACTACTTGAATACCAATGTTAGCAAAGTGTTGGGAGAGTCTTGGAAAGAATTCTGCAATCAAGTGCTGGAGAACGAAAAATCTGGATTGCAGGCCAAGAAAGGAGCGCTTGTAGAGTTGGCGCAAGTCATACTTCTTCATTATGCTGACGAGTAGAGAAAAGGCTTGCTCTTCCGGCATATGCAGAAGTAGGGAGGCAGCGAGAAAAGATATTCCCTGACAGTATCCTAAAAAGAGAGTTAGAGTCTTGCAAAGATTACAAGACAGACGTTCATTATTGACCAATCGTCATCTGTAGTTAGTTAATTGTTTAGTTAGTAATAATTACTAACTTATAAGCAGGGCGAGGAAAAATTGACCCAAAAAATTGGAAAAAATTGACTTTTATTGAGAGAAAAAATTGACTTTATTGACTTTTTAAAGATTTTATTGAATTGAACAACTATGAACACTTTAGAGAAAGTATTGAAAATTATTTCAAAGAATCCATGATTTTGTAATAAAACAACATAAAATTAATGACATTTTCTGATTTAAAATTCGACCATTTTCTAGCAGTTTTTTCAGTTTAGATAAAGATCGTTCTACTTCTAAAGTTAAAACTTGACAATTTTGTTATTTGGGATAAGTACTGGTAGAGATTTGAGAGTTTTCCATATTCATGATTTTATTGATTTCATTTTATTTGAATCTATTTTCAAGATAACTTTTAACCCATTTACGACCAATGTTCCTATTTTGAAACATAAGTAATTTCATCTTCGTCTGCTTTTTTCAATGACTTTGAGTATAAATCGTCTGCGTTTTTTTAGATATCGTCTGCTTTGCTTGGTCTTAAATGGGTTAACGCCACATTCGTCTTAAATGAAATAATGTTGAAGAAACAAGTAAAGGCATCTTCGACTGAAAAGTCTCTATGTTGACTTTTTCCGACTAAATCAATGAATCGTGAATATTCTCTAATTATTGTTAACAAGTTTTGTCACAGATTTTCTTTTTTAACAATTTCTTGATATTTGGCAATAAAATTCCATCATCTTCATCATTAATTTCTACACTGCTGGAAGATTTTAATGAAAATATTTTGCTGCTTGCAACCAATTTGTCAACTTAATTACAATTGGAACTGAAGTGTTGCCGATAGGTTTGAAAAGAGAACGTCTTTTTCAATTACTAATTTTGAATGATTTAATGCTGGTAATCTACAATTTTGCAGGATAACTTAACTTTTAAGTTAAACTTGTGTAAAAGATGTGAAAACATGCAATGATAAAAAGTTTGGGAATAAAATTAGGCACATTGAATCAAAAAGTGTTAAATATAAAAATTGACTTTATTGACCTAAACTCGAAAAATTGACTTTGATTGACTTAAAAATTTGAAATTAGTTCAAAATTTTTTAGACTAAACAAGTAAAGATCTTCTTCAAAGAGTTTTTGTTAAACGGAAATAAAAGTTGACTTTATTGACTTTTACTCTCCCTGCTTATAAGTTTATACTAGTTATTAAAGTTAGTAAAATCTTGTTTTGTTGTCGATAAATCTTTTTGGTTGCAACAAAATATCGCGACTTTTGGCATTAGTCCTGATGCAGCATGTGAAATATCAAGGTCATCAAGAGAACGAGCAACCAGATAAGATTTTTCCTATTTAACCTATCCAAAAACTAGGTCCCTGGGGCTTGAAAAATACTCTACTAATCTGATCAAACAAATAAATCGCAGACTCGACATTTTTAAAGGTCTTTCCATTAAAGTTTGATACTACATTCAAACGTTACATAAAAAGAAATAAGAAGCATCGACTAATGATGAACATCTGTATTCAATTAAAAAAAATAAAGTATATCACAGATGGGACTTATCAAAACTTGATGAATTAAGAAAGACATTTCGGAATGAAGTAAAGAATTTGGGGAAAATTAAATGATGAAAGGAGCAGAAAATTTACTTAGAAAATAATAAGCTAAAGAAAAACATGATTTCTTTGGTATGAAAGTCAAAGAAACCTCAATCTCGGATGATTAAGTTTGATGCAAATTGTTCACTGATCATTTCGACAAAAACTTCTATTCAAACTATGACCTGACTGCATATGATAATATACTCGAGGAGAAACATTCTTCTTTTTCCCTGAAAAGTAGTATATCTGAATGATGTTCTTTTGTCTTTTAAAAGCTTGAAAAGTAGTGAGAGAAGATTTTTTGGATGGTCACTTGACGATTTGACAAAAGTGCAAGCCCACATACACTTTGCATTAACGATAGCGTTCAACTCTTGCACCACGCAGAATGCTGAAAAACTACACTCCCATAACCACTGTGAACAGTCAGCTCTATTTCTAAGATTTGTGAAAATATTATTTATGTACAAATAAATTATTTCACATTTAATCATGTTTTCTCTCTCTTTCAATTCGGTTTCAGAAAGCACTATCCTACCGAAATATTGCATACCTAGTTCATCAATAGCGCCATTGATTTATTAGAGAATAAGATATTTCCTGAATCAAGCATTTGATTCAACTTCCCATAGTCAATTACTGTGGAAACTTAAAGGCTACGGATTCTCCGTAAAAACTATAGTCTTTGAATCCTATTTCAAAAATAGGTATCAATCAGTCTTCATTAAAAGCTGTTTTTCAAATAAAAGGAAAGTCTCATCAGGTGTACCGCAATGTTCAATTCTTGCTCTGCTTTTCATCAACATCTACAATCTACTTCAATGATGTTTTCAATGCAATACCAAATGTTAAAGTTTTACATCTATGAGGATGATATTA
Organism: Nectonema munidae; assembly: GCA_030549495.1. Taxonomy (NCBI): domain Eukaryota; kingdom Metazoa; phylum Nematomorpha; class Nectonematoida; family Nectonematidae; genus Nectonema; species Nectonema munidae. The sequence goes on from JAUIRK010000923.1 coordinate 208,937, forward strand.
CAGCTTTTTTTCTAAAAAATACTTTAATGAAACCTTTTTACAAGATCATAAATTGGTTTGTTATTATTGGGTTGACTATAAATTCTAAAAAATCTAACTATATGATTTCGATGCATCCTTTAAAAAATTTGGTTTTCGAAAAGTTTTGAAATTTAATTTATTGAGCCCTATCTTTGGCTTTTGGTAACTGAAATATTTTCCTATTCTCTCTTTCTAGAATTTACCTTTAATAAAAATTTAATTCAAAAGTTATTAATGATCAATAACAATCTAACTTTTGGCTTTGGCTTTTGGTAACTGAAATATTTTCCTATTCTCTCTTTCTAGAATTTACCTTTAATAAAAATTTAATTCAAAAGTTATTAATGATCAATAACAATCTAACTTGGTTTGATCACATATCACATATTTCTCATTAACTAATTAATATTAGCAGTACCCCGAAACAAGCTAAACAATTATTGTTAGTGAAAACAATGCTTACAACTTTACAAAAGCATTTTCCTTTTTAATTGGGATCACACAAAAGATGCAACTTTATTTTTGGTTCAAAAAATGATTTTCAGAGCTATCCTTGACTGCTCCTTTGTCTTGCACACAATCATCTCTTTCTTAATGACTCAATCTTAAAATTTAAGGATATATACAAAGTTAGACACGAGTACACTCTACAAATAAGTGTACTCCTTGCTTCCGACTATTTTTAACCAGTTCATCTCCTTCAATTGTGAAAAAAAACAGAACATCACAGAGATTTACACATGAAATGATTCTACCGTTATATTCTTGCTTATACTATTTTTTTTCCTTCCAAAACTAAAAAATGTCGACTTCTTGAAACTTCATTGATTAAAATTATTAATGACTAAATTGAACAACTCAAATGATGAAGACTGGTCTTGTAGCTTATGTTTAAAGAAAAAGTGTAAGGATCACTTTGTTTTTGGGAGTGTTATGACTGTAAGAAATAGTTTTGCCTACAGTGTCATGATTTGCCTTCAAATTTGTTTTCTTCTTTCGACAATTTTTTCAATTATGGAATGCGCTGGGTTTGCAAGATATGCCTTAGTGTGGTAGAAGCCGGACGTACTTTTAAAGTTCTTTTTGTACGGGCTTGTAAAAACAAGGATAAAAAGTTAATAGTTTTTACTGCTTGTAGTAAAGTTTATAAAGTTTTTAAGGCCAGCAAATTCCAACTATATTTTGACTTGTCTTGTGTTGATATTTACCCATATTTTATGATAAAACAATGTCCTAACTGCTGTTCGTGTTCGGTCACACCACGTCTAATTGTAAAAACGGAAGTATATGTAGATATTGTTCAGAGTCTCACAATGGCAATATATGTGATAAAAGTGACTCAAATAATCTGAAATAATAATGCTACTAACTAAATATGATAATGCTTCGTTTGATCACTCAGCCTTGAGTTGTAATTGTCCTCAAGTTCAAAGGGAGCTTTTAAATGTTAAAAATCTTACTTCCTATGATTCGGATGATGGCTAGTCACATGCAACCCGAGTCTTTCAAATTTTCCAATGATTTTGAAGCAAACAATTTGAAGCGTAAGTAAGGTTGGTTAGGTACTGGGTTTCGATAACTCAAGGTCTTGGATTCGATCCCGCATCAAGCCTACTTTCTCATGGTTAGATATAAGCGGCGCAAAGTGTGCCCTATCGATGAAAACACCACAAACAAAAAATTTACCTATTTCTGGATCGAATAGAGCGAATGCTTTGCTGACATTGAACAAGCTTAATTGACCTTGACAGCCTTTATCTTTGAAGAAGTTATGTTGTGGGAAAATGCGAGTAATGTCTCGACGAATGGTGTCATCAAAGTCGCACGCTTGAACTATCAAAGAGGGATACGATTCAACAAAGGAAACTTCGTCAATGTAGCTCAGAGCCAACAACTGCCAAACTTCGCCTCTCAACGCGTCAGGAACGCCCAGTCGACATAATCGTTGCAACTTCAAATAGATGACAAGGTTGACTAAAAATCAAGTCACTTGAACTTGAAATGCTATATAAAAGTGTAAAAAACAAAAATGTTATGAGAAAATTAGAATTTAAAGTGTTTTTTAAGAAAAAAAGTTTTCAAATCTTGTGTAGTTTCTTTGTAGTTTTAAGTTAAAAAAAAGACAAGCTTAAAATGAAAAGGGACGAACTTAAATTGAAAAAAGACGAAATAAAATAAAAGTACTATATATCGGCCAATTTGCTTATCAGTGCAACGCTAATTTGAATAGCAAATATGAAGGAAAATTTGAAAAATCCTTTAAGATCCAGAATTATGAAGACGAATAATCTGCTTTCTTTTCAATCGAAATGTATGCATTTAAAGCAGACACATTTCATTTCTTGGGACACTGTGTACTACTAGTCCTCAAAGGATTAAGGAATATTATTTTCCTCTTGAATCCCCGAATTAGAAAGCAGAACTCTTTCAACACTAACTTGAGTAGTTGGTAACGCAATGCAAGAACAAATTTCTGGAGTCACTAGCCATTTTTTTTAACTGATTCTAATTCTCGAAACCGATTTCCCATTTTTGGCTTTTGGTAACTGAAATATTTTCCTATTCTCTCTTTCTAGAATTTACCTTTAATAAAAATTAAATTAGAAAAGAAATAAAGGGCATACTTCTGAAGATTTATTCAAGGGTTGAAGTCTCCACTCATTCAAAACTTCGTTCCATTTTCTCAATTCATCGGTTGAACAGTCCTTATCCACGAAACCCATTCCGCTCATCACATAATCTTCTTCATCATCTAGCTCATCGTCAATGCCATCATCACTTTTTACTCCATCTTTGTTATATGTGTTGATGGAAGTAATTTGATCGAGTTTTTCATAAATGCCATCATTTAACAAATGTTCACCTTCTTTCCCAAACAAAAGTTGGGATTTTTTCCTCAACTCTGAAAGCCGCTTAACAGACTTAACTTGTGAATATTCTTGTTCAGAAGTAGAACTTAAAGTAAAAAGGAAATATAACGTGGTAAAAATGAAATAATGCTTGCCAATTTATACATTTAATCTTCAAGAACCATGTATTTCTGAATACAAATTATACTGCTGGTGTTAATTTGGTTAATACAACTAGAATCGCAGATAATATTAATAATAAACAACTTCAAAAATATCAGTATTATTATCAGTTGCAAAAAAATAGAGTCAATGACACTTTGTTTGTTTGTTCAAATTAATTACAATGTTATTATTTAAAAAATACAAACTCAAAGAAAAAAATAGCTAATTAACTTTTCATTTTTCTTTTTTTTTCATTTTAAGCGATATTTTGATATTGCCTGTGATTATTATTATTACTAGACGGTCCCTGTGTTTGGTCTCTCGCTTCGCTCGAGACCTGTTTGGATTCTAGGCATCTCAAAAAGATTGCACGCCACGCGTGATTCTTGGACGTGTGACAGATCATTGGTACCGCGTGTGATTCTAGGACGTGTGAAAGATCATTGGTACCGCGTGATTCTAGGTCCAGTTAAAGATCATTGGTACAGCGTGATTCTAGGACGTGTGAAAGATCATTGGTACCGTGTGATTCTATTCTAGGACGTGTGACAGATCATTGATACCGCGTGATCCTAGGTCCAGTTAAAGATCATTGGTACCGCGTAATTCTAGGTCCAGTTAAATATCATTGGTACCGCGTAATTCTAGGTCCAGTTAAATATCATTGGTACCGCGTGATCCTAGGTCCTGTGAAAGATCATTGGTACCGCGTGATTCTAGGTCCAGTTAAAGATCATTGGTACCGCGTGATCCTAGGTCGAGTTAAAGATCATTGGTACCGCGTGATCCTAGGTCCTGTGAAAGATCATTGGTACCGCGTGATCCTAGGTCCTGTGAAAGATCATTTGTACCGCGTGATTCTAGGTCCAGTTACCGCGTGATCCTAGGTCCTGTGAAAGATCATTGGTACCGCGTGATTCTAGGTCCAGTTAAAGATCATTAGTACCGCGTGATCCTAGGTCCTGTGAAAGATCATTGGTACCGCGTGATCTTAGGTCCAGTTATCGCGTGATCCTAGGTCCTGTGAAAGATCATTAGTACCGTGTGATTCTAGATCCAGTTAAAGATCATTGGTACCGCGTGATTCTAGGACGTGTGACAGATCATTGGTACTGTGATTCTAGGACGTGTGACAGATCATTGGTACCGCGTGATCCTAGGTCCTGTGAAAGATCATTGGTACCGCGTGATCTTAGGTCCTGTGAAAGATCATTGGTATCGCGTGATTCTAGGTCCAGTTAAAGATCATTGGTACCGCGTGATCCAGTTAAATATCATTGATACCCCTAATAACCATTAAATCATCTACACAGATCATTGGTACCACTTATTTTAATCATTGATATCGCCCATGTTAAAGATCATTGGTACCGCGTGATTCTAGGTCCAGTTAAAGATCATTGGTACCGCGTAATTCTAGGTCCAGTTAAAGATCATTGGTACTGCGTGATTCTAGGTCCAGTTAAAGATCATTGGTACCGCGTGATCCTAGGTAATAGAGTTTAAAAAAATAAAATTTATAAACTAAATAATAATTAAGATTATAGAAATATATTATTGAAAAATAAAATTTATAAACTAAATAATAATTAAGATTATAGAAATATATTATTGAATAATAAAATTTATAAACTAAATAATTTAGATTTTAAGGGAATCTATTAATAAAACCATTAGTTATTTAAAAATTATTATCAATAGTAGGTATCAATTTATAGAAATCTAAAAAAAAATCAAAATTTATAAATTAAGAAAAACAACTTTAATAAAGAATCTTGTTTTATTAAAAATATAGATTTGAAATAGTAGTCATATAAATTTATTATCTTTCTTGGGAAGAATGAATAAACCCATCATCAGCCATTAATTGAATTTGATGATATTGAGAATGTAAAATTTTTTTAATGCAAATGAATTTTTTTGATTGGTTAAAATAAGTACATTATGCACGTATATACAAAATATACAAATATATATATGAATTTTTTTGAATAAAAAGATTTATGGTAAAATAAAGTTAATATTGTTATTCAGAATGATAAGAGGATTCTAAAAATATAAAAAACTTGATTTTTGGTTGAATATATGAGAAGTGATAAAAGTCTAATTTTGAGCGCGCTGAAAAGGCCTGAAAAATCGGAAAATTGAAAAATAAAAAAAAATTAAAATTTAAAAGCCTATTCTGATAGAGTTTGATACGCTGATTCCAAATATGTAATTTGTTTGAAATGAATCAAATGATTTTTTAATTTTTTTTGAGGTCAAAGTTGAATTTTTTGTCATTTTTTCAAGCTCAAAGGCTAAAAAAAGTATTTAAAAAATGTTTAATTTAATATATTTTTACATTTTCGTAATCAGTATTACCCCCTTACAATTTTTCAAAAAAATTAAAAAAATTATTTCTAAATTTTTCCACCGTAGTATGTTTAAATATCAATTATATATTATGAATGTGAAAAAAAAATTGAAAAAATAATTTTATTCTTCATTTTACACGCTAAAATATAGTAAACAATGTCAAAAATGTGCATATTGTTCAAGGTGTTATAAAAATTTTTTTTGAATTTATTTGAAAACTAAAAATAATTTAAAATGTAGGTAAAAGGGTGCTCTTTAAGATAGGCATGGTTTAAAATGATTTTTAAAAAATTTCTGGCATTTTTGTTCTATTATTAAATTTTTAAAATTTAGACAAAAAAAATTTTTTTTTTAAAAATAAAAATAATTTTTTCCAAATTTTTTCACCATAGTGTGTTTAAATATCAGTTATATTTTATGAATGTGCAAAAAAAAATGAAAAAAAAATTTTAATCTTCATTTTACACGCTAAAATATAGTGAAAAATGGCAAAATTGTGCATATTGTTCAAGGAGTTATAAAAAAAATTTTGAATTTTTTTGAAAACTAAAAATAATTCAAAAATGTAGGTAAAAGGATGTTTTTTAAGATAGACATGGTTTAAAATGATTTTAAAAAAATTTCTCACATAAAGTTTTGTTGCAAAGTTAAATTTTGGAAATTTAGACAAAAAAAATTTTTTTCAAAAATCAAAAAATTTTTTTCCAAATTTTTTCACCATAGTGTGTTTAAATATCAGTTATATTTTATGAATGTGCAAAAAAAATTGAAAAAAAATTTTAAATCTTCATTTTACACGCTAAAATATAGTGAAAAATGGCAAAAATGTGCATGATGTTCAGGGGGTTTTTAAAAAAATTTTTGAATTTTTTTGAAAACTAAAAATAATTGAAAAATGTATCGACGCATCTTTACACCCCGCTGTTCACATATAGAATGTAGATAAAATACATTTTAGCTTTGACTTGTTTTGTAAATGGTGTTGTTTATGTTCCAGATAACGACAATAAGGTGGCCGTTAAGTTCTTCGGAAAAAAACATCGACTACTATATATACACGCACACAAATACGCATAGACTTTAAAACTGCTCATGATTCCAATTCTAGTATTTGTTTTTCGTTCAAACTTTATTGAAGATTTTGAGCAATTATATTGTGAGCATAATAATCTTTCAGAAGATGCAAAGCCTAAGACTATGTAGAAGATACTTGGATTGGAAAAGCGAATAATCGAAATTATTTTTAATATAGAACATTGGAATTGCTATAAATTAGACAAAGAATCTTCTATCATCAAAGCAAATAATGAGTGTGAGGGTTGTGGCATCATGCTTTTAACTCTTTAATTGGAGTTTTTCATCCAAATAATTTAGAATTTTATAAATATGTTAATAAAATGAAGAAGCTAGAGTTGAAGTAGAGTCGAAGAGGTTTTGTTTTGTGCTTAATCTTTTGTTCAAATAAAAATACAAATTCTGACCTAAGAATTCAGCGAATTTGTAAACAACTTTGAAGATTTAGGTGAACTTGAATATTTAAGAGCATTAACTCATCATTTATCTTGACAATACTTTTAATGCTTTTCGATGAATTCACCCATCGATAAATTTACAGTGAATCCCTAAATAATACACGTATTTTTAAAAACGTCATACGCATCTATAAAGGTCTCAAGTTTTTCACTACTCAAATATATGACCGCCTGTTTTTTAAAACGATTCAAAAAAAATTCGGAATTGTAGTGGTATGAAGAGTTTTGATAAGTCACAAGCTACCCACTAAATTAAAACTATTGTTTTCAACGAACATACTAAGCGGTTAACGCCCAGAGTCGACTTTACAAACATAAAATCGTCTGCGTTTATCAAAGCTCTTTAATACAAATCTTCTGCTTACATTGGATATCGTCTGATTATTCTAGTCGTTAACGGGTTAATGCTGAAATGATGGCTCTGCTTTTGATCATATCGAGAGAATTTGTTATTCAAAGAAATCATTTTTGAATTTTTCAAACAATGGAGCAACTAAAATTTCCCCTAGTTAAAAAGTCAAATTACAATATTGCAGCACTACAATATCAAAAATCGAAAGATAATTTTAAAATTAATGAAATCACTCACAAAGGATAGAAATTTCAAGTCTGAAAGTATTATTAATTATTTCATTTTTATTACACTATTTTTCATTATTTTTAAGGTCCATTTTAGGAATATCACTAAGCCTCTTTCAAACAAAGAATCCCATGACACATTTATAGGAATTAAAAAGCATATGCATTACCTACCACCATCCATCTTTTCTTCCTTAACAAATATTACATACTCCTCTTTTAAGAAAGTTTTTGTGAAAAAGCTAAAAAAAAAAAAGAAAAAAAAAGGTATATTATATAGACAAAAGACTCAGCACATACGAAAGTGGTGGACATGCTTCGTCATGGAAAGAAGCTTTAAATGGAAAGTAGAATTGAATTGGCCGCGAAACTTTTTGAAAGGTCACATCACATACTAAACAGAGCAAATGTGATGCTTGGTTTTTGCCAAGTTGTAGAGGTGATGAGGAAGTGGATTGAGGAATCAATTTCCATAAGAAAGAAGAATTGAGAGAATGGGAGTCAGGAGACAAGGACATTGACATCTAAAAGCGATATGAATATTGAAAAAGAATTTGAATAAGGGCGATAAACAAGAACAGGGATGAGAGAAGCTTTGTACGATGCATTTTCAATGGCAGAAGATGCATCGCTAATGTAAGCCGTGTCGCAACTTCTGACTTTTAAAGCTCTTTTTTTACTTTCTACATTTCTAATCAAAAGATTGATCTTTTTGTGTGAACTGCGATTTAGAGAGAAATGACCTTTTTCAAAGGAGCACTTTCTAACGTTGGATTCATTCTCCTAAAAGGCATTAAATAAAAAAGGCATGCGCGGAGAGAAGTGAAAACCTCAATCTCAAGGCAAAATTCAAGGAAGAATGCTTTATTGCCAGTTTCTTGGTGCACAGTATCGGGTAGTAGGATTGATCTTAAAGCGGAGTAATCATTTAATCCGGGCTCCTTGAAAGTGGAGACGATGCGCTGAACAATTTTCCTTGTCTGAAAAGATTAGAAGAATGGATTAAAGAGCACTTCAGATTGAAAACTTGGTGTAATAATCGAACATTTTACAAAACTCTCTCTTTCGCAGCGAAAAACATAGCAGCTGTAAAGGGCCGAGGATGTTTGGGGGGAGCCAGAGGAACTTTCTTCTGAGCTGTGATGACTGCATGTGAAGGCAAAGCAAGCATTGTGAACACTCAGTTCGGGAGCTTTGACGCAAAAGATTATCTGGCTGATTTGAAAGCGCCAAATTTCACTCCCTTTAAACTTGTCAAACAAACTTAAATTTAAATGATGTGAAATTAATAATTTTTGTGTTGATAATTTTAGATGCAAATATGATAGAAGTCTGCAAAAGTGGATATATCTATATATTTGAGGCTGTAAAGAGGATGCAGAGTATGAAAGTAAAAAGAACGACTCCTTCAAATTAACTTACTAATCAGCTTACTATCTGAAAAACTAACCGCATCATTTATACTATTTTATAAAAATACAGTAACCCCTCTCAGATGATACAAGTCAGCTACATTACGACTCCCTCTTAGATACGACTTAATTTACATGCACAGATAATATAATCATTAAACACGCCTCCTAACGACGGTTCTAACCTCTCACATAGGACTAGAATTTCGGTTGAAACATTTCTCAGGACCTCAAGGATTTTAAGCTGGTTGATTTCCCAAAAAATGGAAACGAGGCTCGAGAAAAGTATTGATTTTATTTTTTCATTTTATTCAATCGAAAATAAAGAAAGCTTAAATTTTCTAATATCAATGAAAGTCCTAAACTGTATGAATCCATTGCAGCTACTTATTACAGTGTCCGAAAAATTCGTCGTAGACAAGTTTGCCGTAGGAAAACTCGCCTCAGGAAATTTCGCCTAATAGGAAAAATCGCCGGGAGGCAAATTTGCCGTAAAACAAGTATTTGTGATAAAAACAATTTGGTTTTTGAAGTACCATTTTATCTCTTTCAAACAACCAAATTTGGCCAAGTGATTATTTTTTCTATTTTATCTTTATTTTTATTTTATCCTATTTTTTTTTTTATCTTTATTTTTTTCGACTATAGTTTTTTGTAGGCAGACGATGGTTTATCAAATGGAAACTAGTAGATGAGGACTGAAATTAGTTGAAGATCTTAACTATATTTACCAAATAGATGGAAAATACGGATAATAAATAAAATAAAATACGGATAATAGAATAAAAAAATAATTACTCCATTTCCTTATTGGTTGTTTACTTAACAGAAACTTCGAAAGCCAGGCTTGCTTGTTTGGAAGAGATAAAATGGTACTTCAGAAACCAAACTGTCTTTATCACAAACACTTGTTTTTTACGGCAAATTTGTCTTATGGCGATTTTTCCTAGAACCACTTATTACTAAATGTTTTGTCCTTTATACAACTTACATCTTGTGAAAGTGAGAGAAGTTTTCAATGGTATCTAACTTTTTATCTCAAAAAAGAGAAACTTTAAAAGACGAGTTTGAAAAGTTTATTTTAATAAAGATTAGTTTTACTTTTTATGTATGCACTTTTCTAGTCTTGAGAATTCTCAACCTAAATTCTCATTTCTCAAGAAATCAGGACCTCTACATACGATTTCATTTATTATACCGCTTAAATTTTTTTTATTTGTACTATCATCAAAGTAAAGATAAACAAATGATGTATAAGTGTATGTATATTCCATGTTCCAATGAATGCTTATAATGAAGTTATCAAGGCGTGAAATATATCCATCTCTCAAAACATATATCTCTAAAATCCTAGCATGTTTCTTGTTCTTTGGTGCTTTCCAGGAAAAATCATAAGTAGCAAGAAATGTAATCATCGTATTTAAAAGGCAAAAAAAGAATAAATTCGTCTATGTTGCAGTGCTATGGGTGAAAAGAAATATTTAAAAAGAATATGAAGTGAAACTTCTTTTGTCAAAGTCGGAAGCCAAGAGTTGGTATTAAATTTATTAATTTTTGGAATATATATTTTTCTCTATTACTCCCCAGTCCTCTAAAAATTTACATCGAAAGTTTTGCTCTGGGTGTCACATAGGCATGTGAGGAGGTAGTATCAAGTGTGCTTCTTCATATTAATATTGGCTTAGTTATTTATTATTACAACGCAAATCAAATATAGTGGTTTTTTTTACAAATTCGTGATTTAAAATGTGCGTTTTTGGCATTTGTTATATGCAATTTTTTCTTTGGCGCTTAGCTCTTTATGTGCTATTTATTAATTTACATTACATTGATAAAAAATAAGAAACAAAAATGTTAAAATTATATAGACGTTACATTGTCATGGCGTTTTAAAAACAACTCTAACATTAACATACCTGTCAACCTAAAAAATTTTAAATCTAGAGATTTTCAGCGTTATATGGGAAAAAACCGGGAAAATATGTTAAAAACCGGGAGAAATGAATTGTTTTGCATAGTTATTGTTCAAAAAACAAATATTATCATGTGTATTTGACTTTTTTTGAATTGACACAAAATAGCGATATTATTATTATAATTAAAGTTACAAAAAGTATTTTTTGAAGAAGAAATAAACTAATAAGAATACTGACATTTTTCAGTGTTGTATATTACAGTTGCTTTTTTTTTGAAAGTTTAAGCAATTCTTCATCTGGTCTCCAATCGCAACAATTATTTTCTTTTTATTTGCTTTCATAGTTCAAGAAAATACTTCAAGTAAGTAGTTAATTCATACTTCAAAGAAGATCGGGTATCTGTTTTATTTTTCTTTATAATGTTAAATAGTCTCTCAAGACTTGCATTACTATGTAGAAGATTGAATGTTTTGGATGGAACAAGTAGCAACGGAAGGAAGAATTTAAAATCTGTCTAAGTTCCAGGAATTTTCATTTTAGCAAAGTAGTGCCATAAAACATCTATTCGATAATGAACATTTTTTTGGCCTCCATCATCAACACTATTCACTATTTCTGCTTCAATCCAAACATTATTTCCAATTTCACCAGCAGATAAAGATTGGTAATCGACAAATTCTTCGAACAATGAGTCATGGTTGATACTTTTTATAAAAATTTGGTTCGAAAACTTTTCAAGAAAATTTAAACTTGAGACCATTCACTTTTGTCCCTTTGAACGTCAACCTATGAACTGTTGAGTACAACTTTGTTTTCAAGTGGAAATTTATTTTGAATATACAAAAGCGCTTCTTTATCATAAACTTGGGTAGCTTGAATGAATTTATTATAGTTTTCTTCTGTTATTTTTCCAGAATTTAGCAATGTGTTTAACTTAAATTTTGTTAATCCACCAAGAAAAATTGTTTTAGGCTCTATAAAAACAGAAGTATCAGACAAATTGAGGTTCAATACAGAATTGATGCTTTTTAAAGTGGTTGGTTTCAAAAATCTTGAGGCAATTCTTCTTCCAAGATTTTATATAGAAGATTTAAGTAAATGTAGTGAAGGTTCTTCTCGTTGAAGAAGTAAATTAAAATTGGTAAATAAACTAATTGTTGACTGCATAAAGAACAAAGCAGGTTCCAGCAACGGATTGTCAAACAATGATTTTAGTCTTTTGAAACGCTCATTGTTGAAAGATTCACTTAAAAAGTATGATCTCAAGCTTGGAAAGTTTTTAAGACTTTCCAGTGCATTTTTCTAAAGAAAGCCATCTTACCGAGAGGTGCTTCAAAACAGAACGATATTCTTGGTTACAAAATTCAAAGTATTATAAAAGCTTCTCTTTTCGTTTAGTGCTTCTATCAAAGCTCTATAGTCTATATAAAGACTTCCTCTCAAATCGACTTTTTATTTACGGGTAGAGTGGGTCTTATCTGAGAGGGTTTGTTGTATATGATGAAAAATTCAAATACTTCTTGAATTAATTTATAGAGACAAAAAACAATGAATAAAAATAAAGCCAAAGTTATATATTTGAAATATAAGTGTGTAAACAGGGAGAGCTATAAGTGACAACGATTTCAATAGAACTCTATTTTACTATTTCTAGGCAGTAGCGTAGCCAGGAAGAGGCATATGGGGCCGTGCCCCCTCCCGCTTTCCCCGCCATTTTCGCTAGGTACACCCCCCTCCTCAATTTCTGTTCCCATGAAAACATAAGAACTAATGAAAATCAAGCTGTTATAAGAAGTTGCAGAATATTTGAAGGTATCATATTTCATATTCATATGACATCTTTATAAAAGATATATTTGCTTTTATAGTTTAACACTGTACAATGTACACATGCTATATACTAAGAAATACACATACGATTTATTGAAACAAGTACAGTAGGGATACAACATTTTTGCAACTCCATAATCCTGTATCATTTTCTAATGAGCTATTTGTAGAAAACAGTGAAAAGCAATGTTTTTTTATAAATGCTCAAAAAAGGTCACCCATAATTAACTTTGAAATTATATATTTTGGTGCATTTGGTCGGATTTCAAAAAAGTAGAATAATGCACTAAAAAAGAAAAATATTCAAATGATTTAATTCATGCGTGTTAAATTAACTTTATTCTGCATCCTAGAATAGTTTGAAGAGTATAAGTTATATAAAGAAAAATTAGTCAATAGTCAAATTATTGTAAATCAATAGAGAGAATGGAACAGTGATCGGTTGGCTTTGTTCTTAAAAGTAGCATGTAGTTCTTGCATAACTTTAATTGATTGCTTCTGTTTTTAGTGACTAAACCCGTATCTATCAGTACCCTAGTTTTGATGTATATAAACATACTCGTTCATTCACTTTTTCCAATCATTCAAACATCTTAAATTTTTTTCAATTTTGAAATTATATCCCTTTGTGCATCATCATTTTTTATGTGTAGCTACGCCACTGTTTCAAGAAAGAATAATCGCTTGCTTTTTTCTGAATAGCGTTTATATATTAAAAAGTAGACGATTTTGATTTCTCCGGACATTGGTGCCACACTAATTCTCAAAGAGTTAAATAAATTATGTATATTCAAATAAAAGGTTCTTACATGAGCGAATCTTTACAGGAATTAGGAATATAAAGAATGACGGGAAAAACAAATTTCTCCGATGTAGAAGTATTTAAAACATTAATAACTTTGGCGATTTCAACCTTACTTCTGGGATCTGAAATTAAAGATAATCCTAGATATTGAACATTATCGTGGAGAAAAAACTTAGAGAATGGTTCATGCATCAGATATGATAAAATAGTATCAAAATAAACTTGATCTAAACAAAAATAGATAGAAAAGAATAAAAATTTTAACATCAATTATATTTTAAATCATTTAGAACTTACTGTTAGATTCATGGATCTCCATAACAAAAAAATTAATTATAAATATCCACCATTTAACAAATGTGAGAATTCAGTTTGAAATTTTTTAAAAATAAAAACAATACTTTGGGAGATTTTAAATTTTAAATCCAAGTTAGTTTAGTTTTAGGGTACATTTATCAATTTATTTTATTTATAGTATTTTACTTAGACCTATTTTCGAATCTATTAAAAAAGTTATTAGCTTGAATTTTTTTAATAAATTAATCAGAAATACTAATTACAAATTAAAATTTTATGATATAAGCAAAGTCCTTAATTGTTTTTTCACTCAAATATTTAGAATAACTAAAATACACTTGAATAACAATAACTCATGATTAACAAAGGTAAAAGTTTTATTTCTGATAACAATATACTTTTTGACACAAATAACCTAAAAAACCCAAATAATATATATTTAAGCCAAAAATTAATATAATTGTATGAAAATAATATTTAGAGCTTAAATGCTCAATTTTTACATAGCAAGTTTAATGAACTTGAAATTTTTATTCATAAATTAACTGAGTTCCTAACCAAACCTCTCTCTATAATATGGTGTGTTGAAGAGACAATTCAATATAGATTAAAAGGATTCACTACTTCCAATGCTCCTAGAAGATCTTCAATACAAGGTGGGCTCATGATTTATGTGTTCGATTAGGTTGTAGCGAGTTTTTTTTAAACTCATTTGAATATCAATCTTTAATACTTGAAATATCTGATTTCAAAAAAATTATTGTGGGCAATATATACAGATTACCATCTATTTGTTAAGAAACAATTGATAATTTTTTGATCTTTTTTGGAAAACTACTTACCAATCTTGATAGAAATTCATTTAATCTTTTCTGTGGAGATTTTAATTTTGATTTATTTAAACTAACTAACTAATATATTAATAGATTTCTTAGTTTGATTATTTCTAATTAATTGATTCCCCCAATTACTTTACCTACACGACTACAAACAAACACTCTAATAGATAACGTTTTTTTTACAATTTTTCTAATTAATCATTAACAAGAAACCTTTCAATGAAAAATTCGATATAAAATTATTTCAATCTTTAGCTGCAGAAGGTAAAGGTATCATGGGTTGTTTTCATCGATAAGGCACAATTGCGCCGCTTGTATCGAACTATGAAGAAAGTAGGCTTGATGCGGGATCGAACCCAAGACATTGAGTTATCCATACCCAGTATCTAACCAACTTTACTCACGCCCCTTAGAAACTAAGTGGTTTTTAAATACAGAAAAGAATAATAGTAATCCCGACATTTTCTTCAATTATTTAACACAATATATATGTTTTTTGATAAAAGAATCAACTAGAACATTGAAAATTAATAAATATAAATACAAATATAAACTTTGGATTAATTTGGATTATTAGACATGATTATAAAACGTGATAGACTTTATCAGAAATACAAAAAATTAAAACTTATCAACGAAAAGCCAATTTATAATATTGAGAAACAAAATACGGAAAAGTATTTCTCTAACAATTTTGTTAAATGCAACTCAATGCAAAAAGTTTGATATAAAATAAATGAAGTTATTAAAAATATGTATAAAAGATGGGTTGAATATACTTGATGATTATGAAGCAGCTAATAAATTCAATGAATGTTTCACAAACACAATAAATCATTTCAGTTCAGAATATGATATTTCTTCTCAAAAAAATAGACGTGGTTTTTTTGAACTCAGTCTTATCACGTATGAAGAAATACTAGCAATCATTGATAAATTCAAAGATAATAATACCGAAGATGTATATGGAATATAAATGAAACATATAAAATATATAAAATACTATTTAAGCGTCCCTTTATCCTATTCTATTAATCTTATCAAATAACATAATACATAAATTTATACCTATTTATAAAAAAAATGATGAATTTTCAATTGAAAATTATAGACCTATTCATTAGCTCATACACTCAATTCATAAGCTCGAACACGTCTTCTCCTTTTGTTGTAGTTTTCATTTCATTGGTCAAGAGTAATTCACTTCGAATTGCATCCTTAGTAGCATAACCCACATATACCAAATGCTGTGCGCAGTTTGACACATCCGTTGATTCGTCCAGTTGTATTGCAAATCCATATTTTGAGCCTTCTACTGTTATTAATGAATGGTTCATTAATAACAGTAGACATTTCTGTAATACACCTCTGTATCGTATTATTTGACACTGCTTCATTAACGATGCTATGCTTCACCTTTGTTGTGGAAGGGTTTTATTTCTTCCCCAAAAAAACCCCAATTTCACAGGAGGGTGTCAAAAAAAAAAACAAATGTTGAAATTAATTCTTTGTTTTTTTTTGTTTTTTTTTTTAATTTTCTTAAAAAAAATGGATTGCGGTCTTTCTAGTCTGGATGTTTAGTTTGGAGATGGCGTTGTAAAAGGCTTCATTGATGCATTTGATAATGTCTTCATACACAACACACACCGTTGCACAGATTCTTCCCTATTATTCAATTCATAGAACCAAAATTAATATATTGATCGCTATACTGTCGTTAGGGTATATTGATTTGACGCTATAATAATCTGAAATAAAACTAAAAGTTGCTTTTTAATATATTGAATATATATAATAATTTACATAATCGATAAAAATAAACAATCACAATATATCACAGCACTGTACCTACTAAGTCAACAGAATGTGTGTGCAGGCTACACATATTTACATGTATTACAGTTGAGGAACTAAAGAAAATGAACTATAGCCAAATTTACATTACACTACATTTCTCTGAAAACAAGTACTTTTTTTGAATTTTTGAAAAACATCTCGCATACCACTTGGAAGGCTTTCGCGTACCACCAGGGGTACGCGTACCACAGGTTGGAAACCCCTGTTATAGAGTGATCATGGGATTACTCTCTACTAAGCTTTTCAAAAAACATGTCTTTTAAGTGTAAGAACCTTTTTTTATGTCCCCCATGGCAATTTTTCGAGTTGCCTTCATTGCTTTGCTTATTAACATAATTTTGAAGGATAGACTTTGCAGTTGAGTATTTTATACCAAGGATTTCTGATGCTCGTTTACTGATAAAAACTCTATGGAAAAAATGTTGATTAATTCAAGCTTTTTTTCATTTGAGATTATGTTATACATGATAGAATAGGGGTAGTAATAAGGATGATCAAAAATTCAACAGAAATAGACAGATTGTAAAGCATTCTCTTTATATAATACTATTTAGAGAACCGATATCAAATCTGAAACAAAAAATAGGCAAATCTGTGCATGTTTTAAAAGTTTGAACATAAACTAAAAGAAAAAGCCAGGTCCAATACTACTGTTTTTTAGTTCATTTTGAAGTAACAGTTTGTTTTAATACCCATTTTAGTATAAAGTATTAGTATTAAATTAAAATATTTATAATACCAAAGCAGTGGCGGATCCAGAAATTTCTTATAGGAGGGGGGGGGGGGCGAAATCAATTAAAATTTTTTGCAATTTTGCTAAAAGTCATCAGAGAATACGACAGCTGTTTATGTCTTTTAGAATCACTAATTATTACCTATGTTTTCATATTTTTAACATTATTTTGCCATGAATAAATTGCATAAATTTATTTTTTATATATGTAAGGGTATACATTAGTAAGGGTAATTTTCGAAGCCATTTTTCCTTGGATCCGCCACTGATACCAAGTATTCAAGGCAAAAAAATTAAAAAATACCAAAAATCAAATTAAAATGTGAGTTTTTGATAAAAAAAAACTAATTTAATTTTTGTTTATAAGCAAATTATTTAAAAAAATAAATTGAAACTGATTTTGAGAGCTTGCTCATGAGATATTTTGAAATTCAGCAAATAAGAAATCTTTCTCAAATGTAAAAAAAACTTTGAAACTTGCACAAACAATTGAAAATGAGGAATAAATTTCATGAAGTACTAAAGAAAAAATCAATTCATTTTAGCTTCTAACTAAGTTTCTTGCAAAAAGGAATATGAAATTATTATTTTTAATTTGTATATTCACTGAAAAAATAAATTCATAAAGTAAATAATTCGCAACCGATAAAACTACTAGTTACTTACTACTTTTGTTTGTAAAACCTACCAACTTACATGATTTTATTCCAAGTAACTAGTAATATTTGCCTACAAACTGATTAGTAATAAGTGCTTTCTCTTTTTTTACTATTCATATGCGTAAAATCTACCAAGTTTCAATGTTTAATACGACTTGCTCAGTAAAGTTAACTAAATAAGTATTATATGACTTTTACAAAATCATCTTTTACTAAATAATTAGTAAAAGAATAAAAACTAGCAATTTTTATTAAACAATTTCTAAAAGCATAAATACTGTCACTACAAGACAAAATGTTTTTAACACAAATGCTTTTCATAGAATCATTATTATTCAATTTAATGAAATAATTTTATTTTAGATATTCTGTTAAGGAGTCACAAATAGAGTTAAAATTTTTCAATCATTAATTGTAAAAATAAACATAATACAGTCATTCCTTTTTATATCAAACGATGTCATAACTAAATTTTTGAAAAAACAAACATTTCATCAACTCTATAAGCTTTTATAATAGTGGATGTTACAAGCGCATAAAAATTATGCTAGTACAGTAGAACCTACGTTTTACGTACCCTGATTTTACGTCCTCGCCAAATGACCGATGACGTCATCTTTTTGGTCATTAAAGGCATTATTAATACGTTTTTTCTTTGTGATTTTATGTATTAAAAAGTTTATAAAGGTTAATAATTCATCCAACTTCACTGTAGTAGTCTTCTTTAGCTGCCATAGTCCCTCACGTCATACACGGTGTGACCATGTGTGATCCAGGCTAGGATTTTTGTGTTGTATGTCAATTTAATGGTCAACCTGGATTTTACGAATCCTAGATTTTATGTCCGCCGTTCGGTCCCGTGCCGTACGTAAAACGTAGGTTCTAGTGTAATAGGTGGGTGAGAAGAAGCAATGATGAGAAGTTTGTATCACATATAGTTTACTAATACAAGCTACATTTCGAGAGAAAGAGGAAATGACGTTTTTGAAGAGTGCTACAAATGTTGCTGTGCGACGATTTTAGCTTGTTATTTCCGCTTTTCAAGTCTCACTCTCTGTCTCCTTGCCAGTTGTACACACTACAGGCAACATATTTATTATTCAACAGTTTTCGTGACGCGTATCATTTAGCCTTCATCATTTTTTGTACATTTTAAAAGAAAAAATTTCTTTTGTTCTAATTGGAATTTACCTAAAGTAAGGTTTTTAAAACTAATATGATTTATATATAGTAAGTGTATTTTAGTTACGCATCAATAAATATTAATTAGCAAGTACAATTTGTATATACTTTTTTGATTTTCTTAGAATGTTTTTTGTAAGATTTTGTTTGTAGAGAATATAAGAAGTATTTAAATCATATACATGATGATAGGCACAAAGGGGTTCATATGCAGTGTCTGTTATGCAAAGCAGCGTACAAAAACAAATACTCTCTTACTAGGCATTATAGGTTTAAACATTCAAAAAGAGATAAAGACTTATCGTGTAATGTTTATAAATAATAACAGTAAAACGCTGATGATTTTGATAATAGACAATACCATGTTAATGCCCAAGAACCTTTCATAATGAGTGTTGAAAATCAAGAGCAAAATCTTCCAAATCGAAATTCTTTAGTAAACAATAAAGTTGAAAGTTTTGCTTTTTTTATATTAAAAATGAGGGAGGTTTATAACGTACCATCGAACTGTTTAGAGAAAATTTTATCGGAGTTCAAAAAGATGTTAGATTCTCAAAAATTTTTGATCAGACAATCAATTAAAAGGATATGCCAAATGAACAGTTTATCTGATCAAGTTAGTTCAATTTTAACCCGTTAATGCCCAACGTATTTGTGTCCAACGTATCACATATGATACCTTAACAAATATAAATAGTTTTTACACTTATAATCACAACTGAGTTTTTTTACATTAAACATATCTTTAAAACTCCTAGATAAAACACGATTTTATAAAAACAGATGAGTACTTGTCTCATGATAGTTTTTATTTCAAATTATAAAGTGTAGTTTACTTCAAGTATACTATCACTTAGAAATTTCGATGTTTTGAAAAGGAGTAGCTACACATGTGACATGATTCATGATAAATATTTAGAGCAAACAGATAGCATATAATAGTTCACCATCAAATTTTATCTCATGATGTTGTGTTTAGATGTGAAGAGGAAAAAATGTTAAAGTATCATATGTGATACGTATGACTTGACGACGAAAATCATATTCAGTGAACGACAACTCAGTTGTCATATTGCAATCTTAAAAACAGATAACAGTGATCAATAAAATGTATGAAGTAATTTTCATTTATCTTTTTCAATTTTAAGCCTTCTTATTTGACTTTTCTGCAAAGCTCTGCTTGTTTTTATATTCAGCAACTACACTCTTATTACTTTTCTCATAATAACGATCAATGGTACTAAAATTTGAATGTACTCGTATTCATGAAATTGGTAACCATTAAAAATCGAAAAATAACTGAAATTTTTTTACATTCATGTTTACATGAGAAACAATGTTTTGATCATCAATTGCCATGATACTCCAGTTTTTAGTTCAAATTAAAAAAGTTGTGACTAATTTTGATGAAGAAATAAAAAATTGTTCTAAATGTTTCTGCTGATGCATTTTTCCTGGTTAGCGTAGTTTCTTTAATGGTTGGTTTATATTGTGTCTAAAATGAAGTTTTGGTCTAGTTGGCATTTTTGGATAGTAATAATTTAATTAACTCGCTGTAGCTATAATGGTATCTAGAAAAATTTTAAAAGGAGAGAAATGCCCCCCCCCCCCCCTCCTAAGTATTTATTCTTTTCTCTATAACTGTCTGATATAGGTTTCGGTAATTATACTCTGGCGTGAATCAAAAGATTATTGGCTGCTCAAAGAATATACTAAAACAGTGAACTGCTTTCAGAATATTATAAGCATCTCTCCTTGCATATCGTCATTTTTCGCGTCCTAATACTTCTCGCTATTTTTTACTTGAGCCATTGATAAATTTGCTTACTTTCCACTTTTTCGAAATCTACGATGTAAAATAGGTGGTGATATAGTACAAGCATGTCAAACTGGTATTTGGTCGCATTGAATAAAAAAAATTTCCTAGGGCCGCATAATTTTCATTGATAAAAATTACATAAATTAATTTCAGTTAAAAAAACAATGAAAACTTTATTATTCAAAATCTTTAAGTGTTTCACTAAGAGCTAGGCTGTACTGATTTTTGACACCTTTTTTGCTCACTAATTCCTTTATGTTCGATTTCACGGTTTGTGCCGTACCAACTTTTATCAAAGATGATAAATGTTGATCTGTCAATTTACTTCTTGTTAATGATTTTGTCATTTTCATCAATGAAAACAACTTAAAATTCTAGAGCAGGGGTCATCAAAGTTTTTCTCTATAGGGCCACATAGATCCGATCCAGATAATTAATATTCGCGGGCCTAAAAATTTTTTTCATGAATTTATGCTTAAAACAACAAATCAATTTATTTATAAAGACACAAAATAATAGAACAAAAAATAATATGGTAGAAAATTAATGGGATTTATGAAACTGGTGTTTAGTTCTTAAAATGGAACTAATGTCAGCCTCAAATTTAGTACATCCAAGAATAAGAATTGCTTTTAACTGGTTGTCTGTCAATCTTGTTCGGTGCGTTGACTTTATGTACTTCATTTTTGAAAAAGTTTGCTCACATTTATACGTTGTTGTAAAAACTGTAGCCATACCTGACGCAAATTTTTTTAGATTGAAAAACTCATCATCAGGTAAATATTTGTAGAATTCAAATAAACCTTCTCTATGTTTTGCTTTTAGCAAAGTAGAAGCTTGTAAATCGATTAATTAAAGTTGTAGGTGTGCTGGCATGTCATCAACGGTACATTCAAAAGGATTTTCAAACAAGTCATTTCTTATTTTATCAAGATCAGAAAATCGATTTGTGATGTTTTTATGTAACTTAGTGAGTACGTCTTTGTGAAATTCGAGATCTACTTGTTCTGTATTTTCAGCGAGAAACTCTTGAAAATTTTCAAAATGAGAGTAGTTTCCGTTTTGAAATTGACTTATAAACAATGTCAATTTTGTTCGAAAGACTGTAATAATTTTGTATAAATCACATATGAGATTTCCTTGTTTCTACAATTTTAAATTTAAATCATTCATGTGTTTTGTGATGTCGACCAAAAATGACAACTTTGATATCCAAGAAGGATCTAAAAATTGTCTATTCATTTTGTTTTTTTCACTTAAAAATATTATTATTTCTTTTCTAAGTTTAAGAAAACGAGATAATAGTTTTCCACAACAGCCATCTTACTGCTGTGTAGTAACTTATATCATCATATTCAGAATCAAGTTCTTCAAGAAAAGCTTGAAACTGCCTGTGAATGTGAGCGTGTCCTCTAATATAATTGACAGCTTTTGTGACTGGATTGAGCACACAAGATATATCTAATTGCTTTGCGCAGAGTGCTTGCTGGTGTATAATGCAGTGAATGAAAAGAGCCCTTGGACAGTGAAAATCTTCTATTTTAGCTTGAATGAGGCCTACCAGACCATTTTTATTCTTGCCATATTCGGGCCACCGTCAACTGTGACGCAACGAAGCTGATTCCATTTGAGATCATATTGTTGCAAAAAAATTTCTACTTGAATAAAAAGATCTTTTCCCGTTGTTGTTCCATGCATACTAAACACTGAAGCCAATTCTTCACTTATTTGGAAATCTTGACTTACACCACGAAGATATATAAAAAGCTGAGACGTGCTAGAAAGATCAACAGATTCATCAATTGCCACTGAAAACCACAAAAAAATTTTTGCTTTTTTACGTAGTTGTAATTCTATGTTTTCGGTCAGCTCTTCGGTTCTCCGCATGATTGAACTCGCAGGAAGACTAATATTTGAAAACAAATTTGTTCTTTCTGGACACAAGACTTTTACTGTCTCCATCATACACTCCTTTATAAGGATACCATCAGTAAATGGCTTCCCACGCTCAGCTAATTTTTTAGTTATTGTATAACTTACTCGAGTAATAGATTCATTTTCATGAAGCTTCTTTGTGAAAAAGTTTCTTTGCAATTGTAGTTTAGATTTCAATAATTCAGTTGTGTCTGTACGTTGTTTTCCATGGAGTTCTGAGTGTGTAGAAAAATGTTTTGTCTCGTAATGACGACGGACATTGTATTCTTTTAAGACTGCAATAGTTTCATGGCATATTAAGCAAATGGTTTTTTGGTAATTACTTATTTGGAAAAAATACTTTTCTTCCCAGCTTTTGTTGAAGACACGACATTCTTTATCAACTTTTCTTTTTTTAGAAGCCATCTTTAAAATTCTAAAAAATATTTATTCTAAATAGCTAAAAAAAATATTTAAATATTAAGTATTAAAAAACCTATATAAATATTAAAGGATCAGTAAAATAAATGCAATATTTAGAAATATTAGTATTAATGTAATATTAGTAATTAATATGACGCGATTTTAATTATTGGATACAGTTGAGAGCAAGCAAAAATAATTTTCTAATTTCTGATTTCTTATTTAAAATCTACAATATGAATTTAGGATGCGTTTGAAGGGCCGGATAAAAATGCGTTGCGGGCCGGATTTGGCCCGCGGGCCGTAGTTTGGAAACCCCTGTTCTAGAGTTTTATTATTTCTGATATACTTGAATTAATTGATGAAGAAGAAATAGCAAATGGTGATGTTTATATTGAGCCTCCAATAAACGCTTGCTCTTTGGTTTCCGACGAAGATTCTGGGGTTGAAGAACATTTTTCTTTCGATAACTTGACGACAAATCAAATTGCTGCGTCGTCACGAACTTGGATGAAAATAATGATAATGATGATGATGATAAATTCCAAGAAACTCTAAAATCGAATCGGAAAAGGTCAAGTGTTCAATGGAGTGTTATGAATACTGGCCGAGACTTGAAAAATGAATTTCTTCCAGTTCATGGGCCTTTTATTCATGATCAACCTCTGTCTCCTTATTCGTTTGTCTTCTTTTTTTCAACTTAGAATTGATCGATGCAATTGTTGGATTTACCAATCTTTATGCTGCCAAAAGAAATAATGCCTTGAATACATCAAGAGAGGAAATTCTTTGTTTTCTCGGAATTTTGATAATGCGAGGGTATACTATTTTGCCTAGAACAAGAATGTACTGGGAAAAAACAAGATTACTTTAACTCATTTATAACAAGCTCCATGTGAAGACAAAGATTTGAAGAAATCAAAAAGTATCTTAATTTTTGTGCTTGAATCCTCTGACAAATTCGCCAAACTCAGGATGCTTTTAAAGGAATTGAAAGAGAAGTATCAGTTGTTTATGCCTTTCAGAGAATTCAATTCTATTGATGAAACAATGATTCTGTACTTCGGTAATCATTGTAGTAAAGAGTTTATCAAAAGCAAACCCATTAGGTTCGGCTACAAACAATGGTCTCATTGTGTCTCGCCAGGATATTGTGTAAACTTCGATCTATACTAAGGAAAGAGTCCAGACAGCTCTAAATTTGGTGTCGGACCATCAATACTACTGAAGTTTGCCAATTCTCTCAATGAAAAAATGCTCAACAATTATTATCATTTTATTACTGGCAAGTACTTCTTCACTTATGATATTTTGAAAAGAATGAAAGAATTGAACTTTAAAGTCACTTGGACATTAAAATCAAACATATCAAGAAATTTCCCAATCATTTATCTGAAAGATCTCAAAAAAGAAAAAAGAGAATTTTATAAAATACTGACTAGCAAGGGTAGAGTAAATTTGTGTCAGTGGTTCGATAATCGCTTAGTACTTGCTATAAGTAATGCTCTAACTCAACCTCATATGATGAATGTATATAACAAAGAGATGGGATGGGTTGATCAAATGGACCAAAATATAGCAAAGTACCGCTGTTGTGTGCGTCGCAAGAAATGGTACTAGCCTATATTTACCCACCTTGTTGATATGACTTTGAATCAAGCATGGATTCTTTACAGGTTATCTTCAGGAGTTAAACTAGACTATTTGGGTTTTAGGAGATATTGTAGATTTGCTTCTAACAAAATATAGTTAAAGCCGGTGGCGGATCCAAGAGGGGGGGGGGGGGGGGCTCATGGGCCTAGCCCCCCCCCCCCCCCCCCATGAAAAATGACTTCGAAAATTACCCTTACTAATTTTGCTTTTTCCTAAAACAATACTTGTTGGTAGTTGATTACATGTTAAAAATATGAAAACATACGTAATTAGTGATTCTAGAAGACATAATACAGATGTTGTATTCTCTGAAGACTCTTAGCAAAATTGCAAAAAAATTTAAATAGAAAATGCCAAAGTGTAAAATGTTTTATGGATCAAGTATGTGTTAAAGGTCGTGTTGGCATAAATGTAAATGTTTTATAAGTTATTATAAATACTAAGGTTGACTTTTTTAATGTTTTTTATAATAACTTTCTTTGTTTTGCCAAGTTTCTTCGTTCTTTCATCCAATTGTTTTTTCTCATCAAATGTCGTTGTGCCCAAAGTATCATATATGATACGTCTATTTTCATGGAAAATAAAAATTATTTTTTATTTTTTCAAAAACATTGGTGAATAGTTAACCAAATGCGATAAATGTGTAAAGTTACGTAAAATTTTGATGAAAGAAAATATTTTGTCATAAGGCCTATTTTTTCTTCAAAAATCGTTGTCATTAAAGAGTTAAATTCACTTTATAATGAAAGACTAGTTTAGAATTATGTTTTGAAAAAATGAGTACAAACTACCGGTTAAATAAATTTGTTAAAGAAAATTTTTTTGTTGAACCTAGACAAATAGAAATAAAAATTGATTTGCCTTTCAGAAAATGTGTTGTTCAATATGTTTCCATTTTTAACGTTTTAAAGGAACTCTTAAAGAAAGATTGCATTTTTTCTTTTGTTACAAACGGATATAGTTCTTTAGATGGGCTCACGAGAGACTACTGTGATTCTCAGAATTATAAAAAATTATGCTCTTTTTCGCAATTTCTACCATTTCTAGAAATATTTTTGTATTATGATGATTTTACAATATCAAATCAGGTTGGCGAAAACAGAAAAGCTTAAATTCAGTGTTGTTTACTTTATCCTTGGCAATATACCGCCTAAATATAGGTCGAAGATACAATCTATTCACCTTGTTCTCATATGCTTTACCAAACTAATTAGAAAAGTAGGATTTAATGAAATACTTAAGCCCTTGACCAACGATTTGAAAGCCATAAAAAACGTGGGAATAAAAATTGAAATAAATCAAAAAGAATTCGTTTTTAAAGGGCATCTCTGCGGGATATTAGCAGATAACTTAGGTTCACATAGCATATGAGGTTTTATAGGATCATTCAATACTAATAGGTTTTGTAGATTTTGTTTATCCGATAAGGAAAGTGTACACAAATCTTTTGTATGTTCTAAACTCTTAAGGAGAACTCCCAAGTCATTTTTTAATCATATTTCAAAAGTTGAAAAAGATCCCAGTTTAGCAAGATTTTATGGTGTAAAGTATAGAAGTATTTTGAATGAATTAAAATTTTTTAACGTAATTCAAGGATTACCATCAGATATAAGCCATGATTTATTTGAAGGAGTTGTTCCACGTGTAATATCTACCATAGTTACGGATTTTATTGATAAAAAATTGTTTGATTTAAAGACATTTAACAATAAAATTAAAATGTTTCTTTTCAAGAATAATGATTTTGACAAGCCAAACCCAGTCAACATATTTAAAAAAAAAGGTGATAATTAAACAAACTGTGTCCCAAAATAGATGCTTGTGTAAGCTTTTGCCAATTATTTTGGATGATTTGGTACCAGCTGAATGGCAGATTTTTTTGAAGTTGTTGGATATAGTGAACATAGTAATGTCACCGAAAATAGACATTGCTAGAATTCAAATATTGGAAGACTTTTTAGAAGAGTTTGTAATTTTGTACAAAAAAATATAATAAAAAAATTATTCCGAAACTTCATTTTCTTTTACATTATCCTTCTCAATTAAGATGTTTCGGTCCATTAGTTAACTTTCAAACTTTGAGGTTGGAATCCAAGCATCTTTTTTCAAAGAATATTTTCATCGCATAAAGAGTAGTAAAAACATTACTAAAACTCTTGCCCATCGTAATCAATTTTGTCAATCTGTTAATTTGTTTTTAGATAAGTTTTATGAAGTTAATTCCAGTTTAAAGTTTGAAAAGGAAATTCCTTTTAGAAGTTTGAACAAAAAAATGTATGACGTATTAAACTTTGAGGGATTAGGGGAAACTAGTGTAATTAAAATAGGAAAATGTATAGAATTTTCAGGAATAAAGTATAAGATCGGCCAGTTTGTTTATGATATTTGTGAAAATGAAAATTATCATTTTTTTTCAAAATAGATCAATGTTTAAAAATTAATGCTACGTTATATCTATTTTGTTTGAAATATTGCGTGCACGAGTTTTTAAGAAAACACTACTGTTATGCAATCAAGCCAACAACAGAAGCTAGACTTTTTGACGTATCTAAATTAGTTCATATTGAAGTGTTAAATTCTTACACTATATTGAATAAATACGAAATAATTGTTCCAAATCATTTAATTTTTTGAAAGTTTCCTAAAATTCATATTTTCTTTTTTTTGTCTAATTTATATTTTTTTAATTTTTTATAGATGGAATTCATAGTTGCAGAATATAACAATTCCACCAAAATTTTTTTGGTTGGTAATGCAGAAATTGATATAGATTTTATAACAATGTAATAAATAAAAACTTCAACCTTTATTCTGAAAATATCGTTTTAAAATATTAGGATGATGATGTGGCCGAGTATATAGATCTCTGCACCAATGCTTTGCAAACTTTGAAGTCTAAAAGAGTTATAAGGTTAAAAGTTGTCAATAAACAGCAAGTAAGAAACGTAGATGAAGAAAAATCTTTGAGTGAATACAGCCCTATCTTGCTGGGTCCCAGACAAACTCCTTCTGTTGAATACATACAATCACCCTCCACGTAAGTTTTTTTTATATAATCAAATTTTATTATTTTAATTTACACTTTTGTAGTTATAGCCAGTTTCCAAAAGAATTCAAACTAGATGAAAACTTTTTATCAAGAGGTTTGTTAACTAAGTTGAAGAGTGGAGAACAACTAAGCAAGATCGAAATTAGAAAGGTGTTGGATTGTATATATATCTTTGTCACTAAATTCGAAGATGGAATGTATTCAAAGCGTAACAATTTTGGAGCGTTATAATATTTTTTTGTTTAGTTATCCTACTTCGAAAATGTATGATGAAATTGTTGATGGGCTTTTGGCATAATTCTCACAACTAAAAACAATTTTTGGAATGAGTTATTCAGTCTCATTTGTAATTTTTTTTTAATATTAAACACTCTTTAAAATTTATAATCTTTGTATAATACTTTTAAATTTTAAGATATATTGAAAAGAAAAAATAAATTACAAGTTTCATAATGAAAGAAAAAACAAAGATAACTCATTGCAAGTCGTGATGAGCAAAAAGCGATCAAAAAAAGTTGTTTCTGAAAATTCTGATGATAATTACATCAGAAGACACTTTATCGAAAACAATAAGAATATAAATGAAGTTCTAACACAATATCCTCATTTAAACTGTTCACAGGAAGTAAAAGTTCAAAATAAATATTAAAATATATGATATATTTTTTTCTCAAGATTATCAAAGAATTCAAAACTTTGAAGATAGTTGAAGCTGAAGATGTGTATTCTTTGTTTCTTAATAACTTGAAGAAATACAGAGATTCAATTTTTGCTG
Organism: Nectonema munidae; assembly: GCA_030549495.1. NCBI lineage: Eukaryota > Metazoa > Nematomorpha > Nectonematoida > Nectonematidae > Nectonema > Nectonema munidae. The sequence goes on from JAUIRK010000923.1 coordinate 237,604, forward strand.
TATTTTATGGAAAACAAACTAATTTGATAAAAGTTCCGCTAGACAATTTTAAATTGTTTTCATTTAATAATTGATATAATCAGTGAACATTTTTTAGATTTGGATATAGATATATTTTTGAAGCTGTCTCAACTTTTTAAAGAAAATTTTTCGGAAATTTTGTTGAAGGAATTTGCAAATGAATTTAAACCGGTATCAATAATTTCAGAAAACAATGTTTTCAAACTTATTATAGACACGATTTATTTCTATGAATCTAAATCATTTTTAGAAATATTTTTTGTGTTCTTCATTTCTTTTTTGTGTTTCATATAAAGTATCCGTCTAAAATATACAAAACTATGTTATGCGTACAATACTTGTTTTTTAATATAAACTGTGGTTCAAATAAGGCAATTATAAATATTTTGTCTTGAATCATGGAACAATACAAAAGGACTATCTGTCAATAAATTTAGAAATCTTTGATTTTTTTTCAATAAAGTTTTCTTCTTACTTTTTTGCTTTTTTTTTTACAAATTTTAAGATACATTTTAATTAAAAATTGTCTTCAACTAAGACTGGAAAAGAAAATGATTTTTGAAAATAACATAAAGTAAATTTCTAGTCCAAGAAGGATCGTTGATCCGAAAATTAACAATTTTACCATTATTTTTAACTAATAAATTTATTTATTTCCAATTATTAATTCTTCATTATTAGCTATGCAACTTCAGAATCATTCATTTTTATTTTATAAAGTAATTTCTTTTAAATTTTATATTTAATATTATACGAAAGTGAAAGAAGTAGTGGAAAGGGAAGTATAGTCTTTTTAAAAAATATTATAGTCAGTTGTGAACAAAACTTCAGTTGATAATTAAGAATAATTATAAACTTAACAAACAATATAGTACGCTTTATTTGATATCTAGCTAATAATTTTAAATGCTGAACCATATAGTATTTTCTTTTTTTATTACTGTCTTGTTAGTAAAATCGTTTGCCTAGTCACATAGTGATCTTTATTTACTAGAAAATTAGTGAACACAAAATTTAGTTTACGAAGTGTATAGTAAATAATTTTTTCAACAAAGTAGTAGTCACAGAGATAGTTTGGCTTATTAATTTATTAGTAAGGCACACCAATCTTTTTTTCAGTGTTAGTTTTTTTTAATTAATTTTTTTTACATTTCTTAAAGTAAAAATATCTTGATGAAAAAATAGTTCCTAGTTTTTTTAAATTTGAGCATGCTTTTGAAACGGATTTAATGTTAAGGTCACAAGGACGAATTTAAAATGAAAAAAGACGAAATTAAAATGAAAAAGGAGGAACTTAAAATGAAAAAAGACGAACTTAAAATGAAAGAGGACCAACTTAAAGTGAAAAAAGACGAATTTAAAATGAAAAAAGACGAACTTAAAGTGAAAATGCTGTATTTAGGAAAGGGATTAGAAAGGCAAAAAAGATGTAGCGCTATGCGAATGTCTTAAAGACCTTGAGGTCAATTCTACTACCGTGGGCAGGCTTATTATCCTATAACAATGCAGAATATGACTTATGATAACTCCATTTTGGGATGCCTAACCTCAACTTCGATGAATAAAATAGACCACCTTCTGTAAAAACTTTAGAGAAATGTTTATCACAACCATTTCAATGTTGTTCATATAGACGCACCTCATTTTCTTGGTTTATGAAGAGGTTGGAGAAATTGAATAAAAAGTTTATTGAAAACCTAAGAATATACAAGCATTGCCCTCAATCATGCCAAGCTTGAGAGCTCACACAAACCCAGACTGAAGCTTTCTTGGGAGTATATGCTAAAAAAGAGTTATCCTTGGGACTATCCATATACAATAGCCCCCAAAGAACCTGGAGCTGCGTTCGGCTATTACTATTGTTCTTATGAGTACTAGATCCGGGAAATTAGGTATATTAGCTAGATTAGGTATAGTCTGTTAGCTGGCCTTTGTATTAGTCTGCTTATAGGACCAATTATATATTCATATTGTAAACTATATATTCTTGGGGTAACTTATTTACTCATATTATGTATATATGAGACGGAATCAAATTCCAGGCTTAGTTTGTTCCTAGTTTAGCATGTCCTAAAATTGTCTATATTTTGATCTTCTATAACATTTACACATATTATATATTAATTGTATATAAGATAAGGTATTGCATTGCATGACTTCTATTTTTCCTACTTTTTTAGCATATCTCTTTTATAAACATATCTTTTTATTTGGCAATAAACTAGATTCCATTGTGCTCGTTTTTTACTCTGGTTTTCTTCCTTTAAAAAATTTAGAAGTTCTTACTGTTAGGTAGTGCTCTGGCAAACCTATTTTAACCTTGTTAGTAATCAAGGAAATGGTAGATATTAAGATTGTTTCCGATTTTGGGAGCTGATGATTTTTGGAGTTGATACATATAAAGAGTTAATAAGGTACGAAATTGCATCCAATGTTGGCGTTATTAGCACGTATCATCATAGAAATCTCACAAATTTTGAGAAACAAAAGTCTAATAAAATTTTTCCGTTTTTTTCGCTCTTGAGAATATTGTTTAGGCAATTATTCTTAGAAATTATACAACTATTGTCGCAGGCTAAATAATTCGTGAAAATTTCTAATGTTAATCTTCTAGAAGTTTCATAAGATTAGTAGCATCTGAACATCTGATTCGTCTTATCTAGCCTTCCTTATATTAGTTGTACAGAGCAATTGTTTCTGGTCTACGTTTGTTTCCAATTAACTTAATTCCCTTAAAGTGTTGACTGTGATGATAACATAAAATACTTTGAAGTTGCGATGTGAATGCCTGCCTTGGAAGTATATTGACGGTCAAAGAGAAATCTTGTGTGAGTACAAATTTGGGTTCGTTCTCATGTAATTGCAACTTTATGTTATCACTTCTCATATCGCGTGAGTATGGTTGGTTAGATGCTGGATTCGATAACTCGAGGTCTTGGGTTCGATCCTGCATCAAGCTTGCTTTCCTCATATTTCGATACAAGCGGCGCAATTGTGCCTTTTCGATGAAAACACCCTACGGTACCATTACCATATCAAAACATAAGTTTATGTTTATCAACAAAAACATATTTCTTGACATGTAAGCTTTTAAAAACAGTTCTCCCTTTTTTTTCAGAAAATAAAGTTTCAAATTTATTGATTGATTTTTAGATTAACACATGTGAAGGAGGTAATCAAAATACTTAAAGACTAAAGAGGTTAGCGAAATCGGAATTTTCATAGCAAAATGCAAGCGATTCCTAATTTGGAGATTTGCTACTGAACTATTAAAAATTAACATAATTAGCAAAATTTAAATAAGTAAATCAAGGTAATAATAAAATCGTTTACCAAAATTTGAGCAAATCTAAATTTTGATTAAGTTAAAAATTGGAGACAAATTTCTTCAGATATAAATATTTGAATAAATGACCAAAAATTTTTTATGTTGTACTTTTAGTGAAATTAAACCGTTATCGTCCAGAATAATCAGACGATATCTAATGCAAAGCAGAAGATTTATATTTTAAAGCATTAATAAACGCCCACGATTCACATTTTTGTAAAGTCGACATATGTCGACTGTGGTCGATAACCGGTTAAAATAGTTGGGTGCTTTTTTTGCTCATTTATGTAAAGTAATTTGAATGAACTGGAGCTTAAAAGTAACAAAATAAAAGTTTTTGAAATATAAATAAAATAAATTCTTGAACTAAGGTAAATAATTGTAAAAATGTTGAAGTGAAAGGAAATTAAGTTTATTGATATTACAGATTATTTATTTGAAGGAAGACGAATACATAAAAGAATGTTTTGGTGACTTGACTCACTCCAGCTTGCTGGGATTAATCATTTCCGTTAAAATGTAATGATGATAAGACACAAAATAAATCGCGATACACTGAATAACTTAGAAAAATGGACAATATTTTTTGATTACTAGTAAAACCACATGACTATTATTCGATGTAACCCTTTCATGATCATAATTTTCTAACTTGTATATTACTATTATTTATCTACATAAGCAAAGGGAATATAAAAAATTAATGTTAAGTTTTTCTTTTTCATGTGTCTTTGAGTTGAGTAATTGATTTTTAATTTTAAGAATTATTTGCATATTTAAAATAGAGTGTAGTACAATAGTTAAACTTACTAACTAATTAAGTTTATCGTATATATGATTTACTAACTTACTCAATTAAGGTAAGTATTTTTTCCCTGTTATATATAATAGATTGAGCTTTAAATTTTAAATGAGTTTTAACATATTATTAGTAAGTTTGAAGGAGTATGACATATTTTAAAGTTAAATGGAGAGAGTACTGCCCTTTTCTATAGCTTCCCTCCCAATCTCTATTTTAAAATTAATAATAATTTAATAATTTTTTTTGAACGATGAAAACAACTTTTAGGTTTTTTTGTATGTTCATGAATTAAAAAAAAATGAACAAAGTTATGTAAATGAATTGGCAGATTAAAAATGAAGATATAATTTAAGTAGTTGCAGGAATTACATACCCAAAAAATAAAAAAAAAACTGAGTACGAAACTTCCAAAAAAGGGTACGAAATCTAAATAATTTGATTTCGCAGATAATTTTTTTGATTTTATTCGATAAATAAAAATTATAATATTATAATATATTTTTGAAAGCTAAAAGGTGCCAATTTTCAAAAAAAGATTTAGGGAAATTGACATACTCATACTCCACCTCTAGGTTAGCTACGCGTTTGATTGCAACTAGAACACGTGGCCACAATTGTAATTATAATTTTGCAATCAGTACATAGATCATTCTCACTACATATTCCTTAATTATCCTAATTAATCTTCATCTACATATACTGCTTCACAGATCATTCACATATTTAACATCTTCATCATAATCATCATCATCTATAATAATTCAAGTAAAGTAAGTCAGGTACAGTATAGAGAAGATCTGATCATATGAAAACATGACGTATATAATAACATATATCTTCCATCTTAGGAACAACGGTTTACTCGCTCACACACCCACCCTTAACACAGTCTACCGGAAATACGTAATGCTTGTGAAAAGAACTTCTTACCTGGGGGGGGGGGGGAGACGTAAATATTTAATTGCACAAAAAATGAAAATGTGAGCAGAAGAGTGTTTCTATGTATGGTGGAGGCGCTGCAGACGAAGTGCATTCCTGCTCTCTGATTGGCCAAGCTGAAACAGATGAAGATCCCAACGCTTCATTCTGATTTGCCCTCTCAGCACAATTGACTTTCACCTCAAATGCTCGCAACAATAATAATAGCACAACCACCAACTTGTCATTTTTCCTCATTGTCTTGATGAGCGCTTTGGCAATAAAAGTATAATAGGTGTCATTTTTCTCTCTCTCCTGTGCACCTACTAATTTCATACCATCTTGTTATATTTTGCCTTGAGCGAGCAGCATCCAGTCTATTTACTCATAGTGTTAAACAATCATCTCATCATCACCCAACAACGTTAGAGATTTTTCATTTCTTTCATTCGAATGTAAGCAAATCTTTTATAATTACCTTTTAATAACAACATCATCTCATATCCACGAATGTCTCTTCATTTTGAATAAGTAAATATTATTAATTTTATGCTGAATATTATTAATTACTTTAATCCAATTACATTAAGGATTTAATGAGGTATTACTGGTGGGGGAGGGGGGGGGGGGGATTAGGAAAGCATTTACACTTGTTCATTGTACTATCCACTAGATATGGCCAGTGCTCAGTGGTGTTGTAGCTATAGTATCCTTGGCAAATATCCGTTAACTGGACCATTAAGATCATTCACTCATTTTCACCATCAAAATGGATTTAAAAATCTACTTTCATATATGAATTATATCTTTTTGACGTTAAGGATGCTGTATGAAAAATGAATTTTTCATGTTACTTTTCTCTGTAAGGAATACGATTTTTTCATGACTTTTTCCTAGCCATGTCCCGGTTAACATATGGGAACCCTAAATTAAAGGGATGGCAAGAATAAAAATATCTTCACTTGACGATTTAAAATTGGGAAAGAATTTTTTTTGATTAATCATTAGATCTAATTAAATGTCCTTCTTTTTAAACCTTCAGTATTTCGATCAAAAATTAGGATTTGAAGGCAACTTTTTCAAAATTTAAATAAAATGTAATTGTTCAGAGTTATTATGCTTGTGTAGATTATGCGTTTGTCCACATATATCATTTTTCATTTGAATATTTTCATATTGCCTTTAAATAAAATACAAGATATCTAGTTTTACAAGTACAGTGAAGAACATAACATCTATCCCCTTGATTCCTATTTTCCATGTTTTGTATACTGAAAATTTATATGAATCTCCAACTTGCATTTTTAGAATGGCTATTTTTAGATTATGGAATAAATGAAGCCACAATTGCTAATCATTGAATAGAGGATTGAAATTATTATTTATTTTGGGTAGATAAGCTAAGAGCAAGACAATTCGTCCTCAAAACGATATCCAATTTGATATTAATATCGCCTTGAGCCCGAATTGTGTGATAATAATAATATTTTGTATAATTAAATGCAAATAAAAATTTCACACAGAATTGATCATGGACGAACAAAGTCGGATGCATATTTTCAACAACAACAACAAAGAAAATATTCCAAGTATGAATGTTCATTATAATCCAGCCTCATCTATGTACACAATGCCCTACTACCTCTCCAATCCAAATATCTTCAATCCAACTTCAAATCGAGATACATCCTTTGAAGAACACTTACAAAAGTAAAGCTAGTTTTTTTTACCATATTCTGGATAAAAAAAAATTTAATTTTTTTTGAAAAAAAACTTTGCTGGTAAAATTTTTAGTTTACCACTTTAAAAATTTTACGAAAATGCAAATGACTTTTATAGTTTATATTTGAATAAATTCATTTATAGAGGGGAGGGGGGGGGGTTAAAATCGTGAAAATTTTCCCATTTTAAGCCGATGTTAAAGAATAACATATTTCTATGTGAAAATGAGATGATTGTTTTGACCTGTACGTAGACATTACATCATATGCTACATAATTAAACGGTTCTAGGCCATTTATTGCCAATCGTGTCAATTTACCCTTTGAGCCGTCTCCGCACTGTCAAATTCGCGATTTGAGCGTGAGCAGGCCCGTAGCCAGCGAGGGCAAGAGGGGGCTAAGCCCCCCTCCCTCCCCCCAACTCAGATTCAGAGCCCCCTCCCTCAACCTAATATATTTCGATATCAATAAAGGGTTCAAAAAATGATTTATTTTTAGTCTATATATAAAAATTTGGTACTTATTAATTATCTCCCTCCCACTTTAATTTTTTTTTTCAGTAATTTACTAAAAAAAAATTTTTGAATGGGGGAGAGATAACCCATAAGTATCAAAAAAATTTTTGTGAAAATATTTCGCCCCCCCCCCCCCCCCCCCCCAAATTTTTTCCAGACCTCCCAATTGAAAAGTCCTAGTTACGGGCCTGAGCGTGAGTCGCAATGCTCTCTCCAACTCGCTTGAGTTAGTATTTCTCTGTCACTTTTATCTCTCTTCACAATTCTTCACGACAGTCACTGACGATCATTGAAGCAATAATTTTTTATTGAACCAACTCTAAATATTGTCATTTATAACGCAAAGGTTTAAAATCAATAATTACACCTTTAACTTTTCAAACTATTTTCTGTTAAACCAACTCAACTTTCAAGTTATTTCCATTGTTTTTACATCGATACTTCCATTTCATGAAAATTTATTTTAATAATCTAATGAAACTTTCTCTTTATTTTGACACTCTTTGAGTAACATGTAAATTAATTTTACTAGTTGTAATAAAATAAATTTTTTTCGAAGAAATGTTTCATAGGAAAAAGCTTTTCATAGCGAGAAGCATTATTTTTGAGGAATGAATGTGATATTTCTTTTTACTCTTATTTTAAACAATTTTTTTTGACAAAATTTTCTTTAAACAGAATTAAAATAGAACAAGTTTCATTGATAGCCTATTTTGTCAGTGTATAATTCCCTCCTCTCTTTTTTATTTTTGTATTATTTCCGCCAAGAAGGCATTAGTTCCGAAAACTGTTGGAACAAGTTATTTAAAAGTTTTTCTATCAATTTAATCAACCCCTGGGCACATTCGTCAAGAACTTTATTAAATGGAAACAAAGTTAATTACAATTTATTAGAATTTTATGTCTAAACTCCTTTTTTCCGATCTAATTGAATGATTGAATTTAAGGTTTTAAATTTAAAGTTTTTTTGTATTGTTTCCATTTTTTCACCGCAAAAAAAGATGCTATTAATATTATTAAGATGATAATAATCTTTTTTATACAAGTGTAACTTTAATCATGCAATCTTTTTCTGAATAATATCTTTTGTTTCTTCCAACATTATTTTTTCTCTAGTAAACTTTATTAAGTTATTCTCATAAAATTAAGCGAGAACAAGCTAGGAAAATCCATTTAAAAAGTTCAACCAGTTCCAAAAATATTTTCGTTGCTCAAGTGGGTGTTGATTCGAAAAGTTTATGCTTCCCTCTAAATCCTAATTGTTTTTATCAATTTTCGACAAAGTCCAACTCTCTCTTGTCAACATTCAATTGTTTAATCACTTAATAAATTCGATATTCTTTACCATTTTAAGATTAACGATTTAAAAGGGGTTGAACGAATTTGAATGTCTTGATTTTTTTTATCATTTAAAAGACGTGTTTAGCTTGCGAGTAGACTTTCCATATTACCTTATTTGTTTTACGGTTGAGTTTTAGACATAAATTCTTTTAAAATATATTTTACGTTATAAAAAAAAGTTTACCCCTCCCCAAAATTTTAAGGATGTTTGCCCCTGATATTATATATTTAAGAATTTGAAATTTCTTTAAAATTAACCCGCGACCGGTTAAAAAACCCACGCGGTAATTTTTTCTTTAAATAATTTCTTAGATAATTTTCTATTTTAATTCATCCTTTTTCATTTCAAATTCATCTTTTTCACTTTGAAAACATTTTTTTTCCTTCTGAATTCTTCCATTATGGTTTTAAAATTAATAAAAAAATGGAAAAGTTATATATATTAAACATTTGAGTTTTCCAAACCTTTGAGATGATTTTTTCAAATAACAAACACAGTTATTGTTAAGTCAAAAACAACCATGCAACCTTTAACACATAAGTGAGCAACGTGAATCTATATAATAATATAATATAATGTTTTTGAAATCAATTTCTAAATTTATGTCCTTTACTCTAGGTCGAAACATTTTATGTAAACTTAATTTCGATAAAATTTGAGTTAGACAGCACTAATTTCGATAAATTTTTGTTTTTTCATATAAACCATCGTTTTAAAAATTTCGAATATACACTCTTTCTAGGGCGAATAAAAGTTAACAAAGTCAAAAAACATCTAAAAAAAACCAAAAAATATTTAGAAAAAGATTTTTTTTCTGTTTTTTCGAATTTATTAGAACATAAAGTCAGAAATAAGTTTTTTTAGTTGAGCAAAAATTTAAAAAACTATATCTAAAGAACCAAAAATGTTAAATATAATTATAATCTAAGAAGCGAGTTTTTTAATTGAAAAAATTTCAAATATTTCCTTGCCTCAAAAAAATTTAATTTTTTGATTTTAAAGTCAAAAAAATACAATTTTTAGTCCAAAAGTTATTTGCCTTGGTCATTGCCCCAAATTACATCTATTTATGTTAGTTTTTCATCAAAAATGCCAAATTGTGCAATATTAATTCTCATTCAATCAATTTGTTGTATTCCAATATTTCAAAGAATTTTGAACACTTTTCAAAGCATAAAGTAATCTATTTCTTTTTTATTTTGCCTGAAATTTTTCATTGGTCATGCTTAATATTTAAAAATACTTGTGATCTATTATATAAGTCTAAATCCTATTTTATATATTCAGGTATAGAAGTTGTTTTTCTAAATCTCATCGAAATTTTCCATTCCCCTTTTTTAAATACTAAATTGCGTAACACTTTGTTTAGGCTCTACTACTCAAATTTTCTGCTCAGTCAAACTTCTAAGTCCCTTGGTAACATGAATTTTCCATTTCCAACCTCTTTTCCGAATAATGCGGCAAATTATGCTTTCAATAACAATGATAAATTCAATAGCTTTCATCAAAGTTTGACTTTCTGCAATAAAGATATGCCAAATTTACAACCAACTTCATCTGAAATATCAGGTAATAATTTTATTTTGGCATATATCGAATAAAAAAATTCTATCAGAATCTTTAGATATATCACTTTAAATTTTACTATATTAGACCTTGCGTATATTTAGAAAATATAAACCCTTTACCATTATTATCACCCATCATATAAATTATATTATAATATTGGTAAAGAAATAATTGAATACGCTACTTCTATCACCTACTGTGAATTTCTTATCTGAAGATGGCTTTTTTTTGAACTTGTTAAGAATTTTTTTTTCAAATAAATAATAATGAATCACGTTTGAAACACTATTAAATTTTTTAAAGAACTCAAATAAAATTGGACGACTAATTTCAATTCTTCTCAATCAATCTTGATTGAGATTATTCAAACTTGATTAAGCCATCATTTACTGACAAACCTATGGACATTTTGCTGCACCCGCAAAAATTTAATTGAATACCCAACTGGTTGCGTAGTTAAATTTTACAGCTTAAGAAGTATTGTATTTGATTCAAAACTTAAATATATGGAACTTTACTTCACCGAAGCCGCTGCTAACAAAGAAACCATAAGAACTTGCTTAAAATATGACGTGCAAAAGTGTTTTCGCCCACTTCTGAAAAATAAATTCAGAGAAAAAAATCATCATATCTTTTCGCATTCCTCTAGGTCTTATAACGTATTTGCATTCATAAGAACCAAACTGAATTTTGTTTCATCGATGAAAATAACTTTTAGCCTATCAAACATTTGAAACTTCGTCAAAGCTGTTTTTTGCCGCAATACAATTTTATATATATTTTTTTAAGAATACATTTCTTTGTATATATTTAAATGTTTTTTAATTAAATAATTTCCTCTAATTAAGATGTTCTTAATATTTTTTATAAACTTCTTTATATAAATTTTTGAAAATCATCAGGTTTTTGGTTATTTACAAAAAAAGTTCTCTACTTTTGAATTTCAATAAATCTCACGAAATATTACTTCTATATATAGCGTGAGTTTCTCATGAATTTCTATAATGGGCGTGAGTAAGGTTGGTTAGAGGTTTGTAGATAGGTTGAAAGATGAGGTTTGTGTAATCCAAGGTGTTGGGTTCGATCCCGCATAAAGCCTCCTTTCCTCAAATTATGCTTTCTCGAACAAAAGGCTACGTAGCTAAGCCTTTGCTGCTAAGGGTGAAGGTCCTTTTTAGCAAGTTTTCTCTTCATTTTTTTTGATATTTATATAAAAATAAATAATGAACTTAAAATATGTCGTATTTTTTCTCAAAGGAAGAAATGAAGGCGATGTTTACAATTCCAAAAATTTAACGCGAGATCTATATGAGGCCTGCAAGCCTGAACCCTTAGAAACTTCGTTACTTATAATAAAAAAGGTGTCTTCAGGTGTAAATGTGCAAATCAAAATTTTCCTACCCACAGCCGACCCTCGAGTAAAAAATTTTCATATGTGCATCTTCTTACCCTTGGAGGCTTGTCTACTCCACCCATAATCTACTGCCTCAAAAAAGCTTTTCCTTTTCTCAATTTTAAACTTTGTTTTTTAGACGAATCTATGAACGATGAGAGGTTGTATTATTTCACTCAAAGTCAAAAAAATAGTCCACAACATCTCTTTAAATCGCCAGAGCTAAACTGTTTTCCGCTGTCAGGGCACCCTGCCGAAGAAGAAAAAACAAGTGAATTTGCTTTTGGTAGACCGTGCGAAGCATTTATTGATTCCCAGTCTAATTCCACTCAAAGTTCCCCTACTTTTGATAATGGCGGCGACTCATCATCCATCTTACTGGACAAGAAGGAGGAAGACCTGTTAACTGCCTCTTCAACATTTTCAATGAGTCCTTCCGATAAAATGCTGGAGAAGGCCTTACCGCCCTGCAACTTGAACAGTAACTGACTTTTAAATTAAATCAATACTAACAAGGAGAATATAGTTTAAGGAAGTGTCGGCCAAACTATGTCCCGCATGTTTTATTCCTATTCCAAACCATAAGAAAATAAATTAGTTATTTATATATTTTGTCTTTCCACATCTAGTGGTTCGATTCTGCTCATCAATTCACAGGTCTGCAAACAAAAAATTGTTTTCAACAGGTAAATTTCATTTTTATCACACGCTGATTTCAAATTTAGCACTAAAACTTATATCACAGCAAGTTTTTCACAATATTCAATTTAGCATTAATGTATTTCGCTTTGTTATAACTATTTAATATACATTATTAATATATTATATATATATATATCATTTTATGCTAACTTTGGAGTGAAGTTGGGGACCAAGATAAGAACTGGGCCTCTCGATACACTGTTTGTTCAATTATGTGAAAGAATTGAGGCAGTGGACAAAAGGTGAAAACAAGACCATGTGCTTCGGTGTTCCAATGATGTGGCGGTAGCAGACAAACTACAATGATGATTGCTATTTCTGTACATGCAAAGTCCAAGAGCATAGCTCGAAGACAAGGAAAATATTGTCGATTCGAATTTTCCATCAGCGTTGCGACATATTCCTCATGGCCCAGATGTGCCAGTCCCATTACCTCCAAATAGTCTGGATAATGTACAACTAAGTTCAGGCGACAAAATTCACAGCAATGATGAATCAGATTTCTGCATTGGAGATGAAAGCAATGAACCTCAACTGTTTGGTCAGAGTGAAATAAATGATCTGGTGCGAGATCTAGGTCCCGTAAAGGAATCAGCTGAGCTTTAATCTTAAGACTTAAATCTAAGATCTATTAGCTCAAGGTACATCATTCTCCTGCTATCATCATCCTGAGAAGGCGTTGGTCCCCTATTTTGTCCAGAAAAATGACTTAGTGTATTGCACTTACTCGAAAGGACTCGTAGAAAAGTTTGGTAAATGTTATAAAAATGAAGAATAGAGAATCTTTATTGATTCATCTAAAAGAAGTCTTAAAGTCATCTTCTGCATAATAGCAGTCCTGTGAAAATTTGATTGTTCTTTTAGACAGGACCAATTATAAAGATCACAACTGGATGATTTGAAGATTGTATGTACGTTTATGGGGCATTTGACTCAAGAACTTTGGTCTAGTAGAGATTCACTCACACCAGGGACAAAGAACATTTTGCGAGAGAGTTTGGTTGATACTAAAAAGATTCTACTGCCACCACTTCACAACAAGTTGAGGCTGATGAAACAGTTTGTAAGGGCTTTACGACTGGAAGGAAAAGGTTTGACTTATTTGTGCCGAAAGTTTCCTGATCTCTCGCGCGCCAAAGTTAAAGAGGTAGTATTTGTTGGTCCGGACATAATAAAGCTCATCAAGGATGAAAACTTCAATAACTGTCCTGGTGAGGTTGAAAAGAATACTTGGATCAGCTTCAAAAAAAACTTCTTACGTTAGTAAGCTAGCGGATTACTGCTGGATGTTGCACCGAGGGACTTCACAAAATGCCTACAAAAGTAAAGGTGATAAAAGTTGTTTTCAAGAGAAGAAGAATAGATTTTGATTTGTTTTATACCTTTTATAAATATTCTATATTTATTTTATAACAGTTTGATTTATACTTCTTTCATTTTTATTTCATTTCTCTTTAAAAAAGATCAGGCATTTGTTATTCTTTATTTAATATATAGTGAGCTCTACAAATTTCTGCCTAAACATTACGTGTTAGAGAAAAAACTGTGATAATATTTCAATTCAGCATCCTAAATTTTTTACAGAAAAAAAGACTACTCCACTTACCCACTACTTACTAACTAGATTTTTTTTTAATTTTTTTTGCATAAATTTTTTATTCTTTATATGTAGCATTTGTCCGTTTGCATTTCGTTGTCGATATTTATGAGCTAAGTGATCAATCAATGACAAACTCTGCTTCTCAATCATTTCATTTACACTTTACTCAACTTCATTTTTCAATTTGTGTATAGTACTTGAAATTATTTAATCTTTCAATTTTTTACTTTTTTGACTTTCCCCAAATATTGCACGGTATGGCTAATTACACAGTTCTTATCAGTCAACGTAAAAAGTTGTTTTAATTTTGGATTGTATAAAAATTTCAAGATGAAAAGTTTTCAAATCCAATAAAATATGCAACGCTAACTTATTTTTGCAGAAAATCGAAAAGGAATATTAAATATGTAAAATATTTGTTTCGCTTTTAGAATTAGATGGCAAAATCAAGACTAAAAAAACAAGACAACAATTTTCACAATTTCAAAAAAAATACCTCTTGGATGTTTTCAACAAAACGCACTTTATTTCAGCAGAGGAAAGGAATAAAATTTCTCAAGAAACAGGACTCAGTGTCAGCCAGGTAAATCAACTTTTTCTATTATAATCTTCACTGCAGATTTTCAATGCTGCCGCCATAAATATTGAAAATATTTTTTGTATATCACTTTTTCGTTAAACAAAACATTTATATTTTCGTTGTGGTGCTGTATGCTGATCCATATTCGATGAAATCTCAGTTTTTTACGACAATGATTCCAAACGTGCGTCAAAATTCCTAGGGGGCGCTTTAAAATCTTGCAAGAACAATATTATGTATTAAAATTTTTCGTGATTGAAGCACCTACACATTGCATATAATCACTGTTAGTATATATTATTATTGCTCTTCTTACATCTGTGAAGATATATCATTAAATTACAACTAGAAATGGTAAGTTCTCTTGTATTCAATCATTATCACTAAGCGTACACTGTGTGAAAGGCCGGTTTTGGTTATTGAAGCCTCATCAGTTGCACTTTGTGTGTTCATTGTATTGTGGATGTTAGATGCCTTTGCCACTTATTATTTTTATCTTGACCGAAGAAACTTTATTTCGAAAGCGCTTGATAGATAAAGTTTTAAGAATGTCGTCTCAAATTTTTACAATGACTCTTCTTAGTGCTCTCGTTTGTCGAATCATTATAGAATATATATTATTTTTAACGAAATTTTTTTAAAACTATAAGGCAATTTCATATTACATTTTGTCGCTCTGAGCTATTCAGCTAGTTCTTTAGTTAATAAAATAAATCGTTTATACGGCTACTTTCCCAGCAAGCTAGGGTATAGCCGGTGTTGCAACTATGAAAACATAAAAAGTTTATCTAATTTTACATTTCCCTAATTTGTTCATACCCTATTTAAAATTTTTTTTTTAATATCCTTAAGAACTACTTCTTTCCGTGTTAATTTTAGTCTACCACAAGATGTACATAAAATAGAATTTCTTTTAACTTATCCCACAAACACTACGTGGATCTATTTTTGAATCTAGATTTTGTATATTTGAAGAATCACCTATTTTCATTCACTTGGACTTACTATGCTAGAGTTTCGTCAAAGATTATATTAAAAAGACTGATTATATTAACCTTACTTTTAATTTAAATTCATCAGAAATTGCATTTTCAATTTTTATACAAGTATCTCCTGGCTTGTATACTAAGCCATTACTGTCTTAACTAAATTTTCATCTACACTCTTTCTTCTTAAAGACGATTCAAAGAGAATTCTACAAACAGAAGCAAAAGCCTACTCTAAATCAATGAAAGCAAAATAAAGACTATGTCCGTTTCTCGTTTTTTTTCTTTCTATTAACTGTCTAATAATGAAGATTGCTTCATTTGTGCTTTTTCCTGACATAAAACCAAACTGAACTTTACTTATCTCAACGATTTTTTTCAATCTATTCCGTATTACTCTTTCCATAATTTTCATATCGTGTTCTAAAAGTTTTATAATTGTGTAATTTGAACAATCAGTAATTTGGCCTTTGCCTTTATACAATCGTATGATTAGACTCGGGGATCTATTAAAAATGCTAAAAAAATTGATTAACCAATTTTAGTTCAAGCAAAGGAGATGATTTTGACTGATCCCTATTGAATTGCATTGGTAATTTGAGTTATCTGCGTTCCTCTACTCAAAATGTGTTTATGTATTTTGTAAGGTTTGTATTATTTTTTTATTTATTATATAGCATTATTATGAACCAGAGAATAAATGTTTTTTTAATTTTATGCTTTCAATACCTTAGGTAAGGAATTGGTTTCAAAATTATCGAAGCAAGATAAAAAGACGAAAATATTCTTCTCTTGCGAATGCATCCAATGAAATGGCAGAGTCTTTTCCGAGTAATGATGCCGCATCCATGGGGAGTAATGGGCAGAACTGTTCGCAATTTTTCGCTCAACCTTCGAGCTATTACGAAGGAATGAATCACACCTTCAATTACACACCACCTGCATCTTCCATGTATAATCAATCGTACATGGCCTTCAAAAATATGACAAACATTCCATTGGACTATGGCCTGAAGAATTAATGTTAACTAGTTTTTTCTTCAAATTTGATTTTTTAAAGCATATATATGTAAAAATATACAAAAAATTTCAGGAAATTTAACATTTTTATCTTTAAATTTTATCAATAAATAAATCTATTCATGCTACAGTTGTTTGAAAGTTTTTTAACTCAAGAGTAAAATGTCTAAAGAAAATAGAAGAAGATTAGTGTATATGATGTGGTATGCGCTACTTACACACTTTACACGAATCCCAGCAACTTGTCCAGGTGGTAGTTAACATTCGTTGATGACCATAGTATCGAAAATTTATCTCTTAAAATTTTGAATAAAGAATGTTTCCATGTCTTTTTAGAATCACTTCATCTATATTTTTTATTTGAGTATTGTTTTTTATTTTTAACTGGACAGTTAATTCATTTGGTAGTTTTCTAGATGCATAAAATATCTGATATGATTTCTAGGATTAATATGACCTAGAAATAATTTATTATACTAATTAAATTGTAAAGATTGTTTAGTTCATTTAATTGTTTAGTAAGTAAATTTGTATAAATTACAAATATGTTAGTGTAAGGTAAAGAAAAGAGGATGTAAAAATCATTCCATTATTATTAATAACCGATTTGGTGCTAATGTTTTCAAAGGAAACACACACGATCTCTTGTTTTGAATGGATTTAAATATATACCATTCTTTGAAATTGTCTTTTTTTTGTTTAAAATTGTCTTTTTACAATTTAAATTTGTCTTTTTTTCATTTTGTATTTTAGAAAGAACGGTTAAAATTTAAAAAAGATATTTTAGAAAGGAAAAAAGACAATTTAGAACTAAAGAAAGATTATTTGGAAGTAAAAATGGTATAGATTACTGAAGCGCTCCCTTTGGAAACATTGGTAATAAATTGCTTAAGTATAAGCTTTTTATATTTTATTTCAAATTTTGAATGTTAGCTTTTGAATAGTTTAGTTATTTATCTTGTTGTTTTTAGCTAAGCTTAGATATCTCTTAGTAACTGTTCCCTAAAAAAGGATTATTATTGACTTATCAAAAACGTAAAAAATGAAATTGAGTTATATTTCATATAAAATTTTTGTTTAATTAAAAAATAGAGGTAAATAATATAACTAACAAAATTTAGCAGATTTAAATGACTGATTGGTGTTTTCTTTACTATTTTAATTAGTTAACCCTTTGAGGACCAGAATCTTGAAGAGTAATCGTTTGCTTTCTTTTCCCCTTCATTCTTTTCTTGGTACACCGGTGTCACACTAATCCTCAAAGGATTAGGGAAACGATTGGTTTCCCTATGAAACAAGAAAGATCAAATAAGGCAAGGTAAAATGGACATCAAATTATTTTATTAGGCTCAACATCAAGGTAAAATGTATGAAAGAGAAATAAGATATCATAGGAAGAGTAGACGAAATCTAAGGTCGGAAAGGAGCTTCAAATTGTGGGATAAGCGATGGTGAGGAACAGAACCAGGGTGTTTGAGGCGTAAAAGTGGCCGTCCGTTACTCACACAGTTCTTATCCTTGACATCCTTTCCTGCCTCCGTGTAGTACATGATGTAGAAGTTGCACATTTCATCTCTTTTCGTTGGACTAAATATAGTGAATGATTAGGATGGAGTCATTTCAAATGAAAACAGATCCTAGACCAATCAGCATTGAGCTTTTAATAGTCCACGTGTAGAATAGATTAGCTAGACAAAGTTTATGATAAACGCCGTGCCGATAACTCAAAGACCCGACAGAAAATGAAGCCTTAACTATTTCAAATGTGTGGCAAGTGGGAAGAAGTATACATTAATAGGCCGAACAAATTTGTCCACTCGCTCCGCATCGACAAATGTTAGGCGAATAACTTTTCAAGGGGAGGAGGTACTAACAGCGGTCGATACAGACCTCCCGTAGATTACCCCAGGGGAATTGAAATACCTGCTATCGCCCACCCTATCATTGAGGGACCAAACTCAAGGGTCGAAGGTTTTGGCACTGGATGGTCAGCAGCCATTTATCACAAACCAAGAGTTAGGCGAAATAATGGGCCCAGCAACGCTTCCAACGATCTCAGGGCTAGAACTCCCGGAGTTGAACTCTGTGTTAACCAAGGAAGCCAGCCTCCCGGCAAGAAGATCTAGAATTGGACGTGCTGCTGCCTGGACGGGACTAGTCCCCTCAGGAAATGGTTGACTTCCTAGCCTGGTATCTTACTAATAAGAACCTGGATTCCCCAGAAGAATGGAGAAGAATCTTCACTTCCCGCCTCTCAGGTTATCCTGATGAGATGATCAATGACCAGCCAGATTCTGGTTGTGGAAGCGAAGGAAAAATCCAAATAGGGGATCAGGGAGAAGGAAACAAGCCTAGGACCGAAGGAAAAGGAGAACCCGAACAAGACCCGGGTGAGGGTAGGACTGGTCAGAACCAAACAGGAAAGCCCAAGACACAAATAGTGTCAATGCTAGATCTGTCGCTCTGGACAACATTGTGGAAGAATTCCACCGGGACACGACCTCGCTGGAATTAGCACAAAATGCGACTTTCTCAGTGACCAACCCTCTTTTCATCGTCCCAAAAGACTTAGAAAAGAAGTTTAGAAAAAAATGGATATGCCCCAACTTTTATCTCGGGAAAGAAATTTGGAAATTGTTTAAACTTCCTCCTTCCACCTAAAAATCAGAGAGATATCATATCCTCAAAGGTTCTCCCAGAGATGAAGAAGCACTCAATCATCAGAGAAATCAGCAATCCAAGGATTATGAGTCCTTGCTATTTGGTACCAAAGGCAAACGGAGCAACGAGGTTGATGGTAAACTTCACGTTTACCAAAGAAAAGTTTAAGACACCCACCTTGAAACTTTCCAACTGAAATATATTCCAGAAAATTTTCAGTGGGGTACAAGGTTAGATCTTAAGAACGCCTTTTATGGTATCAAAATCAATCAAAGTTAGCAACACTTGTTCTCCATTAGGGGACAAAAACAGAATTGCGATGCAATTGAAAGACTGCCCATGGGGGCAAACTTTTCCCGAGCCGTCCTCCAAACAGTGCACTGATAAGAGTATTTTTGGGTAGATATCCAAAGGCACAAATAAAGATAATATTATATTTGGACGACTTCCTTATCTTAGGCAGAAACCAAAAAATAGACCAATGGGCTCGTTCAATTTCTAGAAAAGGAGTGAAGGTATCAGGGCGAGGAAAAATTGACCCAAAAAATAGGAAAAAATTCACTTTTACTCAGAGAAAAAATTGACTTTATTGACCTTTTAAAGTTTCATTGAATTGAACAACTAAGAACACTTTAGAGAAAGTATTGAAAATTATTTCAAAGAATCCATGACTTTGTAATACAACAATATATAATTAATGACATTTTCTGATTTAAAATTCGATCATTTTCTAGCAGTTTTTTCAGTTTAGAAAAAGATCTTTCTTCTTCTAAAGTTAAAACTTGACAATTTTGTAATTTGGGATAAGTATTGCGAGAGATTTGAGAGTTTTCCATATTCATGATTTTATTGATTTCATTTTATTTGAATCTATTTTCAAGATAACTTTTAACGCCACATTCGTCTTAAATGAAATAATGTTGAAACAAGTAAAGGCATCTTCGACTGAAAAAGTCTCTATGTTGACCTTTTCCTACTAAATCAATGAATCGTGAATATTCTCTAATTATTGTTAGCAAGTTTTGACACAGATTTTCTTTTCTTAACAATTTCTTGATATTTGGCAATAAAATTCCATCATCTTCATCATTAATTTCTTCACTGCTGGAAGATTTTAATGAAAATATTTTGCTGCTTGCAACCAATTTTTCAATTTCGTTACAATTGGAACTGAAGTGTTGCCGATAGGTTTGAAAAGAGAACGTCTTTTTCTATTACTAATTTTGATGCCGGTAATCTACAATTTAGCAGGATAACTTAACTTTTAAGGTAAACTTGTGTAAAAGATGTGAAAAACATGCAATGATAAAAAAGTTTTGGAATAAAATTCCATAACTTCTGCAGCGGATATATCGTATGTAACCGCGTTTGTCAACAAAAAAATTTGTCTTACCAAAATTTCTTCATGTTTAACCTCAGTCAGGCAAAGTTTACAGTAAAACCTTTTATTAGATGAAAAAAAGCCCAACTATTGTGGAAGTGTTAATATAAAGAAGAATTCTTATATGTATCGCTTATAACAATTTTAGGCCCATTGAATCAAAAAGTGTTAAATATAAAAATTGACTTTATTGACCTAAACTCGAAAAATTGACTTTGATTGACTTAAAAATTTGAAATTAGTTCGAAAATTTTTAGACTAAACAAGTAAAGATCTTCTTCAAAGGGTTTTTGCTAAACGGAAATAAAAGTAGACTTTATTGACTTTTACTCGCCCTGGTAATTATCAATAGAAGAAAATCCATCATCCTGGATGCTACACAAGAATTGGTTTTCCTGGGAACCTACTTGAACCTTAGCATACCAGAACGTAACAGACCACTGGTGATCAAGCATTAATCTTAGCCTAATGGACCCCCTACATTAAATGGAAACAAAGGGTCCTAGGGATAATCACATATTACCTAGGGACGTTAACACACGGGCCAAGGTTTTTCTCTCTGGGATTCAGAGTTAAGAAAGAAACCATCTATCAGCACACGGTAAAACGCTTAGTAAAAGAAGAATGGTTAACCACATTTTTGGAGTCGAAAATGTTTGTCCCAGATATGCCCAAAGACATCGTATAGGTAGACGCCTCCCTTAAAGGATTAGGAATGATGCAAGACCAAGAAATGATCTCGATTGGCTTTAAAACCTGAATTGGAACATAGCGGAACCAAAATTGTTAGCAATCACGGTAGCCTTCATGAAATTTCCGGGATACGAGATAAAATCAGATTCTGAGGTTGTCATTGCGGCAATCAGAAATTTCAAGGGGAAATCGATGGCAAGCTATGTCCTAATCAATTTTCTCTCCAAAGAAAGAAGAGAATATCTAGAGAGAATATATATAGAAAAAAAGAAAGGAGAGAATATATATAGGAGAGAGAAGGAATCTCTTTCAACAAATCTAGATCCCCGGAATCACCTACGAGATAGGCGGCAGTTGGATCAAAGAGAAGGTGCCAGCTAGATGGGATTCTCCTCTCTGTTAGCACAAAAGTTATCGATAATAACAAGCCTGTTTAGGGAACAATGGCAGGGTTTTGGGCCTTACGCCTATGGGGTGACTATATAAGCAGCCCGCATCTGAATTTGTTCACACTTTGTTTTTTCACGTACCCAAATCAAAGACAAAAGTCAAGGCCAAAGCCAAGAGTAAAGGCAAAGTCAGAAGATCAAGATACAATACAAGAAATTTAAAACAACAGAACAAGAATCAAGGAAAGAAGAGATAATTTCTCGTATACCATTTTTTATATCTAATAATTTGGTTTTATAAATAAAGTTTTCATGATATAAAAAAAAAGTAAAAAAGTAGAGTGTAAAATGGTAGAATAAGAAAGCTTCTTCTGTTTTGTTCAAAGGGGAAATCATTAAACCTCGACCCTTCGCAAGGAACACGCGAAGAATGCTCTGAGAAATAACAATAAATGCTGCTTACCCAATATGGACCACAAAGTTGTTTGTGTTTTTCATGTAGCATCGAGCAGCCTAAAAATAGGTTGAATACATTTTAAAACGCTTCTTTTTCTCAATTCAAATATTTCTTACAGTATTTTGTGTGGTGGTCTCTGAGTATTCTCTTTACGTCTGTTTGTGTATGCGTGTGTTTATTGATCTCTTTGTGAGTGCATAACTCTGTGTAAATAAGTTTACGGAAATATCTCTTCCACGCTGCCACTCATTTAAATTTTTACACGACAACCCTTCAAAATGCACACTAAGCAGTTCATACCCAAAATCGTTAAAGACATTGATTATAAAAAGCCATATGTAGAAGCCTACATCTAAGGCAAGGAGCAGTTGACTGTGTCTTTTAATACTTACGTTGACTGAATTTATACTTGTTTATATTTGCAACTGCGAAAGTGAAACAAATTCTTGCCAGGTGATCACTTCCTTCAAAAGAAAATTACTTTTATTTGACTGACAGATCTGATGACGTAAAAAATACAATAAAGAATAACAAAATTGGCTATAACAGGTTTATTAAATTCATAAATATGCCTAAAATTTCCCAAAAAAAAAGAATGTTTTTCTAACTAGGTAGGATTATTTTAGGATATATTAGGATATCGCTATTTGGGAAAACTGTTTTTTGTTTTATTTCCATAAAAAGTAAGGGAGCAATTTTCCTCAAAACCTCTATATCACCGCTACATCCCTTACTTTCACTAAAAAACAGCATGAGAACGCTTTTTTTTAAATATATCGCGCCATCAAGGTCTGCTCATATGTCCAATACAAATCAGAGGTTGTTTTGAAATGCTTAGGGTCGCTGTGAAAAGGTACTAATATGAAGTATTTTGTACAAAATTTTTTTCTTGATTGAAATTTTTATTTCTTTATTTATGTGGGTTCCATGAAAATTTTCCCTTACAAGTTTCACCCCAAAAATTCCACCCCAAAATTTCCCTCTTTGAAAATTTCACCCTACGAAATTTCCATTTGTGAATAATTCCCCCATTCGTTGTTTGCTCAAAAAAAAATTAAGTGAAACTCATATAATTCAAATGATATTCATTAAAATAACTGGATGGATATTCAAAAAACAAGTCAAGGTTTAACTTTCTATTGACTGTAGTTGCATTCTTTTATGTGATTCAAATTTAAATATATTATAATATAATAATAATAATCAATTTTACGGCTAGCGTTCCCAGCACGCTGAGTTTTAGCCGGTTTTTACCACAATGGCAATTAATCTCTCGTTATTTTGGGTCTCCATTCATCTCTATTTTCTCCGTCCCTAATGCTAAATGTCTTGTGCTCACGTCTTTTTTGACTATTTCTATCCATGTCATCTTTGGCCTGCCTTTACTCTTACCTAAAGTTTCATTTTTATAAGCTTCTTTAATTAGATCACCGAAAGGTCTTCTATTTACATGCCCAAACCACCTTAACCTTTGTATTTCTAAAACTTAATTTATCTCATTTATTTGACATAAACTTCTTATCTTTTCCTGGTACTCCCCCCCCCCCCACTCTAAAAATTTTTTTCCAACTTAATAATTTTAAAATACTAATTAATTAATCATTTTAAATATATATATTTAATTTATGAAAATAAATTAAACAAATTAATACTTTTTTGCTGTATGATTTTCATTAGTCAATGATTGTTTAGATCCTTTTGAAGCAATACTTAAACACATTAGTTTGTATTGGACTCCTGTTTAAACAAGCAATTTATTGTTTTCTCATCATTTAAATTCAAATAAAATTTTTTAGATTGGGGAGGGGGGTAGAGATAACCCATAAGTACCCTTTTTCTTACTTATCTTATCTTTTAAATTAAATTTGCACATGATTCTTAACATCCTCATCTCTGTGGTGTTTAGTCTATTTTTCTCAGATTCTTTCAAAGCCCAACTTTGGCCACCATACACTAAACTAGAGCTAAAACAACTTTTATAAAGAAAACCCCTTACTTTTAACGAAAAGATACTATTGCTTAAAATACCACTTAACGCTTTAAATTTTTTCCAAGTAAGTTGTATTCTATGTTCTACAGAGTTACTTACACTACCTGTTTTGTCCAAAACCTCACCTAAATAACAAAATTGTTTAACCTCTTCTAATTCTACGCCGCCTACTACAACTTTTTCTTCCAATACTACATCGCTATTTGGGTTGAAACTTAGAAAGCACCTACACATTAGGGAATTTAAATAATATATTATTCTTTTGCACCCATGTTTCATTCATGCCACTCTTCGTCGGAAGGAAAAAGAAAAGTGGTCCTTCTGTAAACGGATTGAATAATGATCAATATGATTGATGGATTCAAATGAATTCAGTAAAATTCTTGGGAAGAAATTTTTTTTTTGAAAGTTCTCTCTTTATTTCCTGTTTAAAATACCAATGATCCAAAAATGGACAACAGACAATGTCCAGTTTTTATCTGAAATCAAAAGAAATTCTAAAAAGTAGTCTGCTTTGTCTGGTACTTAACTTGTTTTTTTTTAAATGCTCGTTGACAAACTAATTAAAAAATGTTATCATTTTATATTCACATAATTAATATCAACGTTTTGCTTTTTCTGTTAACTTCAAAAAGAAAATTTCGATTTTAGAAGAAAAAAACTGAACAATTAAATAAAATGTGATAATAATCAATAATTATCTTTCTTGATTACTGTTCCATAAATCTCAATTAAGTTTTTTTTATTAATAATTTTTAATTGAAATGCTGAATGGTGAAAAAATTTAAATTATTATTTTTCTATAAAGATCTTCAAATTTTTGATAAAAATTTATAATACCCTGTAAAAAATAATCAAGAAATTAATGTCAAAAAAATGATTACGGTTCTGCTAGAATAGTATTACGGACTTTATTAATGAATTATTAATTTGAGATTTTTCACTCAACTAAAGTGAAAGTAATAATTTTTTCAAATTTTCCAAATTAGTTGTTCATATAGTGAAAAAACAAAAATGAATACGACGTAATCTCCAGTTTGAATGGTGAGCGAAGAATTTTCTACCGGATAAAATGTCTTAAAATGGAAATCGTGAAAAGTTAGCTTGATCAAAGAAAATAATAATGCGTTGAACGTACCTGTTTTTCTTGTGGTGATTTTTCTCCAATCAAATACAAGCTTCCATTTTTGCTGATTAAGTAGCCCGAAACTAGAACGCCTAAAGAACGAGAAATCAAGAATTCATTCATCATTGATAACGGCTGAGTTATAAAACGGAGGTTTTTTACCTAGTGAGTGAGTGTGAACTCTGAATGCAAAAGGGTGCAGGGTTTGATTTTCAGCATACTGGCATAAGATGTCCATTGTTTCTAGAGTTTAAAATTTAGTAAATCATGATTAGGTATGGTATTTGGCGAAGAAAACAGCCTATTATAAAGAGAGAGAGGAAAGTAGTGATACTGTTCATAATTCATGTTTGAATATCTAGTGTAAGCAGCATTTTTGTTAAAATGGTGTTTTCTATCGCAATTAGTTTTGGTTATTATTATTGCTAGAAGTTAGTCACTACAGAAACCCCTCTAGAGTTAAAAACTGGAGAAAATATCCCCTTTCCAAAAAAATTTGTACACTAAGATTTTTTTAGTTTGTTGAGAATTTGTTTTCCAATTGATTGAAAAAAATATCGACATAAATTTTTAGGGAGTCAATAAAATTGTTTTATCGAAGAGCAAATAGAAAAAATTAAAACATTTGAAATATGATTATTTAAAAAAAAGGAAAACACTTTGAATTTACATAACATAAATAAATAAGTTTAAAAATTCTAAATCAAAATTACTCTTACCCCATCAAAAAAGTCTCCGTATTTGAAAGCTTAACTGCTCTCAAAATCATTTAACAAAATATCTATACCATTTTTTGTTCTAAACGGTCTTTTTTAAATTCGAAAGTGTCTTTTTCAAATTCTAAAGTGTCTTTTTTAAATTCTAAAGTGTCTTTTTTAAATTCTAATGTATCTTTTTTGATTTTACTTTTCAAAATAAGCTTTGAAGTCTTGTTTCTTAATAAATGCGCGTAATATTATGTGCGATTGTCAGGTTCTGTAGACGTGTTGAAAGATACACTGATAATAATTTTCTATTTGATCACTTCATCTAGCAAGAAAGAAAGTTTTGTGTCTAAAATAAATGTTTTTAAAACATGTTTTATAAATATTGAAGCAAACCTTACTTAATTTCTGTTTTGCAAAATTTTAGATTTTTGAGAATGCCAGCTCAATTGGATTCAGCATGTAACTATAAGGAGACAAAAACTTCAAAATTTGTCCATCTGAAGTTATTAAGTTTTCGATAGTCTGAGTCTTGTGGATCTTTGCGTTATCCACAATTAGCCAGCAGTTTTTTAGGTTACTTATTTTAGATAGCAGTTCAATCAAAAATTTTGCAAACTGTTTTGAATGACAGGTACCATCATTGATAATTTTGTAATGAACTACTCCGCTTTTGCATATTGCTGCTATCAATGTTACATTTTTTCCTAAAAATGAAAAAAATTGAAGTATTTTTGATCGAACTGCTATCTAAAATAAGTAACCTAAACACATGTTGGCTGAATCCAATTGAGGTGGCATTCTCAAAAATCAAAAATTTTGCAAAACCGAATTAAGTAAGGTTTGCTTCAACATTTATAAAACATGTTTTAAAAACTTTTATTTTAGAAACAACACTTTCTTTCATGCTAGATGAAGTGATCAAATAGAAAATTATCAGTGTATCTTTCAACACGTCTACAGAACCTGGTAATCGCGCATAATATTACGCACATTTATTAGAAACAAGGCTTCAAAACTTATTCAGAAAAGTAAAATCAAAAAAGACACTTTAGAATTTAAAAAGACACTTTAGAATTTGAAAAAGACCATTTAGAACTAAAAATGGTATACTTTAAAACATCGTTCTTTTTAAAAAAAAATTATTTTATTACTTTTTCACAAATGGATGAAGATTATTTCTAATATTTAGTTAAAAATCATTTTAGGTTGCGGAAAATAAAGCATTCCCTAAAGTTCAACTCATAAACTACCAGATTTCTCTTATAGGTGTTGTTAGAAAATTGTTAAAAACCCTTGAATTTTATCAATCAATATATTGTAAGTTTTACGACGAATCCAATATGTATTAGAAAAAAGTCTTAGCTTTTTTGCCTTAAATCTTGATATCTTGAAACCAAAAGTTCGATTGAATATAAGAAAATATAATATGATTTTTAATGCAATTTTTTATAATATCCTTCAAAAAATTGTACATTTTGTAGGGAAATTTTAAAGGCGGCATATTGCCAGACATTAAATATATCAGAGCATTTAAATTAAATATAAAAAAAATCAGAACTAATATAATTCAATATTTTAACTTGATAGTCCACATGTGATTTTATAGAACCCCTGGGATAAAGTGTGATAATAAGAATTAGATATACATTTTTGAAACTTTTATAAAACATAAAATAATTAAAGGTAAGATAAAGTTTCGCATCAAGTTTAAAAGAAATATTTAAAATTGTTTTATGTTTGTCCTTGTCAACTTATGAGGTCGTATACAACACAATATCTTTAAGATTTATTAAACAATTTCTTTTTAAATGGCCTACAAAAGGAATCATTTATACAGCAAAAACTTCAAGTTCTTATAAGCTGAAACATATGTTGTTGGATATCAAATCCTCAAACTTCTTCTTCAAAAGAAGAAAAATATTGAGGAAAATTTTGGGAAGAAAAAAACCAAAGTAAGAAACTTGCTCAAGTAGCATTTAAAAACTATTTCGTTTATTAAATGATTTTTATCGATAAACTAATTTCATTAAAAAAGTTGAAATCTTTTTGTTATTTACAAACTCAATAAACTTGTGATCATCATATTTAAATAAATTGACATTTTTTATCAGAAATTTTTTCGAATCGTTGAAAGTTTAGCAAATTTTTTTTACAAGATTATAAAAATTGTTTCAATTTTCATAAGGGGCCAATCTTATTATGTATATAATCACACATATAAACCAGTGTTCTCAAACACAGTTCGACGTAGCCGTAATATTTGCTTGTTCACATTAACACATGTGGGTATGACATAATTGGTCAAATTCAAAAAATACTATGAAACTTTTTATAAAAAACGTCAATTTTTTCAATACACTGTAAGCCATGTTGTACATATATATTAAATATGATATACAAAAATGGTTGAAAATGATTTAATTTTAACCAAACAGATATGAGATTTTTCGACAATTCATTTGAATAGTCTAAATTTATTCAAGAAAATTTAAACACATTACATTCTATTCTAAATAGCGTAATTTGAAATACTAAAAAAAAATTATTCAATTTTTTTATTATAAATTTTAAGTGTTTTCTTTACCTTAAGATGATACCCAAACTTAGTTTAAATTTATCTTGTAAAATACCCAATGAAAAAGCTCTCGATTCTATTATTTTAAAAAACCCACAACTTAAAAAGTTAGTTATTGAGGGTGAAATTTTTAATTTACTTTTTTCTAGAAAGATTGGAAGTGGCGATCGAAAACTTCTTGTTTTTGATGTTTCTACAAAAGTTTATCAGCTTATTTCTCGGAATAATTTCAATTTGTATTTAGACTTAAGCTGTTATAGACTTTTTCCTTATGTAATGTATAAGCAATGCTCTAATTGCTGTTTTTTGGGACATAAGGCATCTCAATGCAAGAGGTCTTCTGTCTGTAGATACTGCTCGGGTTGCCATAACGGAAGTTCTTGTCACAACAAAGAGTCTAGTAAATTAGTATGTGTTATTTGTAAAAATAGTGGTTCCAAAGATATTAATCACTCTGCTCTTAGTTTTAACTGTCCGTATGTACAGAAAGAAATAGCTAGGGTTAAAATTAATATTGCATATCATGAAACATAATTTTGATTGCTTCTCTGATTTCAATCCTGATCCTTTCTTGAACTTTTCTTATTTACATAGTGTTTTTCCTGGAAGTACCCAAGTACTTAGTCTTGACTCAAGTGAAAATGTACATTGTTTCGAAAATCCATGTAATGGTTTAACTAGCAATAATAATCGTTTTCACATTTTGAGCTTAAATGTGCAGAGTCTCAACAGTAAATTTGAATTACTTGAAAACTTTATGATTAATTTTGAGCATCACATCAAATTGATGTTTTTTGTCTGCAAGAAGTTTGGAATCGTGATTTCAAACATTATCAAATTTCTGGCTATATGTATATAGATTACTTTAGTGGTCTTTACAATCATAGTGGGTTAGGTTTCTTTATAAAGAATGACCTAGTTTACAAAATTAGCAAAAAATTTCTCATGCATAATACTTTTGAAGTTTTTGTTGTAACTTTTTTTCTCTCCGGTGGTAGAATTTTCAATATTCATAATATTTATCGTGTTCCTCACAATTCTTCCTCGAATATTGACTGCTTTTTTCAGTATATGGAGGAGGCTTTATCATTGAACAGTGGCCTTGAAATGAATATCTTTGTAGGTGATATTGATATATCTATTGAGAAAAATGTTAGCCTAAATTTTATCAATATTATTAATTCTAATGGGTACAAACTCTGCATCAATGTTCCTACAAGACCCTCCTCTGGATCAATTATGGATAATTTCATCGTTCCTCAGTCAGTCTTTGAATTTCAATCAGCCATATTTGAATCCCTGATTTCTGACCATTTTCCTATCTTGTTGTCTCTTAACTTCAATATCCAACGTGTAGCTGTACACAACAAAAAGCCCTTAATATTTGATGAAAACTGCTATATTAAAAAGTTCATGAGGTATGATTGGAGTTTTCTCAGCACTAATACTTCACCAGAAGATACTATGAAAAATGTTGTACATGCATTATCACACTTAGTCTCTACTTCGAATAAAGATCTAGTATCCGCCAATGCAAAAAAAATACAAAGTAAAGCACAAACCTTGGATGTCAAGTGAAGTATTAACCTTGATTAAAAAACGAGATGAGCTACTTAAAAAAATAAAAATTTCACCAAAAAATCTATTTCTCCTTGATTCCTTCAAGAGAATACGTCAAATTATCAAAAATAAAGTAATTTACTTGAAGAAAATTCATTACCAAAAGTTTTTTGAAGAAAATACCTCCTCAAAAGAAGTTTGGACTAAGATTAAGAGTGTAATAAAGCCTTCTAGTAATTTAGAAACGTGTATCATAATAGATGGAAAAACTGTTGTTGATGAGAACTTTGTCGTGAATGAAATGAACAAGATTTTTATTCAGTCTCCGATTGATGATTCAAAAGCTGTTTATGAAAAGAGTAAAATTGGGTATAAACCGACTTTCAGTCTGAAAATGATCGATTCAAAAGATGTGTTGCAAGCAATAGAAAGTATGAAGAACAGCAAGTCTAAAGATGCTTATTGCTTAAGTATACATCATTTGAGACTGGTTTCTTTTGAAATTTCTGATATTCTTGCTCACTGTTTCAATATTTGTTTGAAATGCTCATGTTTTCCTTTTGTATTAAAGCTGAATCGAGTTGTTCCAGTTGCAAAAAAAGACAGTGTTCATGATATTTCAAATTACAGGCCCATTTCCATTGTTCCGATCATCGCTAAAGTTTTTGAAAGATTGATATTTTCTCAAGTCTCTTCTTTTTTTGAAGACAATAAATTGTTGTCACGATTCCAATTTGGTTTTCGTAGAGGATCTTCAACAGAGTTGCTCCAAAGCTGTTTTCTTGATAAGGTTGTGTCTTATCTTGAAAATAAAAGTGACGTTGGTGTCATTTGTCTTGACCTTTCAAAGGCATTTGATAGTGTATCTCACAGACTTCTACTAAAAAAACTCTCGAGTTATGGTTTTCTTGGTAATGCCTTAGATTTCCTTGCATCATATTTGTTTGGTAGAAAACAATTTGTTAACTTTAAAAAAGCTAATTCTACTATTCGTGAAACCTTTAGAGGAGTTCCTCAAGGATCGATACTGGGGCCCACGCTCTTCGCCATTTACATGAATGACTTTTTCGAATGTATTCCTTTTTTTGGTGTCTTCATGTACGCTGATGATATCACACTTCTCTTCCCTTACTCTTTTGATAATAGTATTCTTTTTAATCATGTCTTCTCCAAAGTAAAGAACTGGTGCCTGGATAACTATCTCTCAATAAATAATTCAAAAACGAAAGCAATGATAATTTCCAAAAAGTCTCACGTTGATCCTAAATTGTTTTACAAAGAAAATCTGCAAGTCTTTTCAGAAGTTAATCTTCTTGGATTGATAATAGATAAAAAATTGACCTTTCACCAACACGTTGACTCACTTTCTTTCAAACTTGGTAAAGTGGTTGGAATCCTCAAGCACACACAAAGACTCTTTCCAAGAAATTTTATGTTAATTCTCCTTAAAACACTCTTTCTCCCTCATCTTTGTTATAGTTTAATTAACTTTGGACACTGCAATTTGAAACCCCTAGAAGTCTTATACAAGAAAGCCTTAAGAGTTTTCTCAAAATCAAAAAAATGTTCTCACACTAATAAGCTTTTTATGGAATGCAACCTCCTCAAATTAGAAGATATATATTATCAAAAAATTGGAATGTTTTTATTATCCAACCTCAACTCCTCTCATAAGCATTTTGAAAATCTTATAACTTATGCAACAAAGGCAGAATACAATTTGAGAAATCATCTTAATCTCGTTAAACCTCATTTTAGACTCCATTGTTCAAACTTGTCAATGAGACATAAAGTCATAGTTTTTTATGAAAAATACAGATTTTTGTTGGGAGAAAGTGGCTCGTCAACTGAAAGATTCAAAAAGATTTTCAACTCTTACATTTCCTCTCAATATTCCCAACTTCCTCCATGTTCTGATATGAACTGTTTCATTTGCTCTGATCCATGATAAGAGTTTCTCGTTTTCTTTGACTTCTTTTTTGCAGTGTGTATCCTTCAGCGGTTTCTATAAACCTTTGGATTTACACATATTTTTTATTCCACATTTGCTTATTTTCTCATTTGCTTTCATATCGTATTCCAAAATAACTGTTAAATACATAGATTATTATTTATTAATGTAATTTTGTTTTCTACAATATATATTCGCTATATATGTCTCAGTTTCCCTATTTTATTTTAACTTTTTCTTTTCATTTTCAAAATAAATCTTATCTTATCTTATCTTATCTTACCACGCTCAGCTCCATTCCCATGACAAAAAACGACTTTGACATATTTAATATTATCCAGATAAAGTTTATTTCGAATCCGCTCGAAAATGGTAATCTTGAAATAATTCATAAAGAATTCAATGGCAAATAAGATTCGCGCATCCCTTATGGTGAAATGTTGGAGAATGTCTGTGGCAAAGAACTTTAAATAAAGCCTCTTTTGTACGCCTGTGTTATCTGGAATAGATGAGGTTAGAGTTTTTTAACTAATAATATTACATATATGTTTTTAATTTTAAAACATCTTCATTATTATTAGTTACTTGTAATAACATAAAATTGATGCATTATATGTATCACATAGAGTGATTTCATTGGACAAAATTTGACGAATCAAATCAACTCGGCAAAAATCACTTGATTTGATTCCCAGACACAAGTCACTCTTTTCATAAGTCTAACACTTCAACGATTTAAAAGTGGCGAATATGCAATAAAGAATTTGAAAGATACCTATTGAGTTGCGGGGAATGTAGCCATTACTAGACATTGTAAGTATGCCAGCTCTCTTTGAAGTTCTAAATATGTAAATAAGTGATTCAAACGTTTAATTATTTATCATTAAAAGAATGTAAAAATCAGGAATACTCTACCATATGTGAAGCGCATTCTTCTGGGGAATAACAAATTCAGAGGCACAAAAATATAAAGTCTAATAGAGTAAAATAAAATCATGCAGTCATGAGGGCACACTATGGGTGTGACAAATTGATTAGACACTCTAGTATATTTAAATATGTTTTTAGCATAATTTTAAACTCAATGAAAGTTCTTATTATAAAAACGTATATTGTTTTTAATTTCAAATGGTTTTAAAAATATTTTCAATGCACTCTTGCTAATCCATACCTTTGATAGCCGAATCATGCATGTAATGGCTTCATTTAATTGACTTATGTCCTCATTTCCATTGCTGTCTTGGATAAGCAAAGCGCTTTCTCTATCTTGTACTAAAGAAAGAATGCGAATTTTAATTTTTTAAAAATTTGAAAAAGCAGTAAGTATTAATTAACAAATAAAATTTAGATCAATTTGGAATGCTAAATTTTATATTTGCTGTGTTGCTATGAGTAAAAATACATGCCCACCGCAATTAATGAATTATTTAAAAAATTTAGAAAATATATAAATTAATAATCTAATTTTGAACTTTAACTATTCAAGGTGGAATTAGGCTTATAACATAATTTCTCTGCGAAATATTCAGATTAGATTCTTTCCGAGTCAAATTATGGACATGTTATAACTTCATATACACCCAAAAATCCAACATCCGAAACCGATATTAAAACTGCAACAAATTTTAAATTTAAAAACAATAATCACATAATTCGGCCAAAACAGAAGTTTAAATGCTAATTTTCAAATATTCGGCGTTTTTGATTGCCATAATAAGTTGTTTGCGGATTTAGAAGAAAATTTGCCGCGGACTATTTTATAATATTTTTCTCTAAAATGAACTTTTTCTGGAGATTCAATGTACAAAAGCAAGTTTCAATCAATCCGAACGGAAATACGATTAATGAATAATTATTTGAAATGTTATCAGCAAATGTTATTATAAAAGATTTCTAAAATTAAAAAAACTTAGAAAATCGAAGAAATAAAAATTAAATTTTTTATATAACATATTTTTTACGAACTTTTTTTTGTTTTTAAAAACACTATAAATTCAATTCTATCTTTGCTTGAAATCAATTGTGACAAAAATAAAGATATAATTCATTAAGAGTACTTATTTTAAGGAAATACTATTGTTTTTACTAATATAAAATTTAAGCCTTAAACACTGGCCAAATTCAGGTTATTAATGGTTTACGATAATTTATAAATTTATACTAAAACCATTAATTAATTAATTAACGAACTTACAAACTTGTTAATTAACGTATTTACTAACTATACGCCTTTTGCATATGGAGGCTGATTTAAAAGTAGGACCTTTTTTGTGCAAGTGGTAGCGAACAGATTTTAAGGCCAAGACGTAAAACCAAAAAAAAAGGAGCTCTAAATAAGTTATAGAGTTTCAGCCTACGTGACGTCAGATTTAATTTTTAAAATAAAAATTATAATAAATATTTGACTAGACTATAAAAATTTTTTTTTAAAATATTAAAGTCTTTTCAAAAGAATATTCATGATCAATTCGTCAAAAAGTATAGTGAAATTTTAAATTATTCTCCATATTTGTTCCCTTTTCAAAGAATATAAATTAACGAAATAAAAAAAGGTGCATAAAAACTCTTACGCAGAAGAAATCAACGTCAAAATCACTCCAGACTCATCGATGATGTTTTCTAAATTGAATAATCATTGATTAGATTGTGAAACAAAATTTCGACGATTGGACGCTCGCTTACTTTCAATCCGATTGTGTTGAGACATGTAGTGCACTTGCAGAACTAAATACTTGATATCTGAACCTTTGCCGATTTTAAAAGAAGTATCTAAAGTAAGAATTTGTTTTAAGTATACAAAGTTGCGTAGGAAACATGAAAAAGGAGAAACGACTAGCCTATAACATATGTGTATTGGAGATTTTGATTTATTATCTCTTTTTCGTTAACCTATTATTGTACATTATAGGGTCCTACATGGACTGGGTATACCTTTACCTCTGGTATGCAGGAACCCTTTCTGAAGGGCCTCACACTCGAGGAGGGGGGCAGAGACGGCGTATGTCTGGGGGACACTTCTTTTGCGCTGCTGGTGTAAAACATATATATGTATAGAATGAGCTAAAATGCAATTGAATAATCTAAAATATGCTATCGATTTTGTAAGATTATTTCTTTAAAAAGGGTATCTACAATTTCTCTAATGATAAAAAAGAAGTGAGGACATGCACTGATCAAAAATGGCATATTGATGTCATAAACGGCAAAAATCTTTAAAATTACAAAAGATAAGCTAGATTGATTGGATTACACTAACAAAAGAGTGACACATTTTGTCACTCTTTAATTAAATAGTGCTCAAAAGAGTGACCAATCAAAAGAGTGAATTTTTTTGTGATTTTTTGATTTGTCACTCTTTTGAATTCTGACATTTTTGTCACTTTTGATTGGTCACACTTTTGTCATGCCACTCTTTTAATTTGTCACTTTTTTAAGCGGTTGCCGCAATATATTAGCAAGTTTATTGAAGAAAAATATATATATTCTGAGAACAATATTCTTTTTATTTTCAGAATCAATAAATATATATATTATATATACACACTCAAAACGAAATAAATATGTGCATTGCTTATCGTTCAAAAATTCTCAAGAGTTCATTACAAAATTGGAAACACGAATCCTGACAATTTTCTGGTCAGTTTTGATGCAGAATCCTTATTCACATACATACCTATTGACTATTCCATTGAGGTCCAAGAAAAATACCTCAAAACTTCTTCTTTAAAGAAGTACAAAAATTATCCACTTCAATTTTAACTGGCTTCAAATTTGAAAGCGTCTTATTTCAGATGAAAAAATTGCCAAGGGCTTACCTTCTGGTAGAGTAAACTTGGGAGCATTCCTGGCCCAAGCGTAAATGATGGAGAGTTTTCCTCTACACACGGGCTTATATTCGCTGTCTTCATTCTGCATTTCACCACAATTCCTAAAAGTGCGAAATTATTTTGAGGGAATACGTCAAATACTCCATATGGTAAAGGAATGGCTATTGAACTATTACCAGAAGTGATCTAGAGATCCTGGAAATTCATCACAACCAAAGAGTAGCATATGGTGCACAATTTTACCATTTGCATGAGGAATAAATTCTTCTAAACGTTTAATCATTGTTTTCATGTGATGAATTTATATTTGTTGTCAGATAATAGTTAGGAAATATTTACAAGATAGATTTGACTTTTTACC
This sequence comes from Nectonema munidae, assembly GCA_030549495.1. Lineage (NCBI taxonomy): Eukaryota > Metazoa > Nematomorpha > Nectonematoida > Nectonematidae > Nectonema > Nectonema munidae. The sequence goes on from JAUIRK010000923.1 coordinate 273,779, forward strand.
GAAATAAACGAAAATAAGCTGAACGTTTGCAAAACTTTCACAAATTTTGATTTTTAGAATTAAAAATGATGAAATAAATTTCAATGTTTTGAAATATTCAGAATAAAAAAATATTTTTTTTGTTTTTATCAAAAATTTATATTTAAGTATATTTTTTATAAATTTTTATATTTTTCATTAAATATAGTTAAAAGCATTGAAGAAATACTACACATTATTTTTAATTTGTTTGAAAAAGTTAACATTTGAAAAAGTTTTGACAAGATTTCGATTTATTTCAATTTTTTCAACTGAAAAAAATGAATAAAAAGATATTTTTTATTTTTGATTTCTAAATAGCAAAAAACTTTGAAATATGTTATGTCATTTTCAATTTGTTCAAAAAAATTCCATTTTCAAATTTTTTTTACAAGATTTCAGTTTAAAAAAATTATATTTTTGAACTTATCATAAATATATTCAATAGAAAGAACAAAAAAAATATTTTATATTTCAAAAAGCTAATAACATTTTAATTTTTTTACTTTTGTTAAGGTATTTGTCCACCATCAAATATGGCTGTGTTCTTAGAATTAAAATTCAAACAGTGAATAATGACGGGCATTTTGGTACAGTTTTTAGCAGCATGCGCAAAAAAATAAACTTGTTTTCTTTTCCCTGCCTAAAATAATTCCGCCGCGAGCTTCAGTCTAAAGTTTTTTTTCATAAATCAACAATTGGTTACTGCCAAAATTTATTTATAATAATTAAAGCTTGGCGAAGCAAACACCTAAATTTATTTTAAGGATTTCTTTACAGAAAGGTCATTTAAAAAGAGAGCCCCAAAAAATTTCCAAAAAGGATGGAGAGAGAGAGGTTGTCTATTATAAGATTGAGGAGGAAAGTGATCAGTGGCTTTAGCTTTAGAGTGTGCTGCCTGAGTCAGGTTATGATTTTGCGGCGCTCTGGTTAAAAACAACTTATTGTTAAAATGACGAGATTACCTATAATACAATTTTCACATTCTCAAATATGGTATGCTTTAAATATACACAACAAAATCATTAAAAGTGAGTTTCAATTCAATATAAAGTTTTTGAAAGTTACAAGTTCAATATTAGGCTTATTTACAAAATGAAGAAAATAATTTTGTATTATCTTCATTAAAGTTAATTGCAGCTCGGGAAGATTCGCCTAAACAGGCAGAAAAAACGAGTTGACTTTTCAGTTAAATCCATTTGAATCCGCATTTTTTGAGTTGAATCAAATCCTTTATTTTATCATGCTTTTTCGATCCTAGGAGTTGTATTATTTTTTCCACGCAAATCAAAACTTTTCTTTCAAACTGCCAAACCTGAAGCAACAGCATTTGGCATTACTCTTTTCATTTTCTAAGCAGTTTAATTGTTTGGCTTTTTTTTACTAAATCACCAAAATATTGGCGTTGAAAGTAACTAATCCTTTTTATCAATAAATCCGCTTGCAATTATTCACTTTCATTGTAGCGGAGACAAAATGCTTCTTAAAGCGAAAGTTTAAGAGATTATTCTCAAAGAAGAAAATACTTGAGTATATATTTAAGGTAAACGCTTTCGGGATTGCTAGAAGGATCTTTAGGCCCAGGATAAAAATTCTAATAAAACCAGGGAATATCCTCTTTTAGTATAAGCGTGTGCTTTGTATAAATCTGCACCCTTTTCTATCTCTATGTGTATGATTGTGAATTTTTGTATGTATACAACATATGTAAATATATGAGTGAGTGCCTCTAAAAATGTGTGAGTTTCTTATCTCTCTCAGTGAAAGTTCTTATGATCTCAGTGGAATTTTTAAAAATACTGCAATTTTTTTGATTCACCTGAATATTTTAGAGGTGTACCTATCAGAAATTAAATCTTTAAAAATTGTGTCATGTCATTTCATCAATATGGCTTGCACAAAAAAAACTTCGTCCAAATCGACACGTCATATTACTTCAATGATCGCCTAAGATGAACTTCAAATAAGCCCAAAATTGTTTCCAATCTGTGTCAAATTTGATCTCTAAGTAGAAGTATATATCAATTTTGTAGGTATCGCTAACACTCGTGTTTAATCCGCTAACGTGGATAATCCGCTTCCCAATCATGAGCTATTACTTTCAGGAACATACCTATCATGTGTGTGGATAATCCGTAGCGTAACTTTAGAAACACTGATATTATATAATATAATATTTACATAGGATAAAGAGAAGGAATACAAATGAAGAAATGGGTTTCAAGGGATTAATCTATATGCTGGTGGAATATATATTATTTATATGCGTTTTGCCTATTCTCCTTCCCACATTTTTCTATTTCAACTTCTTTTTCCTCGGCTTAAATTCTGTTTACGTAGAGATAATAATCCGCCGCCCCTTTTTTCAGTCAAATTATTCTCGTAAAAGCGCGGATTTATACCCAAATTTTGATTAAAAAAAAGGTGAAGCTTAAAAGTGTCCTTTTTACACGTGAGAAATAGGATGATGTATATTCACCATTTAAACTAGCATGTTAAAAATCGCCAATAGACCATGTTTGAGCTAGAACCAATAAATAGGATCCCAAATTCAGAGACAGTGTTGTTATATGCAAAGCAATTTTGACTTACGAATGTAGAGAGTGACATTTTCATTGATTTCAGCGGCATGACACCAATAAACATCTGACTGAATAAATATTTAAAACAAAAAAGAAGAGGTATACTAAAAATAAAATGCTTGCATTGATAAAAGATTAAAACAAAGGAGATGAGATGAGCTTTTTTAAAAAATACTTTGTTAATTTATCAGCATCAAATGCGGTTCTTTTAACAAAATTAAAAAAATATATCTTGAAACAAAGCTTGCTTATCATCACGTAATCTTAGAAAAGGAAGAGAAAAAAGGGATAGAAAGTTTTGGGCAATATTTAGCGATAAAATAATTTTGAAAACAATATTTTATCTTGTTTATTTTGAGAACGATATAACGGAATCTATTTTTACTTTATCTGTGTTTGACAAACATGGAAAAGGGTATTTCGTTTACTTCTTTTAATCTTTTCAAGAGCATTGTGAAACCAAAGTCGCATAGAGTAAAAATATCTGCTTTAACCCTATTAGTGCCAGGGCTAAATTTGTCAAAAAATATTAAAAAATATTAATAAGTTTTTATAAATATTTTTAATGTTACATATATATTTCAACTATGCTGAATTCAGTGGTATGCCCATTTTTATCAAAATCAACCAAACCTGTCAATAAATTGATTTATATTTGACAGCTCATCACAAAAAAGAACTTTTTATTGAAATAATTATATAAAGTTTTTTACACATATATACTCTTTTTCAAGTACTGTTTACTGGTGATATTTGTTTTTTTTTATGAAAATCAGTCAAACCTGACAAAAAATAATTTAAATATGACATCCCATGTTAAAATTAAAATTTTTATTCTTATAAAAAGTTTTTTATACATATATACACTTTTTCAAGTATGTAGAATTTAATGGTGATGTACATTTTTTTTATGAAATCAATAAAACCGTCAAAAAATCGATTAAATATGTAAATCAATGTCAAATATATAAATTTCAAAATAAATTCTACTTTTAGTATTTCTTTGGTATTTATTTTCTTAATTTATTTAATAAACTAACTTTAGATGTTCACTTAAAATATTCGATTCTTCAGTAACTTATGTATCTCAATTGGACCTCTATCTTTTTGGCTACAAATTCGTTATCGGCTCGTAGTCTCTACGTCATATCTTCTATACTTTACAGCAGTGGTTCTTAACCTGGGGGTAGTGACCCCTTTGGGGGTCGTTTGAAGTTTTTACAGGGGTCATGAAAAACTTTTGGTATCAAAAAGTGTATCCTCATGAACGTCTTTCCATCAGTTGCAAAACTATTTCTATTTAATGTATTCATTAATGCTGATTGTATGATGCAATCAATTAATAATTGTGCCCTTAAAATCAAACATCATTTTAAATCTCACACATATTGCTTGCAATCAAGCAATTGAAAACTATTTTCCGAAGTTAAATAGCCGTTCTAATGACATTTGGATCACCCGACCTTTTTCAGTGAGCGAAAGTAGCATTGTTGACTCTGATGTTGCTGCCAAAGTGGAGTTTCTTCAAATAAGAGAAGACAGTCAGTTAAAACTCGAATTTTTCGAGCAAGCACTTCCATCATTCTGGGCCAAATTAAAAACCGTTTATCCTATTCTTTCCAAACGTGCTATGCTTTTTTTGATACCGTCACCTTCAACTTATCGTTGCGAGAGTGGATTTTGTGCAATGATGTCTTTAAAAACAAGTGCACGTAATAAGCTTGCAATTGATTCAGACACGAGATGCTGTCTGTCGAGCATTAAACCATGTTTTGAAAAACTTTTGTCTGACAAAGAATACAAGCCTTCGAATTAAAGTATACTGAATTTGTTAGATTATATTAATTTAAATAAAATTTTTCAATTAAACTTTCTTTTAACAAGTGTTTTTATTATAAAATATAACATGTAAATTTTCTTGTTTTTAACTTTAAACGGCTGAATCAAAAAGAATTTTATAGGGGTCATAAAAAATTTTTTCATAATATTTAGGGGTAAACAGATCCTAAAGGTTAAGAACCACTGATCTATATCTTTGTTAATAGCTTAGAATGACTTTCAAACACTTTCTATAGCCTTCTTACATACTTCTAATACCATTCGTATATACTTCTAATACAATTTTTGGGTACGTTATTGATTATTCATCTGAGAACCAAAGAAAAATCCAAATTGTCATAAAAATTTTTTTTAACATAGACAGACAGGGAATGTTTTATACATCAATCCCCTGACTATATTTGGCCTATAAATGTCTAAACATGTCCACAATCACGATCGCCTTTTCAAATGGGGTAGTGTTGCACTATCGTGCATGTAAAAAGCAATTTTAATTGGAAAGAAGTTGTTCAATGTTATAATGCTTTGATAGGTTAATTTTGGTTGAATGCATTATGTTTGAGTATCGCACTATACGTGCATTGTAGCAAATACAGTCTATGCCGGTCTCGATCAGGTCAGCGGTTGCATAGCAATATCCCAAAAACACCCGAAAGTTCGTTCGGAAAAATTTGGGGTTATGACCCTGATTAGAGTATATTCATTAACCCTAAAATTAGTTTCTTTTTTGTAATTATTATTTATTTTTACTTTTAAATTGAACCCTTTCATTCATTCAATTTATTAAACATCAATTTTTCAGAATAAAAAATATTTTTCATAAAAAAAGATTTAAATGCAAAATAACTGAGAAATAATGTTTAATTCCTTTTTAATAGGAAATTTTAAATAATAATGACATTGACACACCCGCAGAATAGGTGAAAAACTTTATTTCTTCAAACAGGTTTCAGATTCTTCAATTAATATATATTATACTATTCGAGATATTCCATTTAAAGACGAAAATATTTAACGTTACGGATATGTGTAAAAGTTACAATTTCGCACATCCTACGCTTTGCACAGTATAAAATATCCTATTTTTAACTTATTATTTTCAAGCGATTTGGAGAACGAGGGTTTTTTTCGAAGATTTCATATTTATCCCATAGCTAAGTATAATTTGATAGGTCATTCTAAAATAACTTTTCAAGCTGATTCCAACGGTGCAATGATTTTTCCATATTTAATATCGTTCGCGATCCACCGGTACCTGAAAACAGCGAAAAAATTAAAACTTTCCAAATTTTTCATAAAATAAGCCTTTTCTGACTAAATAAAGTACGATGTATCGGAATCCGTAGATCGAATGATCAAATCTAGTGCTTTGTTTGAAACGCGAGTTTGACAAATCCCAAAAAAAAATTTTTTCATTTTTAAAATTAAACTTTTTAAAACGGATTCTAGACCTATTTAATATATTACGAATCTGTAATAAGATTTTGAATATCTCTTATAATTACCAAGTTATAAAAGATTTAACTTTTCTACTAAAAGACCTTTCGCTCTTAAAATCCAAATAATAAGTCAGGTCAGTTTTTAATTGACATCTTTCAATAGATTTCGTCGAGACGAACATTTTGATACTCATTATTATAGATTTTGACTTGTAATTCAAAAGTTATAGCCGATGATTATCTTTTTAACGCAAAAGGAAAAAAATGGACAAATTCAATTTAAATTAAATATCTTGATAGGGACTAAATTTTAACATGTTAGCATTTATGCCAATTTTGATAACTTAACTATTGTAAATTTCTAGATTTCCTACCATTCTTAGTTAAATGATAATTGTAACCCTTAGATGATAAGCTATAGATTTAAAATTTTTAATTTGTAAAAGAGGAACTTCTTTTTCAAGGTCAAAATCTTTTTTTGAATCACCCAATATTAGATCATTACACCACTTTCTAGTTCATTAGAACATGGTAGATCTTCCATTTCAAGATACATATTTTTTTAATTATTTCTTTTGATCACACGATCTCTTTTCAATTAGTTTTCAGGTTGATTACTTCTCTAATACAAATCTTCAAAAGATTTTATAATACGTTTTGTATTTTTTAAAATAAATATTTCATAATCAAGATGATTGTAGAAAGTATTATAAGCCAAAATATACAAAAAAAAAGTATATTTTTACTATATAACTAATACACAACAATTTTTTTAAATTTTTTTACAGAACTGATTCAGGCATACATGACTAAATCAATTGCCACTTCCAGATATTTTTTAACCGTATTAGCCAAAATCCAGTACAGAAATAAAATAAGCATAGTCGATTTGGTATAAAAACAGATATTTCATGTAAAATTAGAGAAATTTGGAGAGGGTTTTTAGAAGTAACCCGCAAATTTGATTGACACTGACAGATATTTTAAGACCTCTACATGTGAAAACTGAGTTCAAAAATGAAAACAGCATGGCCGATTTAGTATAAAACATATATTTTATGTAAAATTTCAAGGAATGTTTTTGGAGACAATTTTTAGATATATACCGCAAATTTAATTAACACGTATAGGTATTTTCATATGTTAAATGTAAAAAATGAGTCCAGAAATGAAAACAGCATGACCGATTTAGTATAAAAACATATATTTTATGTAAAATTTGAAGGAATATTTTATTAGATATATTTCTGATCAATCAAATTTTTGATAGATATTTCCTAAAAAGTAGTCATGATTATTGATTTAAAGTGTTATTTTATATAATTATAAATTTTCATGGTAGTATATAATATAGTCCCTAAGTTATAAGGTTAAATATAGATAATGTCAAAATTTTACTGAAAAATTAAAATTTTTGATATTGATTGACAGTTTTGGACATGAAAGGGTCATTCAACTACCATGAAAATGGTTTCAAAAGATGCAGCTAGCGATTTTTGGAAAAGTCACGAAATTTGAAGGGATATGATTCAGCCAATTTTGTACAATTTATTTTTACGTGAAGGGATTAACCCTCACGGTATACCGTTTTAGGTTGACTTATCCCGTATAAGCCCCTACAAAATGTAGTTTACATTTTTTTGTAAATAGCGTTATTAATGCATGAAAAAGCTATTTTCTCCTGAAAGATAAATTTTTTCACCTTCAGTATATGCGTTTTTTTGTAAAAAAAAATCGTTCAGAAATATGATCAATTGAAAAAAGGAAAAGGCAGAATTATCATAAAGTAAAATGCAAGGTTAATGAAAAAGAAGTTTAGTTTGCAAAAAAAAGGGTTGTTTTGTAGTAACAAATAATAAAATAGTTATGCCCTTATTTGTAAACGCACTGTTTAAAATAAATAATATTTATTCCACAAAAAAATTTTTAATGTTTGAAAATTTTCATTGAAATCAAATGAGATTGAAAGACTTTTGATTTTGATTGAAATACTTCACTTTTTATTTCGTTGTTCAAACTTCTCCTATTCAAGCTTTCACAGGCAAAAGAAAAAGAAAGTTGCTGAGAGAAGTTTTTCAAGAAAAACCAGTATATATGCATTATGCTACTAAACATCCAACATATTGTAATGGAGTAAAACCGGCCTTCGATTTGTCTAACGACGACAAGTAAGTATCAATGCCTGCTTTTGTGTGCTTATAATCCATTATGATGTTGGCTTTATCACATTCACTTAAGATCTTTACTTTAGAGTGCGAAGAACTAAGTAAAAGAACATTATTTGCCTTTTTTGGAATTTTGTTTCATGAGCATAAAGTGTCAATATAGAAGAAACTTCCCTATTTTTCACAGATTTGAAAGTAACAGGGATTTCTTATTTATTCGCCCAAGAAGAGTTATGAGAGATTACTTCTCGTCCACTATTTTCATATGCTATCGGAAGATTTGTGAATCACTTGCAAGGTTTTTATGAACTGAACCATCATTTCTTTTTCCAGAATATATATAAGAGTTTAGTGCAAATCCAGTTGACGATTCCCAAGCCTAAAAAATCTTTATGCTATATTTTCGAGGTTTTAAGGGCATACAGGTTTTACAGGGGAATTTTTCCTCTATATCCTATAAGCTGCTCATCTCCTGTAATGAAGGCTTCTAAAATATAATACTTGATAAGGTTTGTTTTGAACATAATCCAAACTTCCAGCTAATCGATTATTCTCCTTTCTTTCCTGTTTATTTCGGTAATTATAGAATCTTAGTGGTAGGAGAAATAATTCACTCTCGTTATACCATTCACAGATCTATAAAATGGACGGTTTCAAATTTTGTAAATCGCACAGGTTGTCTCTATCACTTGCAGCTCTAATCAAGAGACCGAAGCAAGAAAGAATTTCCTAATACGAAAAATTTTTCATATAGTTTGGATACTTTCCGTTCTTTCTATCCGACATGAAGCTATATCTGATATCATTTAGCTTTACGATTGGTGAACTTCAGAATATTTCTAACATTGAATTCAGAATATAAGAGACGTAAAGTATCTTTTTAATTCAACATTAGCGTTTTTGATTCGAAAATAATAATGTTTCTTGATCATGATCTTTTCACCAAAGAGTATACTAGAGTAAATTATGTTACCACAAGTTTAAGTTGAGGAAATATCTTCGCCATCAATCTCAGAATCTTCGAAAAAAACATTTATATCACTCTAATCACCTTCAACATCAATATAGTAAGCAGGAATATCAATTACAGAAACATCAATCATTCCTTCATCACCCTCTTCTTGACTTTCAATGGGTATGGATTTCAGAAGAAATATTTTTTTGGAACGAGAAAGGATTATTATGCATTTTCCACAAAAATAAGAAAGGAAAAAAGCTTATAAGAAAAATCAATAATGAAAGATTATAGAGATTTGATTATAGATTAAAGCATTTTGTAGTAGCCTATACGGATGAAAAAGATTAATTGATTAATCTGTCAAATCATACTTTCTTGTTGTGTCTTTTCACAGACAACAGTTGAAGAAAAATTAGACATCGTCCTAGCAGGAATTGATTGTAACGTTAGAAACTTTACGATTGGAGATAAATTTTGACAGCGTAATTACAAATTGTAGTTAACCCAAACCGAGCTATCAGTAGCCACAAAAGAATAGGAGGGGACAGATAAGATAATTGAAATATTTAGATATCATAATTAAATTTTCAACGGGCCAGAAATTGTATCAGGAAGCCTGGCCCTACCCCTCCCTTGGCTAGAATCCTTATAATGAATAATAGTGTAATTTATATCACAAAATTTTTGTATTACTAACTGAAAAGTGTTGTCAAATAAGACTTAAATACCTTATGTGTGAAGTACTTGGTATAAGTGAAACCAGGTATAGGTGAAATAATGGTAAACGGAGAAGCATTGAATGTGGAGAAGAATTGAACATTTTTCTTTTTTTTGATCTTGCCGCATTTGATGCATATGGTTTGCTTTCTACGCAAGAAGCATTTATTTTCCTCATCACTTCACTGCCACACATCGCATAATCACTTCTCACATCACATTTTCACACTTATTCACAATAATTAGTGTGGAAGGGGAAAGGCAGACAATTTTTAAGTGTCTGAACTGAACATTTTTCTTTTTTTTGATTTTGCCGCATTTGAAGCATATGGTTTGCTACTAATAAAAGAAGCATTTATTTTCCTCATCACTTCACTACCACACATGTTTTACTATACCTCACTATCATTATTTTCATAACTCTTTATTGCTTTATTTTTTTCTTTCTTAATTTGTTTCATTTGAAGATGCTTATTGAAGGTTACTTATATTTAAAAAAAAAAGAGTTTTTTAGTACTTTACATTATTATTGTACAAGACCGTCGTGTCCAGGTAAACTTTTTTATTTCAAGTTAATTTTTGAAGCTATTTTTATATTAACTTTAATAAAATTTTCATATTTACTCTAGCACTAATTAAATAAATAGTTTTTTGATTTTTTTAAATTCTATTTGAATACATGCTTAGAATTACGTTTAGAACAGTTTGAAAGTTTAATATAACTATTTTTACATCTGAAAACGTTAGATACTTTGCAATTAAACAATTTTTTTTATAAACTCAATAAAATATATGATAGTTTTTTTATTAAAATGTTAAAAAATAATTAATTTTTTTAAATAATGTAATCTTACTTTATAAATAATTGTTAGATAGATTGGTTTTTTGCTTATTTAAATTTTATTTTTCTAATTTTTTTTGTATTTTTACTTCTAAAAATTATAGGTTTATGAGAGTAGTGATCAATAACACATTGTTATTATATAAGTTTTATTATGAGGGATTTTTTTAATTTATTACAAATTTTAGGAAGAATTATCTACAAAAAAATGCAGCCATGACACCACTCAAAATTGTATTACACAATCATGATAAAATAAATGAAAGAGTGGCTGAATTCAATAGAAAAATCAAAGATCAGGCAGAAAACTCTATGAAAGCAACCAGCCTTATTTATCAGTAATTTTTTGAAGAAATATAACTTTTAATTAAAAAAATTTTTTTAGAGATAACTTGTCAATCTTAACTCAGGATGATAGAGAAAGTACATCATCAAGACAAACAATTCTCCGAAGAATTCGATACAATAAAAAAGATTAAATCCCCCAAAATTGATTACCTTTACAATCCCCGAAAAATACCAAACAATAAATGGGGTACCATTTTTACAACTGGACAAATATGTTCCATCAAATAAAAGGCTCATAGTATTTCATGGCAAAGTTTTTAATTATTTAAATCAAGTTACAACAATCGAAAATATTTATATTGATGGTACTTTCAAAAAATCACCTGACATGTTTCTTCAAATCGTAACAATTCATACTTTCCACAATAAAGTGCAGCTACCTATTTTGTATTCACTGGCTTGTGATAAAAAAGAAGAAACTTACAGGTTTTATTTATCATTTCTAATTTTTTGGTTTAACATTGTTGCATTTTATTTAAGAGAAATTTATAAAGTTTTAAAGTTACATGTTAATGTTTCTCAAGTAAAGACTATTACATCCGATTATGAAAGTGCTATTTTATCTGCTAATAAAAAAGTTTTTTTACATAAAATTTTTACTAAAACTATAATATAAAATTTTTTTTTAGGAATTTCCAAATGCACAATTTACAGGCTGCTATTTTTATTTTTCCCAAAGTATTTATAGAAAAGTCAAAGCCTTAGGTTATGGAAGATTATACTCAACAAGCGAATCATTTCGCAAGTGTATCAAATTTTTACTTGCTCTTGCTTTTCTTCCACCTCTTGAAGTACTTTTTATTTTAATTCATATTATATGTTCAGATATTTTTTTTAACTATACAAGAATAATTTTTTTAATTTTATTTATAATTGTAATCTTTATATATTTTTTTAAATTTTAGGTTAAAGTAGTGTATAGAAAAATCAAAAGTTTAATGAATGTTTTTAATATCGAAGAATTTTTCCTATATTTTGAAATCACGTGGTTTAATTTAAATGATTTGAAAAGTTGGAACGTGTATAAAAGGAAAGTGAGAACGAATAACCACTGTGAAGGTTTTCACAACAGGTTGAATAAATTTTGATTTGTTTTAGATTTTTACTTTTATCTTTAAAATTTTTAGTATGAAATCTTGCTTACCTCAAGAAAGAACAAATGTTTGGGAAGTTTTTTCCTTTTTTATAAATTGTGAAGAAAAATTGTGGAAAGATATGACAGAAATTGAAGCTGTTGACTCTGGATATTGTTGGAGTGGCGGAAGTAAGAAAAAAAAAGAGGAAAAAGAAAAGCAACTTGAGAGAATATATGAAGAATACAATGATGACAAAAATGTGTATCTTTTTCTCAACAGAATTTCTTCATATGTTTGTCCGGCTAAAAATCTTGATTTGGAAGAAATTCAAGATACATATATTTTAGATTTTTCTATTTTAAATAGAAGACCTAGCTTTAGAATGTCAACTATTTTAAACTAATACTATTTTATATTTATGTTTATATCTATTTTGTTTTTTTATGTTATATTATGTTTTATATTCGTGTTTATATTTATATTTTTTTATTAAAATAAAATAATTTTTTTACATTTTTTAGCCAAACAAATACTTTTTATAATATTATTTTAAAAAAATGAAAAATTAGTATAAAATATTTTAATTTATTTTTAAAAAAAAAAACTAATTAGTTTTTAAAATATTTATAACCTATATTCAATATATAGGTTGAAATGAATTTAAAACTATTTATGTTAAATGAAAAAGTTTAACCAAAAAATAACAAAAATTCGTTTTTTGGCAACTGGCGTTTGGTGAGTTTTTTAACTTAAGTCCTTTTACTTTTGTTTCATAGACATAACATGATAAAATAAAATAAAAATTAAATACTTGAAAACATCTACAATATTGGTATTATAATTAACTAAAATAAGTATATAAAATTTTTACAATTAAAATTATTCTCAAAATTAAATATTTTAATCATACGGTAAAAAATATAAATATTAGTTTATTTACTAAATAATTATTTCTAAAAGTAATTAATGTTCAACTTAAAAATTGTCTGCCTTTCCCCTTCCACACTAATTATTTTGTAGTTTTTCAACACAATATAATATTTATCACAATATTTTCAACACAATATAATAATTCATTACAACATAATATAATATTTATCATTCTGTGATAGTGAAGAAAATAAGTGAATAATAAGTGATTAAGTTGCGAAGTGAATAAGTGTGAAAATGTGATGTGAGAAGTGATTATGCGATGTGTGGCAGTGAAGTGATGAGGAAAATAAATGCTTCTTGCGTAGAAAGCAAACCATATGCATCAAATGCGGCAAGATCAAAAAAAAGAAAAATGTTCAATTCTTCTCCACATTCAATGCTTCTCCTAGAACCGAAATAATAAAGGCATTATAAGACAAAGTAAGGATTATTCCCTTTGAAATCAATAAATACCTTTTCCTAAGCAAAATCTACTTTTTCGCGACACAAATATACCAACAAACTCTTTTTCACTTACAAAAAATGTATTTGCATGTGGAAAAAGTGACTTAGTTTGTGAAAAGGTATCATCCCTCTTGTTAGGACAGTTTGTGAGGAATATACAAATGACAAAAAAGGTTTAATAGTAAATTTTTTAAGCTTTTCTTTACCTGCTTGGGTGAAACTTTTGGCATTTTCATATCCCACTCCAGGGCGTTATAGGAGAGGAATATGGCGCTTAAGAGCGCATAAAGAGCAATCGGTAGTTTCATGCCACTCACTAGCAATAAGAAACTACTAGAATATCAGCATCACAAATCACAAAAGTGGGCATCGTGTTATGGAGACGTTTGTGGGGAGAAGAGAGACGATACTTGTATTGTGTAGTGCTCTGTTTGTGGTGATGGATGCAGAAAATGATTTCAGCATCAACGCAGTAGCAACTATTGATTCAAAAATTTAATTAATTTCATTCGAACGCGAGTATTGATTGGTTCCTTTCGATATTTGAATGCGATTAGATAAAGCGTGTAGTATGAACATTGAACATTGCAACAAGGTGACAAAGACACGTTATTCCTTTCGACGAGTTTATATCGCATTATGTTTTACCCCCATTTATCTCCATTATGTAGTAATTATGTTCTACTTATCAGCATCTCATCATTTTAGTATTTCTTGTGACAAAGGATAATAAGTCATATCTCATCCATTGCTGGAATGGCAGAATAAAAGCAGATAGGGTTGATGTAGAACTTATAAACAGTGTTTACCAAACTTGTTCCATCGATTACACCCTCCAAATTATTTGGATTCTTGTACCAAAATGTCTAGGGTAGAATGATTCGTAATTTTTTTCTGTTACTTCACTCTGCACCCCTTCACGTGTAAGAGAGAAAGGGTAGTCAAAAGAGACTAAATTATTTAAAAATGTAGAAAAAAAATTTATTTAAAAAAATGTACTAATTAAAAAAAATATTTTAAAATAAAATATCTACAACAAAATTATAAAAATAAAATTTTTAATTTAAAAAAATTACTAATTTAAAAATAAGAGTTATTTATTTAAAAAATGTAGAGAGTTTACTTTCATGGCAAAGTAGATTGAGAACTAAAACGATTTTTGTTTGTTCCCTTACTGTAAATTTAGATTTGTTAAAAGGGGTGTTGTTGCTTTTTATGCCCTAATTTATCAATATCAAGGCTAGTTTTGGAAAGCGCGAAACGTATATCATATTTCACTTCGAGTGCGTTGCGAGTGGTTGCGCTTGATTGTGAGTTAAAGTAGAAAATCCAGATTTTGATTGTGGCTGGCCTCAGTGTACAAAATCAAGTTGCTCCCATGCCTCTCTAATGTCTTATTTAGTTCAATGAGAATTTCAAAAATATGGGCAAGATAAGCCATTCGTAGTAGAAATCCTTTCTTGGTGAAGAAACTGAACAAAGTGAGTAGGTCCACCTTGTTGTTTAAGCACAAAAAAGGCTTTACTTCTCCCCACAGTTCACATAACTGGGTCATCGTCTTTTCTTTTGAAAGTGATCGCCCTTGTCTTTGAAATAAAACAGAAGCATCCCGGTAGAGCTAGTGAGTTCATATCAAACGTGATTTCTCTACTCCACCAAACCATGAATCCTGATTGTAAACGAAGCAAATTACGGACGCAAACCCTTTCGAGTTTACTGGAACTCTTCCGTTCGGACTCTTGAAAAATTGCAACTACTGCCATTACAACAACTGCTTTTGCTGATTTCTCCTGGTCAATTCCTTGAAGCGGCTGAAAAGAAGCAGTTCTGTCATTTGGGAAGGTTTTCAAACACACAAACGTCTAAGGAATGTGTGTATATACCGCCTTTGTGAAGATAATTGAATCCTACTCCAAATAACTATTTTGATGAAATTTTCTTTTCTGTGACATTTAAAATATAGAACAAATAAACAAAAGCGTGAGTGCTTCGGTGGTTCTGACCGTCATAGACACGGACCTGCGGATCTACACTAGACATAGTTTCTCTCCCTCTCAGAGAATAGAAAATCCATTAAAGATTTTTTATGGTTAAACCTCTGTTATTATTTCCCGCTTGGAAGTCTCGAATTTCTCCCAGTTTAAGAAACTTTCGTATCGAGCGTTTGCATGTGAAGATTGCATTTTGATTGGTTCAAATATCATCAAATATCAAGATAGAGTAAAATTTAAAAATGCCTGGTTTAGGTATATCGGGAAGCAGTAGTTATAATTTTGTAACTGCGTTTTAGCAAAAGAACTTTATCCGGGCTAAACTTTATTTTTGTGAATTGAAAAAATGAAAATTTGGTGCTACTCCACAAGGAAAAAGAATATCGCTTACACGTAAAGGGAGTTTTTCTAAATCCTTCAATTCACTTTCATATTTAATTAATGCTTAAAAAATATATGAAAAAATTAGTAAAAAACTTTGTGGCACACCAAATGTGTGTCGCATAGCAAAGTAGATTCATGGCACGTAGACAACAAGCCAAAATTGAACAGAAAATTTTACGAGTTTCAACACTTCTGAGTCTAGGAAGACGAACCTAAATGAAGACAGGCGCACTCCTATCCCATCCTAAACAGAAATAGAAAGAGTGGTCATTAAAAAATTTCAAAATCAACACAGTGGTACTATTGAAGTTCTATTTTCAGATACAAATGTTAAAAATGCCATATATTGGCACATATAGATCAAATTTTTTAGCCTTTTTTGACTTCATTATGGCTTTTGGAAGATGTAGGAAACAAGTTTTCAAATGTTTTAGCTCGAAAAAGAAAAGCAAAATTTTTGAGGTTCGGTGATATCTAAACGCGTATGAAGACTGCTCGGTCCAGAATACTTCTTCCTAGTTTCAAAGCGAAAGCCTTCGAAATTCAGACTCTAGAAATCGTCAAAATGTGTTTATGGAAAAGGAGTGAGATGGTTTCTTTGCTCAATATAAATGAACAACGAGATGACAGAATCAAGTTTCATTCAAATCATAAAAATTTTCGTTCTGCATTTTTTAGATCATGATTTCGTTAAAAATGGAAATAACTACATAAAAATTACATTAACTAATTAGTTAAATAACCAAAAACTAACTAACTGAGGAACAGAAGTGAATCGAATCGTTTTGAAAATTATGGCGTCACAAAATTTCAAAAAATTTAATTACAATAATTTGATATTTTTTCCTACTCGTTGTAAAAATATTTGTCTTGTAACTCTTTTCCATTTAGTTGCTTAAAAAGCATTTGAAGATCTTTTTTTCAACGTGAACACTTCCATATTCATTCTTTTTTAGGTAATTGTAATCTTTTAAATTTTTCCTAGGAAAACTTTTGCTAGAGTTTCATCGTTCTTTCTCTTATATACTTTTTTACATTGCGCAGTGTCTATTCCGAAAAAAAGTTAGATCTGCCTCAAAAATTCTAGTCTAGAAATGATCATATTAAATTGATAATAAAGAAAATAAGAAGATGAATTGATAATGTATTGAAAAGACTTAAAAAATCTAACTGTGAGTTCAACTTGCAAGATCAACTGTTGCCATTTTGTAAGTGATTTTTAAACCTGCTCTAAACTTGTTAACTTGTGCGTTATCATTTTGCTTTTCAAGTTGTTAACTTGTGCTTATCTTTTTAAATAAAAATAACCAAGGAGTTGACGTTTTCGTTAGAATATTTGAATTTGGCGGCAAAATACATTCTTTTTTTCGATTATTATTAGATAGAGGTCGAAAGGGCACTTATGTTATTGAGAATCAATTAAATTTCTTAGCAGGGAAAATTCGGCATATATAGTCATGAAAGTTATCTATTAGTATTACCCAGTGGTTCCCAACCAGTGTGCCGCGGAATGATTACTGCTGTGCCGTGAAGAGATTATAGGTGAACGTTACAAAGGTAAAGGTAAGGTACCTTGGGGTGTTTTCATCGAGAAAGCCACTTGTATCGAATTATGAGAAAGTTACTTTAAATTTCGAAGTCACACGCTCTACCCAAACTACTCACGCCCCCAAGAAGTTATGAAAGCTTTTATTACAAGTTGTTATAGGTGGAAGGAACACAGCTTTCATATCGTAATAACCGGATTTGTTTGTATTGATAAACACTAACTCACACATTATTACTTACTTACGTGATATTAATGCTTAAATATCAAAAAATAAATCGAATGATATATCATTTGCCTAAATTTTTGGATATTTCGAATTTTTTGATAATAATAAACATTGGTGAGCGTTGTTATGCTTGGTAATATAAATTTTATTTTATTTATATATCTCGATTACAATATTAACAGGTTCTTTGTAAATATTTTTTATTAATATTTAAGTGTTCTAAATTGAGGTTTTAATAGGAAAAATAAAAAATATGTTTAAATTTAATAAAAATCATGTTTGTTTTATTTTTTTTAATTTTAGATTTAATTCATTCTTATGGACAAGTTTCTAAAAAGAAAAGGCGATGGGGACAAGAATAATTCTACTTCATTTAAAAAACCAAAAGTTCATCGGTTGTATAATGATGATTACTTGAAATTTGGATTTCATTGTACTGGAGATACACAGATTCCTTCACCGCTGTGTGTTGTGTGCGGCCAAACGCTGTCTAATGAATCAATGGTTCCAAGTAAGATGAAAAGACACCTTACTACTAATCATCGTAGCCATCAAGCTAAAAATGTTGATTATTTCCAACGGTTGTTAGAATTAAATGCAACGCAAAGTCAACTATTTAAGAAAAAAATAACTGTATCCGAAAAAGCTCAATTAGCTTCATATGAGGTGGCAGAAATTATTGCTTATAAATCAAAGTCTCATGTTCTTGCAGAATCAGTAATCCTTCCAAGATGCAAAAAGAAATTAGCAAGAATCCTCTTTCAAACAATACAATTCAGAGAAGAATTCTTGACTTGTCTGATGTTATTGAAGAAAGTGTAACATCCAAATTTCAAAATAGTCTGTTTGCTCTTGAAATCGATGAATCCACTGATATCAGTAATCACGCTGCATTTATACGTGTCATTGATGAAGATGTCATAATTAATCAATTTCTATGCTGCAAACAGTTAGCCACAACTACAAAAGGTCAAGATATTTTTGATACAATCACGATATGCCCCTAAAAATATGGCTTACCATGGGATTCATGCGTAGGAATATGTACCGATGGAGCTCCATCAATGGTTGGTTCTGTTAAAGGTTTTGCAACTTTAGTGGAAAAACAGAATCCTAACATTGTGCGAACTCATTGTTTTTAACACAGAGAAGTTTTAATTTCAAAGATAACACAAAATGAACTAAAAGGGATATTGGATCAAATGATTGAAATGGTGAATTTCATAAAAACTCGGCCAATGAAATCCAGAATTTTTGAGTTGCTGTGTAAGAATATGGATTCTAAACATTTTCGTCTGCTATTGCACACAGAAGTAAGATGGCTGTCGAAAGGAAAGGTACTATCTCGAGTAAATGAGCTTCAGAAAGAACTTTTTATTTTTTTTGAAAATGAAAAACTTGATAGATTTTGTAAAGACCTTAAAAATGATTTATGGATATCCAAAATAGAGTACTTAAGTGAAATATTTGGAGATTTTAATAGTCTGAACAGCAATATGCAAGGCAGAAATGAAAATATTCTTACGGCGACAGATAAGTTAATTACTTTTAAGAGAAAAATTGCAATATGGAAGAATAGAATGAAGGTAGACAATTTTGATATGTTTTCATCAGTTCGCAAAACCTGCTTAACCGAGATGGTTTCCATTATTGGTAAGCATTTGACATGTTTAGAAAATAAAATTAAAGAATATTTTCCTTTAATCAGCATTGAAAAATTTGATTGGATTCACAATCCTTTCCTAGATTTATCGATTATCAATCTTTCCAATTTTGAGTTATGTGAAGAGGAAGAATTAGCAAGCCTTCCCAGTGATCGTGGACTCAAATTGAAGTACACACAACTGCCATTAGACGCCTTTTAGATTTCTGTTATGGAAGAGTATCCAACTCTAAGTAAAAAAGCCATCAAAGTCTTATTCCAATTCTCAACTTCAAACCTATGTGAGCTGGGATTTTCTTACCTAAACAATATCAAAAATAAAAAACGTGAAAGACTTAAAAACATTGAAGAAGAGTTAAGAGTATGTCTCTCTCACATTCTCCCACGTATGGCAGCAGTAGTCAAGAAGCACCAGGCACAAATGTCCCACTGGCATTCACAATTATTATTCTATACCCGATACTGAATACAGGATACGTTTTATTTGTGTGAATTCCTTATATGATCTCCTATATTTTTAATATTTTATTGCAAAAAGGCTTTATGAGTAGAAAATATTCATTTTTTGGATAGGTGTGCGCGAAAATTTGAATTGCTCAAAAGTGTGCCGCCATGTAAAAAAGGTTGGGAACCACTGGACTATAACCTATGGAGGGGTCGACGGGTTAAAAAGTTTGAGGCCCCCTGCTTTAGATGAATTGGTCTATTAGACCAAATTGCATTTGACCAATTAGTACCAGAGTAATCGTATTGGATCAATCTTACCAAAGAAGGGGGAAGAAGGGGTGGGGTTTGAATAGGCAAAAATATTTAAAAAGCCATAATATATAATGATTTTTCGCAATACAAATAATTTTTTGAATAAGAAAATTTTCTCTAATCTTGGAAATTAAATAGTTCTTTTCTCAATTCAAAAGGCAGTAAAATGTAAGGAAGCAATTAAATCCTGAAAACAATTGTTTCGCTTTTTCTAAAAGTGACTAGAAATAATGATAACCAAAAAATTGAGACAATGTGCATAAGAAGAAGAAGAAGAAGAAGAAGAAGAACTTTATTCAAAACATTAACAGGATCATTAATAAAAAGAAAATACATATTTTTTGTATAGATCAAGATTAGTAAAATTATAGATAAAAATGTCATTGACGAGGTTAGCTTCCAAAGGTTTATATAAACCGCTTTAGGAATGTCTAACACAATTAATTAAAAAAAATAAATAAAAAAAAATTAAAAAAAAACATCAATAAAAATGATTTTATGCATAAATGCATAAAACAATCTTTAGGACAATTAAAAATCGATATTAACAAGGTGATCAATTTTTTTTGAAAACACCGTTCTTTGAGGCACTCGAAAAAAGGATGTCGTGGAATGTCGTGGCCTATATTCTAACACTGCATGTCGTAAAAGGCGACTAAACGTGGATATATTCTCATATTAATATTTACACCAGGGATGTGTCCAACTGATACAACTAGTGAGACATTTTCAAAAAAATTTGGACATGATCGGCCGCATCTGATTTCTGAAAAAAAATTCAGACAAAAATTCAAGAATAATTTGGTCTATTTGAGCTTCATAAATTGAAAACATCAACATAGTGTAATATTTCAAAACATCTCATTTTTGATTTGATTTTAGTATTTTGAACTCAATTTTCAAAAAATCAGAAAGAAGATCTAAAAAATGAAGTGAATAGAGCGTAAGAAAAATCAAAGAGTTAAAAAATGAAACAAATGTCAATATATGATTCAATTATTGATTAAACTTTAAAATTTTTATAATAATTGTTGATAAAAATTGATATTTTTATAATTTAAGAAAAAATCTCATTTTTCTTCGCGGGCCGTAGAAAATACATCCGCGGGCCGCATGCAGCCTGCGGGCTGCGTGTTGGACACCCTTGATCTACACTCATATTATATCACTTTTATCTGTCCTGTATTCTATCCATCCTTATAATCAATGTATTCATGCATATATACCCTTTTTAGTTCTAAAGTGTCTTTTTTAAATTCTAAAGTGTCTTTTTTAAATTCTAAAGTGTCTTTTTTAAATTCTAAAGTGTCTTTTTTAAATTCGAAATTGTCTTTTTTAAATTCTAATGTGTTTTTTAAATTCTAAAGTGTCTATTTTGATTTTACTTTTCTGAATAAGTTTTGAAGTCTTGTTTCTTAATAAATGCGCTTAATATTATGTGAGATTGTCAGGTTCTGTAGAGGTGTTGAAAGATACACTGATAATTTTCTAATTCTCCGGCTCTATTCAAGTCTTTTTTAATTCGATGCAACTAGCAGTTCATTTATAGACAAGTTTTTAACTCTTCAATTTTTGCCTTCTGCATAGATTGTTTTTATATTATAGTAACATAGAATTAAAAAATTTTAGTTTGTATCGAAAGTTTCAACTAAGCAAAAAAGTGAATTTTAAAACTTAGTTTCGAAAAAAAATAGTATTTGATAGTATTTATACTTAGTTTCTATTTTTTCATTAAATCTGATATATTGTTTTTGCTTTAAATTACTTGAATGATAATAAAGAAATTTGTGTGAACACTTTTTTTCATTATATAATGGATATTAAAATGGATATAAAACGTTTTTCGAAACTAAGTTTTAAAATTCACCTTTTTGCTTAGTTGAAACTTTCGATGTTCAATGATTTTGGTAAATATTTCATTTTTTATATCCTTGCAATGTGATCAACTATTTTCACAGCAGTTTTACGAGAATGAAGTCCAACACCCATGTCAACTCCATTTCTTATTTGAAGTTTAATCTCATATTCAATATCAGAAAATAGCCTGCATCTTTTTTGCCAAAGAAAACTTTGCATGTAAAGGCAATATATCTCTCATTCATTTTATCAATATATTTTTATAATTGTATCATATGCATGATCCTCTTGTTACTTTATATAGACACTATGTACCTTTGATAAAAAAAAATGCTCCTTTATTTTTTTCCTGGGAGATGTTTGCTAAATAGTTGTATTCTTTCCTGAAGCTTTAACAATGCAGCTTCCCTATTCAACTGAAACTCTAATATCTTTTATATTTAGAGAATCAAATTTGGCACAGTGATCACAAACAAGTTTCTTGATAAGAACAATCAATCCATCATATATATTATTTTAATTTTCGTATTGCATCACACTCCAGCAGTTTGGCAGAGATGATGCGACATCTGTCTGATTTGAAGGTGACACAATAGCTATAGTAGAACTATCAAAAAGAGACGCTTCATCAGTATTATTCATCAAAGATAGCGTTATAACTAGTGAATTTTCAGTTTATTTATTAGTGAAATAATTTCTAGATATTTTTCACAAACACTAAAATCTATTAAGTATTAATAACTTAAAAATATAGGATAAATTTTGAGAAATAGAAAGATTAACAGGATATTGAACAGAAATTTTAATTTATTCTTGAAATTTTGGTAAACGTTAATCTATGAGTTATTTATGCTCTAAAATATAAGCTAATTTAATTTTTTGGAATTTATATTTCTTATTCAGAACACTAAAAAACTATAAATATTCCATAGTTTATATTAGGAACGCACACCCTGTGTGTGGCGCTTATTCGCTCTATCAATATTTTGAATTCTCTCAATATTTTTAATATTATTAAAAGAATATTAAAGCTTATGAGTGGACTTTCCACATTGCTTTTATTGTTTAAAAACAAATCTTTTTTCATTAAAATAAACTAAGTTGAGAAATGAACATTTAATTATTTTTGTGAAATCATATTTCAATAAGAATATGTAAGTTGTAGTGCTAATTAAAAAAATCAGATAAATTAACCCCTACACTCAAAAACGTAAGCGACAGTCCTATAAAAATTGAAAAAAAATTAAACTTTTTTCTCATGTGATAAAACCCTATGCTTACATCCCAACAATGCACTCCAAAATTTGTAATTTCTGTGTATTTGGATTGTAAATTTTTTAATTCGTTTTCTTACAAAATAAAATATTATTTATATTTGCTACCCTAAAATAAAAGAAACTTATCAAAAACAGTTTAATATACTCAAGGAAATCGAAGAAGAAAGATTTTTGGGGATTTTAAATTAACCTCATATTTGTCTTGATTATAATATGGCGTTTTACTTTATTTTTTATTATGAAATTTAAAAATTTTAAATCCTGCACTAGTTACACTATTTATCGTTTTATAAATAATAATTCTAAAACAGACTTTAAAACCTTTTTTAAAATCTTGGAAAATTTTTGCGAAGATAATAGTAATTAATTTTTAAATTCATTATTTTTCTCTTGATTATTTGCAGATAAAAATGATAGTTCTAAAAAATTATCCCTCTTTGATAGACCATTCGATAGCTTTTGGTTTTCTCAAATCGTATTTCAATAATAATGAAATATTTTTTATCTGTATTCGGTTCATAGTTATTATTTCTCCTCATAATATATAATTACCCTACTATGTTAGATCATAATGTATGATCAAATGACCATAATCGGACACTAAAGAAGCGACACATATAAAGCAAATACATAAATTTATTATAATAAACATGCATTTCATACATGCTAACATTTTAAAAGAAAAATGCTAGGACTCTGCATGAAGTTAAATGAAAAAAGGTTAATACAGGTGAATATAAAAAACTCGAAAACATTTTTATTAGAAAAAAACAAAAACTTTTTTCATTTGGGATAACTTTTATTCTTGTATCATTGATAGGGCTGTCAGATTTTAACATTAACAAACCGGGACAAAAATTGTATTGAAAAAATTCAAGAACAAAATTTGTATTTCTTTATGAATAATATATTAAATATAAGGTGAGTTTTTATACTAAAAAAAATAGAAAATCAATCACATTTTGCCCAAAATTTTTCTAAACTCCTTTTTTTGACATTAAATTACTGAATGAAAAACCAAGAATCTTATAAACTTCCCTCGATTCTATTTCTCTCTGGGTTTTATAAAGCTTCCCTCGATTCTGGGATAATTTAGAAAAACCAGAATATCTCGTAACCCTACTCATTAAACGTGTTTTTGGCTTTTGTATGGTTCACATTTTGTCCATATGGTGTATATTTATTTTTTTCGTAATAAGACCTTATAAAATGTTTTGTGTTCCTGTACTATTTACATACGTACTAGTTGAAACATGACTAACATTCTGTCCTAATTTAGTTGGCTAGTTTTTTAAGACTTTATTAATTTAGAATTAATAAAATAGAATCTAACTATTCGATTTGCTGAGGTTTTGAAGAAGTTGGTGTTGGAAGTCGAATTCTTGTGGAAATTACGGGTCGAAGTAAGGAAAATGTCTACCCCGGTAGTCCTAAAATTGAATCTCTAACGACAATAGCATTTATTGACTCTAGTTTTTAATTTTCAAGCTATATCTGTATAAAAATCATATAAAAATAATCTGAGCTATATTTTTATTAGTTTTAGGTTTCAATATAAGAATAAGAATGTCGTCAATCTGAGGGCTCTCCAATTCTGCCATCATCTTGGTGCAGATTAAATCTTTATGATTACGAATTTTCATGATCCACTCTGTGGGTTGAAACTCTGATTAAAACAAAGCTATGAACCTTGTTCTTCCTTATATTCCAGTGTTGATATCAAGGAATAAATTTTTCTTTATTAGACTACTACACTTATATATTTCTTTTTGATTGCCAACATACATATAAAGCTGTTTTCTAGTGTGCCTCATTTTACTACTTATCACATTTTCTAAATTTTTGGAAATCTGTCCTAAAATTTTCCATTTTGCGATTATCCTAAACTTTTACTTTCCTTAAGATAATGAATTCGAAAGATTTAATGTTTTAATTTCCTTTAGGATTAATGTCTTCCTACTAATACCATGAGAATAATATTAACTTCGTCTGCTTTTTTCATTGACTTTGAATATAAATCGTCTGCGTTTTTTTTAAATCTCGTCCGATTTCTATGGTACTTAATGCAGTGTTGCCATGCAAAATTTATCAAAAATCAGTAAAATATGTCCTAAAAATCCGTAGATTCAAATTTTTAATGAACGGCGGTTCTTCCATACTATTTTTGATTGAAAATTAAATTTATTTGAAAAAAACTTCAAAAACTATTTAAATAATTTTTGGAGTAACTTTTCTTTAAATTTTTTTTTGATGCTTTTGGAGTAACGAACAATGAAATTTTAACGACACTTTCTGACGGATCGTAGTTGTAAAAACTTACACCTGGGTCGTAGTTTTGACATGCAGAAGCCCTGGTATTGTTGAAAGATCAAGCTGATTTCTTTTATTTTTAATATTGTTGATAATGCTAAAGAATAGAAAAAACATTATTTATTCAAAAGAAAAAAAATTACTCAAAGCTATACCTGAAAAGACCCTCACAGTCTGCATTTGAATGAGGTAAAACTAACAATGCTATCATTAGTTCACAAAGTAATGGGAATCTTATTTCTCCTTCTAAGGTTTCTAATTTGCAAAGTTTTCCCCCAAAAGCGTCAACCTCACAATTTTCCAAATCAGAGGGGATTTTCATAAATTAATCTAAAAACTCGTCTGTCAATTGATCCAATCTATCCAGAGGGACAATGTGCGGAAACCTTTCTACAAAAGCATTAACTAAAAATATAAATTTCATAATTTGATGTTAACTAAATGATGTTAAAAAATGCCTGATAAAGCCGTAATTTTAGTTCTTTCATTTCGATCCAAAATACGAAGATGGCCTAAAATGGGATCTCCAAAGGTCAAATTACTAGAAAAAAGACAAAATAACCTCATGAATTCTTTCACTTCATATCTGTCAATCTTATCCTCATTATCTTTTAAAAAAGCACGCGTTTGATAACCTATAAAAATAGCCTCATCAGGTAACTGAAATTCCATATCAATACTGGATATACAATCTCACAAATCTGGCTAAAAACGACTTGAATGTTATCTGCATTTCAGGCAATGGTGTAATTGCTGCATGCTTACGATCTCCTCTATCTGTACTCTCATCCATCATTAGACTATAATAATTGCTTTTCATGAAGTCTATGGTTTGATTTTCAAGGTAGGGAGCCATCGCAGACTCAATAATACATGTTGTTTTAGTTCGTTTGCATTGAATTTTTTTGCAATTTCCGAATCAGGGCATAATTTCGGTAAAAGTTCGTAAAAATGATCAGCGAGAAGAAAAGATAAGTTGTGCTCCACCATCCAATTACAAAAAATAACCTCCGATTTGTTGACTGGATCTTGACATTTTTCTTTAGTAAAAGACTTGAAAGCTTTTTTTCGGTTTCCCTTACAGTTTTTTCGTTTTTAACGTGGATTGTAGTTTTAACCTGTTTTTCGAGGTCATTAATGCCACTCTTACGAATCAATAGCTTTTTAGAGCATGATTTACAAAAGGCTGTACCTTCTGATCCACCACTTTTCAGCCAGCTTGACTTTTTCTCCAACTCACTTTTATAAGATTGCTCATATTTTATTTGTAGGCGTGATTTTTTAATGGTGGAAGAGGTATAAAAAACAGAACTATCTGAATCTAACATCTTACAAAGTCAAATCAGTAGATTTACTAAAATGATACATATAAAAAAAGGTTTAGATTAAAATGTTAAATAAATAAAAAAAATTGACACGCATGATTTAAATCCTGTTCAAATTTGAGAAAAAACAAAACCAAACACTGTATTGTATACGACTACCGTTTAAACAACGTTTATAATTTATTTTATTCCCTGAAAATTTTTCAAAGTAAATTAAAAAATACGAATAAAAATGCTAGCAAAGAGAATTAAGCTATTTTTGATTTTTTAGTTGAACAATAGTGACAGCTTACTGCTTGGCAACGAAAAGTTTAGTAAAAAAATTTATTATTACTTATAAGCTCTCTTTTCGATAAAAGAAAAAAAATGATTCATAAATTTAGTGGCAAAATCCGTAAAAAAAATCCAAACGAGTTAAAAACCCGTCCGTAGAATATCCGTAGACAATTTTTGCCTCAAAAATTCGTAAAATACGGATAAATCCGTAGATCTGGCAACACTGCAATTAAATTTGTATTCAAAATTTTTTTGAATTTAAATAGACTATCCACATTTCTATTCTTGTTTTGGAGACAAAGTCTTTTAATGAATATTTAAGGTCTATTAAATATTTATTTATAGTAAACTTTTAAAAAAAATTTTATTTTTGTCCTTGTAAACTTTTATGTTAGTGTCGTATATAACCAAATTTTTTTAGGTACAAAATAAGTGGTCTTTTCTAGTGTTAAATGTTTGTGTCGTAAAAATACTATTACGTGATTGGTTTCTCGGATTAGCAAACTAATCGGCAGGTGTGACAGCCTTTGGTTTGAAGAATAATAATCAGTTTGATGGTCCGTGTCGGAGAGTGTATGTCAGAATAGCAGAGGAAAACATTGGGAAAATTTGTGTATAAATTTATTGTATAAAATGCCATTGAAAAAGAAAGCAGATGATTCGTCTTAATGTTCTTTTATATCATTATTACTCAACCTCATCTACTTTTTCTGGGATGAAATGCGTAAATATTGTTTTAGCTCCTTAAGGACTATTATTCACCTGCCTTCTTTTTCAATGAATTTTTATACATCTAAAGCAGATGCTTTTCATTTCTTGGCATAGCGCTCTCCATTAGTCCGGTTAAATTGATTTAAAATTATTTAATTTTCAAATGGATCAGATATGAACATGCTTTTTACATGGTTCGTAAAAATTGTTGTTCCTTCAAGTCTTCTTCCACCCGCTCCTTAAGAAAATTTGCTGGGCATTTAGCCGACGAACATTTGAGCGTACAAAAAGTTTACCAAAAGCACATTTGGTCGAATGGACATTTTGAGGAAGGGTATTTAAGCGATAATGTAAATACACTTTCTTTTTTTCCAAACTTCTGCAACCAATAAAATACAGTAAAATCATAAATGTATCATAAGCATAGATATATAAAAAAAATATACTCATATCAACGCATTTGTCATTTATGTATAGAAGTTAAGAATAATGAAAGATATTTGTCCTAAAGGTCGACAAGTAATTTCATTTGCGGTATTTCGAAACTTAGCTGACCATGTGGTAAATAACATTTCATAGAGTTTTTTTTGAATAAAAACAATTTTTCACCCCAAGGAGTTAAAGAAATATAGTTACTAAAGAATATATTGACCTCCATTGACCCTTAAAATATTAAAGTATCTGTTTATTTTTAAATGGTATTTTTTGTTAACTTAAAATATAGGACAGAAAAAACCCATTAAAAAATAAATAATCTTATATTAATCTGAACTAACCCTTAAAGTATCAAAGTGGTCAATTTTTACCATCTGAAGTGTAAGAACACTTATTAAATACCTGTCTAAATTATCGCTATTAAAAAATCTGTCCAATAGGTCCTCCTACCCTGGAAAATTTGGTCGTCAAAACGTCCATGGCCAAAATGTCCGGGCGAAAATGTCTGTCCTTCATTTCAGGATATACTTGAAAGGTGTGTAAACATGCAAGAATATTATGACAATGCATGTCAAACTCGGAGTCCCATGAGGGCCAAAGGAGTGAGTTTGTGTTCTCATGAGGGCCGCACTCCTACAATTATATTTAAAGTTGTTCAATAAAAATTATTGCAGAATATTTTACTTTTAACTTAGAAACATGTAATGGTTTGATTATATTCAAAAATGCAAGTACAAAGTCATGTATAGTTAAACAAAATAATTTAATTAAAAAATTAGCACGGATATAAATCTGTTCTTTATTTTAATATAAAAAAAGTTTATAAGGCAACATACATGGCCTGCATGTATTTGAATGAACTACAAATGAAATGCACATAAATTACAATAGTTCAAAATAAACATTTATTATTAATTATTCAAATACTTTACATGTTCTTGTCCCGAAGCTTGACACCTCTTGTTATGGACAATCTTTGCTATGTCTGGCTGAAGTTTCTGTGCAGTGCGAACTTTTATAAGAGATGATAAGTGAAAATCAGTGAACCTAGTTCTCTGAGAAGTCTAAATCTACACTTATACATAAAATTATAATTAATAATACTGTAATCTGTGTGGACCGCAAATCTGCTTGTAATGGGCCGTATAATGTTTGACATGCCTGCTCTAAATTATTTTGTTCAATAGAAGGCATCGTTAATAAACGTGTCGACAAAACCGATGATTCCTCCGTCATCATGGATGAGAGTCACTTGAATGAAATCCATTCCTTGTTTCATCGCTTCAAACGCATCAAATCTTCAATGAAGGAGCAAGTCTTTCTCTCTAAATACAGTCTAGAGAATAACAGATTTTTGGCTAATTTAGAGTCTTCTGCTTTCACGGTAACCAATCTCTTTTCTTCATTTTGTCTTCGCCTTTCGCATCCTTTGAATTCTTCTATCTATGTGCACCCTCCACTTCACAATTCTTCCTCTTTAAAGCTTAATCTTTCAGTTCTTCCTTTTTTTTTATTAAACTTAAAGTAAAAAAGGACGAGTATTGTTAAAAAGAAGGAATTTAATATTGAAATTTAATGTAATGATAGCTAATTCATACAAAGTAATTTTAAACGCATCTAAAATTATATTAAAAAATACTTTTATAGAAAAAAAAATTAAATTTTACCTTTAAAATATAATGCAAGGAACACTTGTTGATCAAATTAAAAACAGACGAATAACGTTATTCAAAATTATAAATAAATGGAATCCCATTTCTACGCGACATGTTGCGCTAATGTCAATAAGAACCGCAAGTTTCACTGCGGATGAGTGATGTTGCAATCTAAGCTTTCAATTGCCATAGTTAAGAATTGTTTAAGGTCCTCATACTTTATAGGTTTTGATAGATAGTGTATTTAAATTCTAAGCGGTTGTTTTCCCTGTCCAACCTCTTGAAGTTTTAGAAGATATCAAAACATGTGATAGATGAGTTTCCGTAACTAAACAATTGAAATTAGTTTTCATTTTTTAAGCCATCTAATATATTTTGAAGAATAACATGTACAAAAAAGAGTTTTTATTTGGAACAAAAAAATTTTAATGCAAATTAAATATTTCGCTACCTTCAAAGAAGCTGTATCAAACTTGATGAAATAAACCCAAAAGTATCTTCAATGAAAAAAACTTAATTGATATGGTGGAATGCGATTCATGCACCTGCGTGTACATTGGCAGGACACAGCGTCCTCTCAAATTTCGCAAGCATGAACACCAAAATAACATCAACAAATTCCTCTCCTTCGATATCCTCCCAAGTAAGCCTCTCACAGATTCTCCATAGACAATACGATTATCCTACAAAAATCACTTCCCGAAAACCTACCTTTCGTAGAATCATGGCATTCCCACAAACACAAAGACTCCATCAACAGTAAGCTACCACTCCCCCAAGTTTACTTCAACCTCTCTTAACACACACCAGTGCTCCTCATTAATATTAACAAAAGAAATATTCTCACCAAGCTAGCAAACATACCGCCGGCAATACACACTATCGCACTGTTTCCCTAACTTTTTTGAGCCGCGACACCAATATTTGCCACCAAGCAAATATTTAAAAAAACAATTAAATGAAGTATTATAATTAACCGTATTCTTGTAATCCATTAAACATTAAGATGGAAGTAGCAACAGAGGGAAACTGGGCGAACAAGCAACAGCAACAATAAAATTTTATTCAGTGTGACAAATGAGCTTACTTTCGAGAACAAATTAAATTCCATCGAGGGTCCAAAGACGACAAGCAAACTCTCGCATCGCATTTCATCATCAATTCCGAAAAGTCTTTCTCGCTTTTTGGATTTGATTTCAGTTAATGCCGAAGGAAAACAGAAAGTTTTCAAAATTTAATAATTGAACCGTGTTAATCAAAGTCGTTCTAATTGAGGGATAACTGTATATTTTTATTATTTCTAAAAAATCTCGCGACATACTTGGAAAGTTTTTGCGACACACGCAGTTTGGGAAACACTGCACTATCGTATACATCCTCAACCGGTCGCCTACTTCATTTCATCAAGTTTGATAAAGCTTCTTTGAAGAAGCGAAACATATAATTTGCATTAAAAACTTTTGTTGCAAATAAAAACTCTTTTTTGTTCATTTTATTCTTCATCATTGACTAAATGGAACAGCCTACATTTAATTTCAACTAATATATTTTTCCATTAATTATAGTAACGGTATAAAGCTATGAAATAGATGATAAAAACATACTTTCAAATTTTATATGTATACAAAATTATTCAAAGTCTTTGGCACTTGTTTACTTTCTCCCATCCCTTTAAAAATAAAATTTAGAAAATGTATCCACACAATATAATTAGATGAATTAAAGAATTGATTAAAATTAATTTTTTTCTTTTTTTACAAAAATTAAATGGCACTTGCAATGCTACTTATAAAAGGGTGATAGGGGATCGGGAAGTAAGCAATTAAATTTTTTTGTTTTATTCAATATAATTGGCATGTTCAAAATCAGCATATGTAAAAAAATTGGAATACAAATTTCAAGGACATTGTTCTAAGAACGAAAAATATTTTTTAACGCTAACAAGTGTGTAATTATTATTATATTTATATACCTTT
The DNA here is from genome assembly GCA_030549495.1 of Nectonema munidae. Lineage (NCBI taxonomy): Eukaryota > Metazoa > Nematomorpha > Nectonematoida > Nectonematidae > Nectonema > Nectonema munidae. The sequence goes on from JAUIRK010000923.1 coordinate 305,533, forward strand.
TATGCAGTCTAGACAATATTCCAACGTTTTCAACCTGTTCTCACAAGGTCTATTTGAACGCTTTTTCCCATGAAAATGCCAGTTGGTTCAACCAATATCAAGTTAGATTAGGAATTTGAAGAAAAAATTAATCGCTTCTCTTTCGCGGGTTTTCGTATAGATACGGTTCCTAAATTTTTGAAACTTAAAATAGTTGTCTTAAACTTTAATTTGAATCAGAAAAATTTACTAGAACTAGCGTTTTTTGCTGAGAAGACGATGAGATAGTGTACAAAATTAGCAACAATTTGATATATCGCATCGTGAATAAACGTTGAGAAACGCGAAAGTTATGTGCATTTAGATATTTCACCTGTATTTGACTATTGATTCTAAAAAGAAGTTGCATATGAAAGCAAATTTGTAAACAGTCAAGTTGCATGAAAGAAATGTAAATCTAATATTTCTATAAATATACACACGATGAATTATAATTAAATTTGTTTATACTACACTTTACGAAAGCATAGCAATCAATGTAATTCACATCATGAAATAAAATCAACAACCTTGAACTTGTTTAAAACAAAATAAAGTAAGCTTTTCAATGTTTTCTCCATGGATGTGACAAGGTTGATACACTGAAGATGCATAAAAAGTGGAAATTAACACAAGACAAAAATTCCTATTTTGTAACACCTATCAATATCACAATTTATCTTGCGGGCCGAATAAACTTACTTCGCGGGTTGGATCTGGCCCACGGGCTGTTTGGACTTTCTTATAAAAACAAGTTAACCACTCGTTGTTTGATTTGCCTGTTGTGAATCATACATGTTTTCCATACATTTTCAAACAGTCTTTTTTATTCCACCTTGCCATGATTTTTCAATCTCTTGACATTTTGAAACAGTTCTTGATAAGATTTTTAATTCTTCCTTAAATTTGATATAAAAAAGAGATCTTTTTGTATTGAAAGCTTTTTTCATTCAAGCCAAATACCATTAAAATTTTCAACATATTTTTGGAATTTTTGATATAACAAATAATTATGCTTATGGAAACGCCATTTTGGGATGCCTTACTTCAACTTGGACCAACAAAATAGCCGACCTCGTGTACAAACTTTTTAGGACTGTTTATGGCAAACCTTTCACTATTGCTCGTAGACGGACCTCCTTTTCTTGGTTCCAGAAAAGGTTTGAGCGTCGTGCCGGTTTTTTACCCTAGTTTTCTTCCTCTGAAGAATTCAAAGGTTTTTACGGTTAGGTAGTGCTCTAGTGACGCGATTCTACGTGGTTAGTAATCAAGCTATCACTAGACAATAAGTTTGTTTCCCAAATTGGGCGCGTTCGCGTTAGGATAGTATCGTTCACTCAGATGTATTTATATATTGTAACATAAATTCTTGTAAAATAATATATATAACAAGGTATAGCTATTCTTTTGTAACAAGGGCCGGTAGGTGCTTAGTGGGATGGAAAGTCTAGTTAGACTTGGACTCAGCATTCCGGGCGGGCCACGATATCCGAAAGGATGGGTGCGAACGCCACAAACAACTTAATTAATTAATTAAATTTACTCGTTTTTACTTCAAATGGGTGAACACCTTAGCCAAACAGTTCCTGGGTGAAGTAAGCATGAGGGTATGGAACTAACAAAAAATGAGTGTCTATCGTAACCAAAAAAACGTTTAGCAGAGTTTGTTTGTAGCGGAACATAGCAGCGCGCGAATAGAATCCAAGATTTCATCTAGAACTTCTTCCCAATGCTTTGTTTCCAGACTCAACGCTATAGGTCTTAGTTGAATACCTTTCCAAATGGTTTTGCTGTATCGTTCGCATTGGGCGCTGCCTTATGAGTGATAACAACTAACCCCGGCTGGTTACAATTCCTTTGTTTATCAAGAATTCACGTGGTTCGTCTGACATGAACGAGGAACCTCTATCGGTGTGAATATACTCAGGGAAGCCAAATAGATGAAAAAGTTGTGTTAAACATTTTATCACCGTTGAAGATTAGTATTCGATTCCGTGAAAACGAAAGGAAAACGACTATACGTGTCTAGTACAGAATATAAGCGATGCTTGTACATGTTGGGAGTGGCCATTTGAAATCTATGTTAACCCATTTACGGCCAATGTTCCTATTTTGGAACATAAGTAATTTCATCTTCGTCTGCTTTTTTCAATGACTTTGAATATAAATCGTCTGCGTTTTTTTAGATATCGTCTGCTTTGCTTGGCCTTAAATAGGTTAAGTTGATTCAACGCTTTTTTAAGTTCTCGTTTTGTTATTTCAAAAAAAGGAGGTTTGATTTTAGCACAAGTTAGACACGAAGTAACCATATTTTTGATCTCTTCTATTCAGAGCGAAAGATTCTGTGTCTTAATAAGATGTGCCATACTCGTTATTCCCGGATGACAAAAGTAAAGTGTCTGCTCCAAGGTTTTGGGCCCCTGGTCTGTATTTGATGTCAAAAACTATAATGAACAAAATTGTAAACAACATTTTGCTTGGGGAGGAGGAGGGTAAAAAACTACTGAATTGTTGTCATCTCTGCACTTTCTGGAAAAAAAAATTTCAAAAATTTAATATTTGTCCACAATGTCTCTGTGTATAGGTTTATTGTTGAGAACATATATATTGATCAGTAGTGATGGAAGAAATATTTATACTAATCTTTGATTCAACAATTTTAATTTTTCTCCTTGAAAAGTAAAAAAAGAAAGTTTGTATCATCACTCATCAGAAAGGGTAATTTTTGTTGCTTTTTTACCTTCATGTAAGTTACTGACTTGTATTTGATTCAACACGTCTACAATATTCTCTTTTATAATAGATAAAATGATGTCTTTTGAAACGTATAAAAACACTAAGATTGAATGATTTTAAAAAATAAAAATGAATAAACACGCACTGTCAGTTTATTTATATATGTTCCCCTCTTCTCTCCCTACTAAAATGAGAATCTTTTCTAGTAAACTAAAGTATTTAAATGGCGATTTTGTGAAACCCCAGACATCCAGAATAAATTCAAGGCTACTAAAAACCCCTGGCGGATTTAAAGGGGGCGAAACCGGCGTACGACCGCCCCCTCTTAAAATTGCATTGCCAATTGCTTAAAAATTTATCTTGATCTAATTCTTTTCGTAGAACTCAAATATTATGATGATTTCTGCAACTCGTTTTTTTAGATTCAATCTTAGAAGCCCTAAAAAGTTTTTTATGTTCTAATCGTAGTTAAGCGTGATACTTATTACATTTATATTATCCAATTTTTTTTGTAAATTTATTATTTAAACACATCAAGTTTTACCACATCAATTCACTTTCCAGTTCAATGAATTGCGATAGTTTTAATGCTCTCATTCTTCTTTTCGTTCACAGATATTCGATTGGATATTGACACCTTTATTTATATGTATGCTAAAAACCTTAATCCTCTTAGTTCTTATCTAGTTACTTTCTTATAATAAACTTATAATTTTTTGATATATTATTATGATACTCTAAGTTTTATAAAGACTCTACCCTGATTAATATGCTAATATGATATTCTTTATCTAATATTTGCTTTAAAAAAACTAATTGTTTATATTGATTATTTCAACCTCTTGAGTGCCGGGTGGCGTGCTGTTGCCTGTAAACCAGCTTAGGTGGCTTATTTATGGATGGTGCATCAAAAACAACCTGATTTATGAAGTAGTGTGTAGTTGTTTCTCACACGAATCATAACGAATAAATATGAAAATCGTACCTTCTGTATTTTTTTTGAGATTTAAAAAGTATAATAGTATATTTTTTCGCGCTGAATTTTAATCAATTAATTATATTGGCTCATTAAAAATGGTTGCAAAAAATATTTATAAAATTTATTTCTTCAGCCAAAATTTTAATAAAATTTTCAGAATTTTTTTACTCCATTTGGATCTAAATTTGTTTATTAAAAATTAAATATTTATTGAAAAAAGAAAAGTAATGAAAGGTAAACAACTGCAAATAAAAGAAAAAAAGAAAGGTAAATATATAAAAAAAAATAGTTACCATCGGGGACTGACAAAGGGACTTAATTGACTTTTTCTTAAGTCTCAAATTGTAAGCTGAGTTTTGTATATTTAATTCTTGCATGTTGATAAGATAGGGAGGGCGCTAGATTTTGACATTATCAAACCGGGACAAAATGGTATCGTAAATATAATCAAGAACAAAAATGTGCACATTTCTTACAAAAACAATTAATATAAAAAATACTTTAAAGAAGATGATTTTTATACCGAAAAGAGAGATCAACAGTCACATTTAGAGCTAAATATTTTAAATTCCTTCTTTATAAATCCTCAGGGGTTCCCTTGTTAAACGACATCAAAACAGGGACAATTTTGGAAAAATTATTATTAATACGATAAACTGTCATCTCTGTGCTAATAAGACTTCACTTTATAAAATTTTGATTTATACATTTTATTTTATTGGAAAAACGAGATTGAAAATTAAACGTATAATAGAAAAGTAAAATTTAATTGACGAGATGTCATGCGGTGAAATGTTGCAAAACAATGAAAAAAAAATTTTCATAAAAATGATCATTTCTAGTTTGTCTGAGATTTGGGGGCATTGAAATTTCTAGTAGCTCCCTCTCCCAATCCACTCAATATGGCTCGATATAGCTCTAGCTCCTTCAAAAGGATCTGTCTGTTTGGAAATGTTACTTGATAGATAAGATAACTTTTTAAAATAAATTTAATAAGTGTTTGATTTGTAATAGAACTTGATTTTTAATTTTGTAGTTCATATAATTGTTTCCGATAGTACAAATGATTTTAAATATTATCTCAACAAAAAGAAAACACTAAAACTTTGATTCAAATAAATTTTCGACCACACTCTTCTTCATATGAAATCTAGCGTTACAAGAAAGGAAAAGAAGGAATAGCGGATATGCGATAATGGTGCTTTCTTGTTTTTACTTTTGCAACGACAGATTTGATCTGAAGAAGACCAGAGTGGTCGAAAATTTATTTGAATACAAGTTTTACTCTTTTCTACTTGTTTGCCTCTTCTAACTTTTATTTTTGACATTTATTTACTTGAAGCTGAAGAATGAGTTCCATTTTTTGGAAGATGTTTATCCGCTTACTGGACGTTCTTTTACTTTCCACCATGCTCTCAATCGCTTGAATTCATATGTCAATCTTGAAAGGCATGAAGATAAAGTTAATGAACTAAATGCGCACTTGAGAGTGTGTGAAGAAAGAGTGCTTAATTCGGATCACAACGCCAACATTCAAGCATTGCGCAAATCAATGCCTATTTTTGCGTTTAGGTAACTCTGTTCCTTTTTCTCTTTGCTTGTATGTCTTTCCCATCACACAATTTTTGCAGTCTTATTTCGTACGTTTTTTAATAGAATGATCACTACCAACAATATATTATACAGTAAGCCCTCTGAAATACGACTTTATTTTTACACCGCTCTTAAACGACTTGTCTAATCCCTCACATACGACATCAATTTAAAATGTAGATATATTATGTATTGCGAATACATTTTTATTCTATATCTCATGCTAATCATTTTTCTAAAAACATTAATTAAAGTTAGTATTATTTTCAATCAATTTTCACTTTTTAAAGTTTTTCATTTCAATAGGATTGATCTTGATGTTAATTTATGCATATTTAATCAAATTATGTTTTATTTATTTCTTATATAAGATAACTTCTTTATTTTCAATAAAGTAATTCTGTCATGAGGTTATCAAAAAAGGCATAATTTTTGTTTAACCCCTCTGTAGCGCCTTCTTCTCAAATACGACTTTTTAAATGTGGCTGGATGATTGGTCGTATCTGAGAGGGTCTACTGTATATCAGATTAATGTATAGTGGATAAATTCAAATTTCTTAAATATTCACTTCTGGTGTCAATGACCCTCTCTCAACTTTACTTCGGATGGAAATCAGCACCATCATTGTACTCTATATAGAAATAAAGGATAAATTTATTGATGTGTCAATAAGCAAAATAATCAAAGAAAAAATTTGCCTCCATAAAAAAGAAGAGGAAAAGAATTTATTTTTATAAAAAAATCAAATTGATAAAACTGGTTCCAATAAAATAATATTATAGAATTATATATATTATATTTGATGTTTATGATAGGGTATATCTAAAACCTATGGCATAAGGGTGAGGAGCATTTTCAAATTTACAAATTATTTGTATTTTGAAAGTTATAAGAAATATTTTCCAAATAGAATGAAACTTCTTTATATGGAACACTCTAAGTCAGTTGTTCCCAACCGGGGATCCATGGACCCCTAGGGGTCCATAGAAGAATTTCAAAGGGTCCATGGAAATTCTACTTCAAACTACTTATGCTGAATCTCCTTTAATATACTTCTATTTTCCAAATCAATATAAATATATATATTTACAGCTTTTTTAAATAAATATTTTCTTCCCTTTTTTAAAGTTTCATATTTTGAATCTTTATATATCCTTTTTATAAAAAAAGGTGGTTATACTACAGCTAATCGGCTTTTTAGCTACTCATCTCATACTTAAATCTTCCTCGCATTCTCACTAATGAAGATTACTGAACGAGTTTTCTACTGTATTGGATTAATCGTGAACAATAAAATCCAAATCGCTTAGTGGTTGGAGAATTAATCAATTGCTGCTCATGAATTAAACTCTTTCTATAATAAATTACTTAGTTACAATATTTTTGAAAAATTTATATTTTAATTGGAAAAAAATTTTATTCACATTTTATGTCAGGCTTTACGCTTTCTCTGATTTCATATGAATAAGCATACGATTTAATCAGATGACTAGAATCATTTTTTGCATAAAAATCTTTGATTATTTTTGTTGGCTCAAACTATTCAGTTGTAGGGGTCCACAGGTAAAAAAGTGACTGGAAAAGTGGGAACGGGATAAAAAAGGTTGGGAACCACTGCTCTAAGGACTGAGCGGGTTTCAATACAAGAAAGCGCACAGCCTGTAGTTTTTCCAGATCAGTATTAATTCTTTATTAATAGTTGGCATGCGTTAACCTTTTAAGAGATGAAATTATCAAGAGCATAGAAGACAACCAATATACCCTGATAACTGGCTCCACTGGATCCGGCAAATCTACTCAAGTCCCGCAGTACCTTCTGGAACACTTCGCCAAGAACGGAAGAGGAAGCGAGTGCAATATCGTGTTTTGTCAGCCACGCCGTATTAGCACTGTCAGCATTGCAAACAGGGTGGCCTTGGAGCGAAACGAGTCTATCGGCGATACAATCGGATACCAGATTCGCCTGCACCAAATTCTTCCCAAGAATCCTTTTAGCTGTTTGTTCTGCACATCTGGTGTCATACTCCGCAAGTTCGCAGACTCTTTCAACTTCGACAGTATGCATTCATTGACTTATCTCCTATATTTAGCCTAAAATAGTTGCTGGTCGTACGAAGTAGTGATATATGGGAGGGATATCAGATATGAATGTCAATCATGAAATTGTAATCTAGCGGATACGAATATTTTTCATTGTAAATAAAAAGAAACTTTTGTATCACAATTACAAATCATCAGCAGTAAACATATGTGTATATATGCGAGCAGCGTTGGTATGCGATTGTCGCAGTCCAACATTTAGGATAGCGTTGTATGCCCTTGACTTTGATTTGGATGACAATAATTAGGGTACTTTAAATATTTAATAGTGTTGTACACAAATTGTCCAACCACATTTTATCTACCGCATATACTTGAATATAAACCGATCTTGCGTATAAGTTGATGGTAAATTTCAACCTAAATTCTAGGAAAATCGATGAACTCGAGTATACGTCCAACTATAATGCTCCCTTTTCTACAGAAAAATGTTCACCCTATTTTTCGCCCAAAATTGGCTGAAACTAAAACAAACAAGGCGCTATTTGATTTAACTTAGCTGGATTCGTTGAACAGCTGTTGTGCTAGTTTCTTACTCATGATATCATCATGGGGGGGGGGGGTCTTCATCCAACACATCTTGATAGTCTTGTTCCTGATCTTGCCAAAGAATGTCATCTTCTGTGGCGTCCATGACATTGCTGATTCCACACTTCTTAAAAGAGTATTGTACCATCTCTAGCTCAATCTCTTCCCATGCAGTCTTTACCCATTCTGCCACTTTCACCAAACTTGGCCTCTTGAGATTTCCGGTATTGGTGACTGGTGCTTCACCACTGGCCAGCCATTGTCCCCAATGGTTGTGAAGGTGATCCTTGAATGGTTTATTCAACCTTACATCGAGTGGTGGCAAAACACAGGTGTAAGCCCGCCAGGTATGATAGCAAGATCTGTGTTGTATCCTCGTTGGGTGGGGTTTTTGACGTCATCGATTAAGTGTGCACGAAATGAACCCTACACCATGAGTCTGCACTGCTGAAGCTGTCCCCCAGGACAAACTCCTCAAACTTTCTGAGCCAAACAAACATGCTGTTAAAATGTCTGTTTAAATCTTCTACTCCGCTATCATACTGCAAAAATATTTTATTATTCTCTAAGTATGAGTATTCATTCGGAACAGAAAATCCAATGTTTCTTTTTGGAATTGGAGGATAATTAATATTTCTTTGTCTCCAGCATCTAATATTTCTATTGAGATGCTCAAATCTAGGAATTTGAGATAATGTGCATTCGTTTAAAACTTGAACTTCACTAGAAATTATTGATCGAGCTTGATTGTGAGAAGAAGTAGATTTTTCTTTTATATTTGCACATGCAATTTTGCACTCATCCCTGCATAAGTTGAAGCGTGATTATGAACTCCAAACCTTTTAATTATTAAAATTTTTTATCTGTATGCAATCTTGCTATGCAAGCCCGATTTTCACACCTCCAATAAAATTTTGACTTATTTGCATTTTCTTTATTTTTAGTGTAAATAAAATTCTCTTCATCAATCACTTTGTTCTTTCCTTTCTCTGATAATATAAATTTACAAGTGGACATTTTAATTATTTGGCAAGTAAACAGATAAAATGTTAAATTTTTTTATAATAAAATATATTCTGCAAATAAAGTAAAAATTTATAGATTTTTAATAAATAAAAAAAAAGTGTGCTATATGTATAGAAGAAAAATTAGAAAAAAATATATCTTTCTCAACTTAGTTTAAAAATTAAGTAACTTGAAAGCTAAAAAACAATAATTAAAATAAAACATATTTTTGAAACTTATTTAAAATTTAAAATTTCAAAGGTTGAAAATAATGAGATTGAAATATTTATGAAATTTTAGAGACGAATTGACCGACGGCAAATTGTCCTGAGGACGAATTGTCACGGGACAAACTGTCCCACGACGAATTAACCGGGGGCGAATTGTCCTAGCGCCATTTATATGATATATAACGTTATGTAGTGAAAAAATTTATAATATTATGATATAAAATCAGTGTATATATGTATGTGTGAGTGTGGAATAGGGCATGAGTTCTCAACTTTTTTCTTAACATGGCCCTTTTTTGCTTAAAAAACTTTGTATGGCCCCCATGAAATTTCAAGTGAATACTTTTTTTTATTTTGCTTAATTGCTTACAGGTCTGGGAAAACCTGCAGAATTTGAATAAAATTAATATAACCGTATGATTCAAAAAAACAACCACAACTTTTTCAACATTTGTAATGTCTATAAGTTTTTGTTGCTGTTGAAATTAGTTCTGGACTATCTTGTTTCTCAAAATAAATATCTTCTATTTTATATCGACAATATTGATTCTTTTAATTAAAAAAAGTATGAAATTAACTTTTGAAAAGATTGGATTTTTTGCGTATAAAGTGGAATTTTTATTGCATCTTATGAATTTTATTCACATGTATATGTGAATATGTATGTATGCTCGTACTGTACAATATAAATAATTTCAACATATTAATGTGATTCCTGTGATTGATGCCCGGCTACAATTTGTTCAATGTTTGGTGTCAAAGTCGTAAGTGAAAGACGCAAATCACCTCTTTTTTCTACATCAAGACGGTTTCTACTTTTTGATAGAAGATGCATAACTCGACTAAAACCGGTCTCCACTAAATTTGTCGCTCATCCAAAGATTTTGATACCCACCATACTTGAATCTTAAATTTGCCGTAATATCATTTTGAAGTTTGATTAAACTTTCTTGCAAATTTAAATCAATTTCAGATGAGTGGACAATGAAGGGGTCAGCAAACCAAGTTGGAATGTTCAACTGAATCAAATCATGAAATCGATGTTCCATTTCAATTTCTAAATTTTCAAATGATCAACATATACAATTATATCATCTGAAGACAGTTCCTCAGATATCGTTTTCAAAGAGGGAAATTGTATGAACTCTTTTTTAGATACAACTTCAACTTTTTGATGAATGTTGTAATGGCTTCTTTGCACGTAAACAAAGTAGATTCAGACCGTATATTGAGTTTATCAAATATATCTGACAAATAATAAATATCATTCTTTGCTTCTACGAGTTTTTCTGAAATCTCTGTTTTATTTAGAAAAGTTAAAACTGTGTCCCAAGGAGCAACGAAACGTTGCAAACAGTTACCTTTCGACAACAAAATGAGCCTTGAAAGTCATCGTCATTACTCTCACATGGTTGTTGAAAAAGTCAGTCTTGTAATCCATTTTTTTATTGAGTTAACAGCTTTTATAACTGAAGCAAGTGCCTCATTCAGACGTCCAGAGAGATTTTTTAGCTATAAGGTATTGGCGGTGCACAACACAGTGAACAAACACTACATCAGGAACAAAAATTTTCAAATAAGCCTTGAATCTTCGATATTTCCCAACCATAGAAGCAGCACCATCCGTTGAACAAGCTACGGTGTTCTATAAGAATATTATTTTCTTCGAAATAAATCTTCAAGGTATTGAAAATTGTTTCACCTTTGCAATCGCTTTTTAACTTTAAAGCAAACAAAAATTCTTTACATAAATGACTATTATCGAGGAATCTCACGAACGTCATCAGAACTGCAGAATTATCAGAAAGTGTTGATTCATCTATTTGAAGTTTTATGATTAATTGATTTTCAACATCAACTGCCATTCATCAATACGACGCAATACAGATGAGTTGCTCAAAGGAATTAAGCTTGCCACTTTTTAAGGATTCTGACACAAACCCGTTGAAAGCACTATATTTATTGCAGGTATAATCAATTTTTCTCCAATATTATGCGACTTACTAGTTTTTGCTATTAAGTGTGCCATTTCATAGTAAGCTAGCAACCCTTTATCCATCTTGAGAGTTTTCCTGGTAAACATTTTATCTACTGTAATTCTTCTTTCAAACTCATCATCTCGCAATCTTTAAAAAAAAACAAGTCGTTTGTTCATTTTATCTTTGTGCGCAGTTTGGAAATGCTTTTTTAGTTTGATTGAACGCATACTTTCATTTGATAAAGTTGTTTTACAAAGTAAGCACATGGGCAATCTTGTGGTGATTTAATAAAAGCATATGCGAGGTATTCTTCAGAATATTGTCTGCACTTTTTTTTTAGTTATGAGGGACATCTTATCTTAAAAAATAATTCATATATAAAATAATCTTTTAATTAGCTTTACTTGCATAATTTGCAAAAAAAAGCGATAGATAAAAAAATGAAACATAATTTTTTATTCGATCAAAAATTTTCATTATCCAACCTCTAAAAATGATTGAAAAAATGTATAAAAATTAAAGTTTAAAATGAAACTTCTTTTTCAAAAAATAATTAGTTGTGTCTATTAAGTCTGTGTGAAGAAATACTAATTAGCATCGATACAGTGAAGTTCTTTATATTAGTGTCTATTTCAGTGTATAAACCTCCAAATATCAATAATTTTTTTATCCAAATGAGTTTTTAAATAAAAAATCTAGCAAATAAATATAACTTAATAAGTTCAGTATTTTCATTTCTTAGCATTCATTTTTGCGTCAACAAATATGCACGAATAATAAGCAGCAATAGTGAAAATTGAAAGGGCGGAAAAAAGAGTATTCAACAAAAGACTTACTAATTGAGATGATATCAACTTTAATGCACTTCAAAGTAGTTCAGTAGAGAGAAGTTGCTATATGTGTGAAAAATTACTATTTTTGTATAACTATAGAAAATCAATAAATGCTTTTTAGACAGAAGAATGAGGATCTCAGAGAATCGCACTACGTCATTCAACACTGTAAAAATTAATCAATGAAATCCTTTGACAGAATAATACGCATATACTAGTTTTTGACAGCACACTCTTTCTCTCTTTCTTTCTCAGATACATGCAACATATACATTTTATGTTGAACGATTTTATTTTCAACATGCTGATATATTCAATAAACGCCTATTTTGTACCTATAGAATTTTCACTTGTGACACTCTTTAAATTTCCTGTGGCTCCCTAAAAATTTCTTGTGGCCCCCTGGGGGCCATATGGCCCCTGTTGAGAAACACTGGAATAGAGTGTAGCATATATTCAGTTTTTTTTATTGAATGGATTATATAGTATGGTGGGATATGTATTGTATATATATACTTGAAAGTTGTATTTTATTGAAGTTGTAAAATAAACATTGACACTTACTCGCCTTCTACGAGATATAGGCATACAATAGAATTGTTCTTGTCCAATTCTGTACTACAAACATTTCTTATATACTACACCCAATTCCACACTTAACCTACATATCATAATCATCTTATAAACTCTCCTATAAAAGTTATAAATTAATGTGAAATGGGGGAAATTATTTGTGGATTAATTGGCCATTTATCGATTTAAGCATTGATGAATTTATCAATCACTAAAAAAGGTAATTTCCTGAAATTTTCCTTCTTTTTCTAAATATCTTTTAACACATGTGTTTCTTTTGATGCAAGAACAGCTATCAGTCACTTCATCATTGACGAGGCGCACAACGACAGCATCGAGTCCAATCTCATCCTCTACACCATCAAAAAGTTGGCACATTTTAATCCACACATTCGAATTGTGCTCCTAACCGCTTCATCCGACATACAAATCCTTTCTAAGTGAGAAAACAGCTTTTATTAACTACGAATCTGTGAAAACGCGTTTGCTTGCTGATATCATCAGGGTGGATCAAATACTGATTTTTGAAATTGCAATACATGTATAAAAATATTTTTAAACCGCTACTTTTAGATCAATAATATAAATTTATAACTTCAGAAACCTTTGACAGGAGGTTGAGATTTTAAATGTTGGTTTTTAAATTTTTCATATCATATGCACTGTATTGTGAAAGCTAAACCATATATTTAATGACCGCCAAACCTCTTGATAAATGTCATTTTTTTATTAAATATCGTGGTGCCCTTTTGCCAATCTTTTCTCTTGTGATTCCAGTAATTTTATCATTTTTGTTACATTTAACGCTCTGAAGGACAATATTATGATTAAATTGTCTTACTTATCTTTTTGCAGTAATTAATAGGGATAAACATTTTAAGCTTTAAATTATAGAGTTCTTATGTAGTTATGTGCTATAAAAAATATTCGCCTCGCTCAAAAATGCATGGGCTTTTCTTCAAATGTGGCTACATTACTGCTCAAATTTGCATTATTATTTAATTATTGATTTTAAATATTCATTCTAAGACTTAACCTAACAAGAAAAGTAATATTGAAAATCTACTCAGAAGACAAACTCCTCATCCCCGCATTAAGAACGAAAATAAACAGTCTTTTCAAAAATACCATTTATAAGAGACAAAATTTTTATTTTTTTAGAATAAAACTGAAAAAGATAGAATAGAATCGCAAAAAAGATAAAATAGAATTAAAAATAGTATATGTGTATATGGTTTTATTTTAATTTGAAACTTTATTATGATCACTTTTTTGTGGGAATTTATTCAATGATGAGTTTTTATATTGCTTCATTATATCATCGCTTTTAGATTGCGATTTTTTATTATTACACTACTCTCATCCATTTTAAGGTACTTTCATAAACCCAACCACATTTTTATCACTCAAAAATTGTTTCCAATAAAATCATACTTTCTGGAGGATATTCAAAAAGAATTCAATCTTTCAAACGAACTTGGCATGTCTAAAAACAAGCTAGTGATTTGGGTATGATAATTTTGACTACGTTTTTTTTTTACCATTTTTCATTTCGCCTAAGTTTTGACAAAAATTGTAATTATATTTCAGCAATCAGCATGTACTTAATACATTCTGGGATTTTTGTTTGCACTTGTTAATGATTGAAATGATAATATAGTATCAAAAGTCTCACCGAATTGATTTTATTTCGAAAATGAAATGATAGTTATGTCAAGTTTGGTTTACCCATGTCAGTCGAGATAGCGTAGACTGCGTACAATGCTTGCACTCAGTGCCCGCGCTACCTATATAATTGGGTCACGTGCCCCCCCCCCCCCCCCCCCCCTGTATTAATCTTTGCCCCCCCCTCCTCCCCCCCCCCCCCAATTTTTGGTTTTGCCCCATGCACTTTTTAAAGGAAAATAAATAAGCAAAAATTGTACACAATAATCTTATATAAATACTGGTGTATGTGTATGTATAATATGAGATTTCTATAGGCTTTTATACAGAAGTACTTCATGCTTTTCAGCAAAGTAATATAGGATATAAAGTAATATAGGAAATAATTTTTTTGCAAATGTGTTTCTTTGCCCCATTTCAGCCCCCCCCCCCCCCTCCCCCTTGAAATTTTGCTTTAGCGCGGGCACTGCTTGCACTTCTAGGTCACGTGACTGGGCGTTTTATGTAGGGACACTTTGTCGAACAGACATATCCTCGAATGGACATTTAATCAAACAGCCTTTTTGCGGAACGAAGTTATCAACCAAAAGCTTTTTGTTTTTTATATTGTTTTTCAGGCAAATAGGTAATTGCTCAATTATAATATATAAATGGGATTACCCTTTTACTAATTAATACTTTTCTAATTAATTAATTAATAAAATTAATATTAATTAATTTTTACTTTTTAATAATTCATTAGTGGAATTTTGGACACGAGCTTTTAGCAATTTGGTTAGTTGGTGTATTTATTTTTTTACTACTTTATTTAATTACACTTATGTTTGTCCTTTATATGGTTTTTTGTCTAATTATAAAGCTTTACATCTATTCCAATAAAACCATTATATCAATCCTCAATGAAGAATGATTAATCATTTTATCGTTTTATTTTAATATATTAAAGTTCCTTTTACAAAAGTCTGAAAGAAGTAAAAGTTCTCTTTTTCTTTCACGATTATAATTTCACGGTATGTATATATATATGTCAGGGGCGCACATCCTCAAAATTATTGGGGGGCGAAATTTTGTTGCAATTTTCAAAATTAGTGGTCTGGAAATACCACGGGAGACCAAATGTTCAAGCAATCCTTTAAAATAGAGTGTATTCAGCGCATACCTAAAGGCCTAAATTTATAAGACTACTTTAAATTTTTTTTACACAATTGGTGAATTTAAATACTATACCTCCAGCGAAAATATTTTAATTAAATTTGCATATCGAATATAGTGCGCAGAAAAAATGCCCCCAATTAAAAAGTAGGAAAAAATGCCCCAATTTACAATTAGGAAAAAATGCCCCAATTTACAATTAGGAAAAAATGCCCCAACACAAAAAATTTCAAAAAATTATTAATTAAAATTTTTAAAAAAGATATGTCAAATAAAGATTTTTGTAAAAAAAAAAGTTAACTTTTCATCTAAAACATTTAAAATTTAATTAAAGTAAACTAAAAAACTCAGCATACGACAATTTTTTAAATACAAAAAATTTTTTTTATAAAACAGCAAATATTTTTGGACTTTGTGTGTATCAGAATACATTCCCACAAATCTGCATCTTTGCTATTCTTTTCATGAACTTTATAAAGAAAAAACCCTATAGATTAAGAAATTTTAAAAATTTAGCCTTTCAAAACGGTAACAAATGAAAATATTTATATAATTAAAAAAAATCCTGAAAATCAAAAATTAGGGGGCATTTTTTTCTACTTTTTAATTGGGGCATTTTTTCTGGAGGCATTTTTACCTACAACTATCGAATATACACTAGTTTAATAAAATCCAAAATTGTTAGGGGGTGGAATAGGCTTTTCATTTGAAAAATGAAGTAGTCTACCAGGCACATTACAGGAATTGATGAAAGGATATTTGATTCATAGAGAAAACAAATAGCTGAATGTTGGATAGTTTTATATGAGTGAATGTAATCTAAAGGCAAAGAGTCTACTAGACACCCTGCGATGTTTATATGAAAAAATGTGATTGATTCAGGGGCAAGGGTATAAAACGAAGTTATAATTGTGCAAACAAAAATTAAAAAAAATTAAGATCGCATTATTTCATTTTACTCAGCATCATTCAAAAATAGTTTAAAAGCTAAATTGATACAAGCTACAAAAATCTACAAAAAGTAAAATAACTGTTAACATTTTGCAATGATTTGCCTTTTATAATAACTTTTAAGGAAAAAAAGTCTATCAGAAAAAGTTATAGAGCTTCAACAAAAACTAAAAAAATTTAGAGCATAACTTAAGTTTTTTGAAAACTAATTTAACGTATCCCCTACACTCTACAGCATACTTTATGGGTGGCATGGCAGGTTGGTTGAGATGATGGACTCAGCACGGAAGCCTCTGGATTCGATTCCTCATCGATACGAATTTGTTCATAGTTTGACATAATCGGTACATCAGTGCCGTGTCAATGAAAATACACCCGCTGCACCTTACCTTTTACTCAAAATTGAAAAATTTGCTACATAATTAACATAAGAGAGAAAGGAAACAAAATAAACTAATAAAGTAATTTTCACTATTTTAAAATGGAACCGTCTGTTCTCAGAATAATTTCAAAATAATAGGAGGCATAAAGAATTAGAGTTTATTTGATATTTTCAAGTTTTTATATGCAGCAAAAGCCAACGTTTAAGTAGCTAACCCTTATAATTAAAAAAATTATTCAAACTAAAGGTCGATAGACATTTCGCCCCATAGATAATTCGCCCCATAGACAATTTGCCCCCTGGACAAATTGTCTCATAGGCTATTTGTTTCATCCATCTTTGCTTATTATATGTGTAAAATTATTAAAAAATTTTATATTCTTGTTTATTTTATCTCTATTAAATTATTTCAAATTAATCAATTTATCTCTTAATTTTTTAGAATTGTCCATGAGACAAAATGTCTTATGAAAATAACGGAGCGAATTGTCCATGAAACAAAATGTCTTATGAAAATAATGGGGCGAATTGTCCATGGGACGAACTGTCTTATGAAAATAATTCGGCGAAATGTTCGAGGACCAAACTAACATAAATCAAAGTATACGAGAAAAGAAAATCATTGCGTTTTTTTTAAATATTTTTGTCTAGAAATAAAATTCTGACAGCTGTCATAAATAGATCAAGTACATTTTTATCAACTGAAACATTTTGTTTAGATATTATATTTTTATTATAATAATCAACAAATTTTCTTTAAAAAAATGATAATTAATTATGTAGCGTTACTTATAAAATTTAACAATCGAACATTATAAAAAATATCTCTGCTCAAATATTAAGCAAATAGAGTATTCTTGCTTTTAAACTGAATAGATAGTCAAAATATTCATTCCCAAATAACTATTGAAAGACTTGACTTGTAAAAATTAAAGTTTTCAAATGTTACAAAATGTAACAAACGTAGTGATAAAGATTAAGTGACTTTTGTTAAAAAAAAATCTTAGCGCGAGTCTAACAATATTCATTGATATAAAATTGTAACGATTGTAAACTATTTTAATTTAATTCTAAATGCAAATTAGATAGAAGCAGTGGTGTAACCAGAAAAAAAGTTAATAGGGGGAGGGGCACAATTTAAAAACAAAAAACGTGAGCAACATTTTGTATACTTTCTTGATCCATTCATTGGAGAAATTTTCAAAAACTGATATCGCATAAGATGCATGGGGCACCATGCGGTACATAGGAGTGTGGGCACGGCCCCTCATGCCCCAGCCTAGATACGTCACTGGAGAGAAGAGAACTGAATGAGATAGGAAGGCTTAACAAGAGAAGAGGGCTTGAATGAAAGAAGAGAGCTTGAGTTTTAGCAGAGAAAGCGGAAGAGAAAAACAGAGGAGACAGAAAGAGAAATAGAATCACTGTGACAGAAGATGAGAAAATCTAGTGGATCATCAACGTGTGTTTGCTCAAAAATACTATAAAGAGGAGACACTGTGATAAACATTGCTTAATTATTGTGTGCATATTGAAGCAATGGATTATTATTATATAGCTCTCACGCATCGTCTGTAAAATATGTTCGATAAGAATTTCAGAGCAGCTTGGCATTTATAGAAAATTATTGGTGGTGGGGGTCGTTTTTTTTATATCTAATCATTTGGTTGTCGTATCGTTTCCCTAAAATGAAAAATATTTCACCTCAACATGAGTTTTCTGCATAAAATTTGCTATTTTATTTAATAATTGCTGGTAGTATTTAAAAAAAAGTGAATAATCTTTTTTATTAAAAACTGTCAAGGATAATAAAAATAGTTAAAAAAAAAAGAGAAAAATTTCATTCGAAAATTTGTCTTTTTGACAATCAAGATTCAAAAAAACATTTTCATTCAAAAACATTTAAAAGAAATTTACATTTCTTGGGTTTTTCTCATTATTAAAAGCAAAAATAGTACCTGAATTTACTCTTGCGGTATCTAAGAGAAAAAAAAAGTGGCTACTGTCCATTTTTTTTGGTTTTCTATTTGTAGAATAATTTCTTATTCTCTGATTGACTATATCCGTTCCACCCTTGGAAAAATCGTACTGTTTAAAAATTGCAGGTTTACTTTTTTCATCGTCTACTGTAATTCATAAAATGGGGGGGGGGGGGGGGGGGGAGGTCAAAACTTTCCTTAGAATATACTACATAACTATGAATTGATAAAAATTCTCTATCTATATCCCAGCAAAACTTATAAGAAAATTCATCTCTATTATTTAAACTTTTTATACTTTGCGAAATACCTTTTCTTCTTGTGTCTATTGTACCGACTATAGTTAATCCTTTTTTATACAGCCAATCAGCTAGCTTTATAGAGGTATACAAACAACGATCAATGGTTAAATTTCGACCTCTCAAAGATAAATATGCAGCGATGATGCCTCTTATAAGTGTAAAAGTTCTATATAATTTTTCTCAATAATATACATCGTTACCTTGGTAAAACTTGGATGGCATTTTCTGAAGAAGAAGGAGCTTACTTTATATATACAAATGTAAGAAAATTTGAGAAGTTATAACTTCATTCCTCCGAAATAGAAACCTATCAAATTTTGCATATCCGTTTGCACATATAAATGGAATATTCAAAGTTTGAAAAAAATTCGAAAAAATTATTTATAATATTTAAAAAACATGATGTAATCATGCAAACTCCATTTGAAATATAATTCACAGCCTAATTTTCATTCTATAGCCCAAAAATGTAAAAAAAAATTTGCACATAAATATATGAATTAATTTTATAGTATAATGATGAGTATCAAAATTAATATTCGTGCCTCATTGGAAATTTTGATACTGAAAAAATTAGTTTTATTATAGATTTCAAATAAAATCTAAACTTCAAAGAGAAATAAATTCATTTGTGAAATGACCAAAAATGTGAATATAGTCTTTGGAGATTGGCATGAAAACAAATCGTTCAAAAATCAGTACAATATATCTGACTGCAAACATTCCACGATTTTAAAAAAGTCACAAATTAATCAAAAATGTTAAAAAAAACTTTTTATAACTACTTAAATAAAGAGTTAATTTTTTCAGTTGAGCTGTCATATGTCAATCAATTTTTTGACAAGGTTTGATTGATTTTTAAAAAAAATAAACGTGACCATTGTATTCAGCATACATGAAAACGTGTGTATATAAATAGAAAACTTTGTATAACCATTTAAACTAAAAGTTTCTTTTTTCAGTTGAGCTGTCATATATCAATCAATTTTTTGACATGTTTGGTTGATTTTTAAAAAAAATAAACGTGTTCAGCACACTTGAAAATGGGGATATATTTGTAAAAAACTTTATACCCATTTAAACTAAAAGTTTCTTTTTTTAG
The DNA here is from genome assembly GCA_030549495.1 of Nectonema munidae. Classification (NCBI taxonomy): domain Eukaryota; kingdom Metazoa; phylum Nematomorpha; class Nectonematoida; family Nectonematidae; genus Nectonema; species Nectonema munidae. Next base: position 325,641 of record JAUIRK010000923.1, read on the forward strand.
TTGAACTGTCATATGTCAATCAATTTTTTGACAGGTTTGGTTGATTTTAAAAAAAATAAACGTGACCATCGTATTCAGCACACTTGAAAATGGGTATATATGTGTAAAAAAATTTGTATACCCATTTAAACTAAAAGTGTCTTTTTTAGTTGAGCTGTCAAATTTCAATCAATTTTTGACAAGTTTGATTGATTTTTATAAAAAAATCACGATCAGATTTGCAATCAATTATTTAGCAGGTTCACGCGAAAATTTTGTAAAAATTTGCAATCATTCAAGAAAACCCGAGGGGGCTAAAATAGCCCCCCTCCCCCTGTTACTGAGGAAATGAGAATATGCCGTCACTAATATGGTTAAAACAGAGCCATCCCCGAGACGACTACAAAGAACTTCTTCAACTAACGATCATATTTCTTGAAGAAGTTCCTTCTGGCTATAAAGTTCCTAGATTCATGACTGTTCATCGAGCACGCTGGATGGCCCGTGCAATTTATTGTTTTAAGATTTGGATGTTTCAAAAGCAGTTCTCAAATTTTCTCACAAAATTTGAGTCATCAAGCAGAAGTGCATGCTGCATAGAACGCCTAAACAAGGATCAAACAGGTTTGTCTTTTTGTTGCTAAGAACTATTTAGGTCTTGGTTTGACGCTGGGAATGCTGCTTCTGCTCCAAAGAATGATCTTGAGCTACTTCAAACCCTTAACTCCTCAAATCAAACTGCTTACAATAAAATGAGCCGTCATTTGTGGTAACTAAGTGAAGTCAACGTTGGTCTTGATGTCAGATTAGATTCTTCAGATAAGATTGCCATTGTGAGAAACATGAATAACGTAGGGGGCTCAGAGAATTCACCTCGAAAAATCTGGCTTCCCAATCCAAAGAGAAAGAAACTGTCTGACCTTTGCTCCACCCAAACTAAGAATCTTTTCTCTCTTCTTGAACTCCCAGAAGACTTTCTTGAGGAAAACGATCCATCAAAATGGAAATCTTTGATTCATACGTGAAAGCAAAACAGAGAGTTGACTCTTTAATGTAGTAAATAACTTTTACTATAGCAGCAAAAAGCACCCTAATGGGTATAGGTTTGAAGAACATTGCAGTGTTTCTACTAGGTATAACTTCCTATTATTCAAAGATTTTGATAGCTTATCACGGAAGAAAGCCATGCATTCGTAGCATCAGACACAAAATGTACTTTCATGTACATGAGAACATTATGAGCATATGAACATTAACATAGTTTATCTGAGCCTTGTAATTCAATATACTTGTTTGAAACAAATAATAAATTGATCTACAAGATTCCAATGTGGTACCCTTTTTTGACCTTCTCTTTCAACAATACAATTGAACCTGCGCAAATTCCATTTTCGTCACGAACCATAATATTTTTTCAAAAGAAGAATCGCGATGCTGAAATTAGATTTAGTAAGTTGATGGTCTCGTTTTGGATTCACCACGCTTAATAAGTAGCTTCGTGAAGGTTTCTCCGTAGAAAGTAAACAAAATTATTTGTGCTCAGAGGAAGCAGATGATTTTATGACATTTATATTATTGATTTCCATTGAAATCATGGAATCATTTCAATTTCAAATATGGATGTTCTGATTAATCCACATTGGTAATAACTTCATTTTGAAGTTTTGTTTTATTTTTGAGTTTTTCAATTTACCTACTTTTGATTTCTTGAAAAGGGGGTAAAATTTAATTTACTTACTTTTAATCTTAATTTGTCATATCAGAAGGATTCTAAAATTTTGGTACGATTTCGATTCCTCTTCATTTAAAAATTTATTTCTACTTTGAAAAAGCAAACTTTTACTAAGTTCATTTTAGATTTGTTCAACAGTATGTGAGATTATTATCAGAAACAAGTGCAGGATAAATGGACTATATACAGATCCTAAAATACAGTTTTTACACGGTTAGTCAAAGCTTATTTTGTTACAAATTTGACCCTTATCCATGGAGTCAAGTGTTGTACTTTAACCCCACTGTATTTAGAATGTGTTTGTCATCTTTTTGAGCCTCTATAACAATAGTTCTCAACCTCTGCTTTTGCCGCCCACATAACAAAGTTTCCGAAAAAATAAGCTAGCAATATGTTATCAAAATTGTCAGGATTACACGAAATTATTTATTATTAATTCTGTACATAGAACATAGATATATCTATGCTGTGATATATCTATGTTCTGCCCTTAAATTTTGTCTACCCACCATGTGTCTATGGCAGGGGTCGATTTGGACTGGGTTCAATCGTCCATTCTCTATTTTTTGGGTATATCAATGTGCACCATCTTTTGTTTTGTTGCTGCCCTCTAGTGCAATGTTGTTGGTTTTTGATTTGGGCCTTTGTAAAAAAGAATGAGAACCATTTCTCTATCATTTACGTTAATAATAGCCTGCTATTAATTCTAGCAAAATGTTCAAATGTGAAGAAAAGCCTGTCAATCAAATGACACGAATATGCTCAATAAAAGCAGCTAGTAGAAGATAGTGTGTTAGCATTTTTTTATAACATTTCAGAGGTATCTTTGATAATAATAGTAAGATTTCTCGTTGGTATTTAATGCAAAGAGTTTGCGAATAGCGCTTTTTGGAGTTAAAGAAAAGGTTGAGTTTGAAAAGAATCGTGGAAATGAGAAAGAAAAGAAATGAGGAAATAGGCAGACTTGTATTGTAGTACATACAATCAAATGCCGGAATAAAACAACCGAAATGTGAAATAAGCATGGACACGCGATATGTGGATGGAAAATGTTTAATAAAGATGTTTTTTTTTCAAATCCTTATGTTTTATTTATTTGAAAAGTTTAAAAACATTTTGTAATTACTTTATTTTAAAAAACTATGTTGTGTCACTCTCTGTTAGATATTGCTCATGAACGAATTATTTTGTGCACAACATAGTCTAGAAAGTTGGCTCTGATATCATCCTGGTAATGTGTACCTTTCTTCTTTATATAGATATTTTTATTATACTGTTTGCCGGGTAGCGTGTTGTTTCCTGTAAACCAGCTTAGGTGGCTTATGTATGGTGTGCGCTTCAAACGACCTTAATTCGAACAACCGAACAAAAAAGGTAGCGAACTGTTATAGATCATCTCGACTCGTCAATCGTGGTTAATTATAATAACAGGCCTTCCATACATTTTTTTGAATAAGAATAAATTTTACAAAAATGTTAAAGAACGATAATTTAAATTAAAATTATTATTAAAGCCTGTTCTTCTCTCGCTTAGCTTGAGACAATGGATACTTAATAGTTCTAAGGCCCAAGCTCCTAATAAAAAATATTTAAAAAAGATTACAGTCAGATTTTTAAAAGTTCTATATGCTACGTTGTCATTATTTTTTACCAAGTCATCTGTAGAATACATTCATATTTTCTAAGATTCGTAATTAACAAAAAAAATCTACTTTTTAAGGGATAAACTGGCCGCTCTTATCGGTCTCATTACAGACATCTCTATGCCGATACTTTTGAAAACCTGCGATTGTTGATACGAATCCGTGTTATTCGTCCCTTTAATTTTTCACCTCACTTAGGCATAATAACTAAATATTTTAGCAGGAAAGCGCAAATAAAATGGACCAGCAGTACGAAATCAATTTAAAAGCAGTTGCCTCCATCATACAGCAGATCGATAGGACGCAACCAGCCGGAGCTATCTTGGTTTTTCTTCCTGGCTGGCTTGAGATCAAGGAGGTAGAAGTTCTTCTCACCAGACACTTTGCTAGCGCCATAGGCAGAAGTGTCTTTCTCTTTCTTCTTCATTCCTCCATTCCATATGGCGAGCAAACAAGAATCTTCGACAAAATGACGTATGGACATCGCAAAATCATTCTGTCAACGAACATTTCCGAACTATCGATCACCATTGATGACATTGTGTATGTGGTTGACAGCGGGTTGGCGAGAATTCGATTGTTAGTTCGTTAACCTTTTTTATAAATTGATGCAATAACTATTTTTGCTTGCTCTAATCACCTAGGTCTAATCCTAGTGGTACTTCCTTCTAAACCTTTTTTCTCATGATTTTTTGAACTTTTTTTAGTTGTCGGTATGGCGGCATCCATAGGGAAGAATATAATTCCTTCATAGCTGGACATATAGTAACGATCGGGAATCGAACCCAGACCATCTGCATCGAACCCTACGCTTCTACGACTGGGTCATCTACTGAAATCTTGGAGTTTTTAAAACAAATTCAATGTTTTGAACTATTTATTTCCTTATATTTTTTATTACTCTTTATACGATAAAAAAGCGATATAATTGAAAACTTTTGGAAATATATTTTTTTTCAAACAAACTAAAAATATTGTGCTTTATTATTAAGTTATTTAAATTAAGTTAGAAAAAAGTTTAGATTAAGTTGTTAAATTAAATTAAGTTGGAATTAATATTTAAAAAATTTTATTTTTCATTCTAAATTGTTCGAAAAATTTAAATAAATCATATTTTTTTACTTTGTCTAAAATAATTAAAATTTCAAAAATTTCTGTTTATTTGGCTTAAAAATCACACTCCACTAGTTTTTCTTTTACCATTTATCAAAATATACATTTCAAATAATCGTAATATAAACTTTTAATTTCTTCCTTATTAGTTGTACATATAGATTTGCATAAAATATTTTTTATATTTTTTTATGATATATTTTTATTTATAAATAAAAAAAATTTTTATTGGAATTAGTTGTAAAGCTCTTTTAAATTTGACCATCATCACCTATTGAAGCCTGAAGAACAGTTCTACTTTGAACATTTTTCAGATTCTCGTCATGAGAATGAAATACCTAATCAATAATTTTAATCAATCCTGATCATCAAATACAAGGGAGCTTTTCTACTACTTCTAATTACAACTTACCCTTGTATACACAATTAGCCTTATTATATAATGTATATAATTTTTCTTCAATTTTTTATTCAAATATTATTTAAAAAGTTAAATCAATAATCAATTGATGTATTCTTAGGATATTACTCCTTATATTGTTTCTGAGCTTAGAATTTGGGAGTCAGTGATGCCAAATCCTTATCGTAAAAATATCCTTAAATTTCGTCTAAGGTGGTGTTTGTTCAAACATTTTTTATCTTATTAGCAAGAAAATTGTGACAGATTTTTCAGGGAGCTTAAAATTTTGTAAGATATTTAAATAAGCAATTTTTATTATTGTGGAAAAGGTGATGTAAATAATATAAAATAAAATAAAATTCAGGCTTCAACAAAAAGTTGAGCAATAAAGCTTTCGGATATTTTCTGGATCATATGTGTCATTTTGTGAAATACTGCTATGGTACTCAAATTTTTTTCTTGGATACGAAGTACTTGTTAACATTGAAAATTTGAATTTCATATGTACACACACGTAGACGCGTAGCCAGAGATTATGAACCCCATACATTTTTCAACCCAATGAAATAATTCTAATGGAATTTAGGAGATACTTTCATAAAATTTCAATTATTTAGTGAAATTAACATTAATCTTAACACATCCCCTTTTCTTCTACAAATGGACCACATGAAAGAAACAATAAAGGCATTTAAAATAGGATATAAAGATTTTTACTCCTTATGACCAATATTTTTTTATAGTTTTTTTCTGGCTATGAGCTTGCACACACAAACTCCAGGGCCTATTTAAGGACGATTTACTGGACCATGTTCTCTCCCTATTTTTCTCAAAGAGTTATCAATTTTAGAAAGTTTGTTTATACTTTTTTTATAAACAATATTGGTCTCTTAGCTTTCAATTTTTCAATAGGACCACTTTTTGCCTGCTTTCATTTCCAATGGATTTTATACATTTAAAGCAGGCAATTTATATTTTGGGGACCTTGGTTCACACTGGTCCTCAAAGGGTTAATTTAAGGAGACATTGATGAAAAAGGTTTGGAAACCGTGTAAGGTGCATTTAATGTGAGCGATAGAAGAAAGTATAGCGTTGTCGATTCAAATGATAAAGTTTTTGGATGCAGTTTAGAAACTTCAGACACTTTCACAAACAACATGATCACAACGCTGATCTCGCACTCCAACTTCATCCAGAGAAAGGGACGTGTAGGCAGAGTTTCTCCTGGCGTATGCTTTCACCTCTACACCACTGAACAGTACGACAAGATCTTAAAGAATGTTACTCCTCCTGAAGTATACAGGTGACTTCATTCTTCACATGTATGTGTCGTGTGGCTCATATGACAATCTGGTATAATTGTACTGGGACAAATGACAGTCGCCATATGTTCGCATGCCATATCATACTCCAATATTCTTCTATTATTATTTGTGAAATTCTTAAAACAACAACAAGGATATATAAGAATCTCAAAAACCTGGAGCTTATAGCGTTAATTAAAAAGTTGCATATTGAATCACAAAAATCTTATTTGACATGAATAATATTCCTTGGTTTGATTGGCAATTGTAACAGTACGATTGGCTGTCAACCCACCTTCTCATATGTGCCATAACATATACATATGTATTTTTTAATTTATGTTTTCCATGCAAATAGGAAAACTTTGGAGGATTTGGTTCTATATTTCAAAAGCCTGCCCGTTGATAACTTACTGAGAGAAGAATGCGTTTTAAAGAGTTTGAATCATCTAATCTTTCCACCCGAACCAAAAGATGTAGATTCTGCAATAAAGTTCCTAAAAGTGATTTCATTTTAATTGCCTAAAAGAAGATATAGTTTACCTAAAACTTTCCAAATTCACTACTAAACCTTCATTTTTGTTAAGTCAATTACAACTCTATCTTCCACACCCCCAGTTATATTTCAATTAAGTTAATATTCATTTTATTTATTATTAGTTTAAACATATTATGTCTATTCAATTTTGCCGCCCCCCCTCCTTCTCTAAAATTATTTTTGGATCCACTTCAATAATATAAAGTTTATATGTGATTATACATACGCACATTTTCAAATTTTATTGAAAGAATCCGAATAAGTAAAAATGCTATAATTGAAAAACAGAGTTAATTATTATTTATTATTATCAAAGATTTTGTAATTTTTGAAATATTGATTGAAAAGTTATTGATTCGTTCGTGAAGCACTAGATATGATATTTTAACCTTCATGTTTTGGTTAAGTCAAATAAATATACCTATTATCATAAAATGCTCATCTTTTTTTTATTTATGCGTGAAACATTTTTTACCAATTCCTTCAGCAAGTAATAGCGCGTCTCTCATATAGGTATTTATAGTAAAAAAAATCTTAAAAGGCCAATTAGAATTGAAAAAAGGCAATTTGTAAGTAAAAATGATATACAGTAGAATCTCGCTACTATGCCCCCTCGGTACTATGCCACTCTCGCTACTATGCCACTTTCACTCGGTCCGGACAAAATTCAGTAGAAAATAAACTTACTATGCCACCACCTAATCTCGCTATTATGCCACTATTTATTTGTGTGTTGCGTTTTTTCAACTTTTTTTACAAAATTAATGAATATATTTTTTTAGATTTATTATTTTTATTTGCGTAAAAAATTAACATGTCAGATATAAAACGCAAGCGAACCGATTTCACTCTAAAGCAGAAAAAAGAAATTATTGATGCCGAAAAAAATGAGCCTAATCAGTCCAAGCTGGCCAGAGAAATAAGCAAGAAATGGGGTATTGAAGTGAAGAGAACTACGGTAAAAAGCATTCTCAGCAAAAAGGATGCAATCGAGGCTGCAATCAAAACTGGATTTTCATCGAAACGCGTTAAGTTGACGCAGGCTCACGATCCAAATCTCGATGAAGGGGTGCTCATGTGGCTGAAGCAAGCGAGAGGACACAATCTGCCTGTCAGTGGAAGTCTGGTCAAAGAAAAGGCAATGAAACTGGCCGAGATAATGCACATTCCGGGATTCATGGCAAGCGACGGTTGGCTGGACAATTTCAAAAAGCGTCACGGCATTACTTTTAAAACAATACAAGGAGAAGCAGGAGCGGTAAATTTGCAATCACTTTTTGAGTGGCAACAACAGGTTCTCCGACCTTTGCTTGCACAATTTTCTGCAGAAGACGTCTTCAATCTAGACGAAACTGGACTCTTCTGGCAGCTGCTACCAAACAAGACCATGGCTTTCAGAGGAGAGCGGTGCACTGGAGGTAAAAAAAGTAAGCAAAGAATCACTCTTCTGGTTGGAGCAAACATGAGCGGCAACGAAAAGCTTCCTCTTCTGGTGATTGGCAATTCAAAGAAACCGCGTGCCTTCAAAAACAAAAAAATTCCGGTGACATACAAGGCAAATTCGAAAGCGTGGATGACGGCGGAGCTCTTCGAAGAAACATTGCGTGAGTGGAACGAGCGACTCGTCAAGCAGGGACGCAAAGTGCTGCTTTGTCTCGATAACTTCTGTGGCCACCCATCTGATCTCCAGTTCGACAATATAAAGCTGCTATTTTTTCCTCCTAACACAACATCAATCTCGCAACCAATGGATCAGGGGGTTATAGAGAGTCTCAAACGCCACTACAAGAAACTTTTGCTCTCTCGCAGGCTTGAAGCCATAGACGAGGAAAGAGAGTTTAAGTTCACGTTGCGTGATGCTCTACACGTTGCCCGGTATGCTTGGGAGCAGGTTAACAAATCGGTCATCAAAAACTGTTTTGTAAAAGCTAAGTTTGTGGAAGAAGAAATTGATCAGATTGAGCCAAAAGATGAAGAGTTGCTCGAGATTTGGAATGCTTTGCCTACTGAGGAAAAGATGCACAATAACGAGGAGATTGAGCTAACTGACTTTCTCAATGCTGACGAGCGTCTCGCAACTAGTGGCTCTCTTCTGCTAGAGGAGATTGCTGAGGAAGTGCTGAAAAGCAAGGAACAAATTGAAAGCGAAGACGACAAGGAAATTATCGAAGAGGAAGTGGTTCAATTCCAAGAAGCCCAAAGAGCGTGGAGCACTGTTCGAAAATTTATGCAGCATTGTAGCGTAAAGCTCAAAGTGATGCAAGCGTGCGATTGTTTAGATCAAGAAATGCTTGAGATCCGCCATATGAAAATGCGTCAGACAACCATTTTTGAGAGCTTTGGAATAGGACACAAATATATAAAAAAATAAAACTGTTTTTTAATAAATGTGATTTTATTTGAAAAAATAAGGCTATTTTTACAAAACCCTCGCTACTATGCCACTCTCGCTACTATGCCACTTTTGGTCGGCCCCGAAGGGTGGCATAATAGCGAGATTTTACTGTATATATATATATAGCAATCAATACCCCTCAAAATTGTTTGCCAAACTTTGACTTTGCGAACCACTGGCTTAAAGATATTTTGTACATAAAATGTTTGGCTATGGTGAATTTCCCAAGTTCTACTGCTAAAAACAATTGCGGGAAGATTTTTATTATTAATCGTATCACTCGATTTTTTGATCGGGTTGTATTGTTTTTTTTAATATTATTCCAAGCCCATTTTAAAAGATGGTGGCTATTTTGTTTATTTAGTTTGTTTTTCCTGAAATTTCAATTTCTATTTGGTAATAGGAAGGATAGCACCTCCATTGAAACATGATCTAAAATGTTGTTACTAAAAAATCTTAAATAAAAATGTGTCTAAAATTTGCTCATCTCCACCTTTTTTCAACTTTTTTTGTTTTTTTTCACGAGGTATCTTTACTTGATAATTTGGTATTTTTAAATGTAAAAAATTTTTCTAACCCCTTTTTTGTCGTAACAATAATTTTTATAAGCCCACATTTTATCGTGTTTTTATAAAAGTATTTTTTTGCATCTCTTAGCAACTTTTTAAATATTTATACTTGAACTTTATCAAAAATAAACATTTTTTATCGAATTTATTCGTTAAATTTTTGTCTATAGATAGAGCATATGGATTATTATTATTATTAAAGTTTCATTTAGAATTTTTGCACATCGTTTCACAAATATTTTGTGCCGTGCTCGTCACCATTACTGCTGTTATAGGACGAGGAGTTGTGCTTACTGGGCCATATGCATCAAGTCGGCACTCCTTGGTTCAGTGAATAAAAAATATATATGTTACAGTAAGATTGTGAGACTAGTGATTTCGCAAAATCTCTAAAACTTTCAGGAAATTCGTGAAATCACTGTTTCACTTATGTATTTCATTAAATCACTGAAATAAATGAAATCTAGGGATTTCGTGAAATTACTGAAATGAGGAGTGTTATATTACAGAACTTTACTGGACACATTTTTGGAAGATTGAAAAATAACCTAGTAATAGATTAATAATAATAATTATTCTTGAGATACCCTTTTATGTCTTGGCCCAAAGTGTGCCAACATCACAACAGATACCTAGCCTTGTGTGCTAGGAGAAGAGGAAACGTCCCAAGACTACTGGTGTTGTTGTGAAACCAATTCTGTCCAATGAATTCAACTCTCGTGGTCAAGTTAATCTTGTTGACATGCAATCATCTCCACAAGCACAATTCGAGTGGATAATGGTTTACCAGTGCCACCTTACAAAGTTTGTCATTCTCTTCTTCCAAGAGAGCTGCTGAAGTTGCCTGTCAACTACTGGATATCTTTCTCCTCTTCGGTGCACCAGCCATTCTTCAAAGTAACAACGGTTCAAAATTTAAAGCTCAAGTCATCACAGAGCTCAAACAGTTGTGGCCTGAGCACAGAGTCAGAGTTCTGTTGAGAGAGCAAACGGTGACATCAAAGATATCAGCGTGGCTTGGATGACTGACAATAACACCCATGACTGGACTGTGGGACTCAAATTTGTTTAACAACAGAAGATCTGTGCTCACCATGCTTCCTGCAAAGCCATGTTTGGATCTTCTAATCTCCCACCTGACATTCTTCAAGGGCTTCTATCTGAAGATGATCTTCTGGAACTTCGTCAGTCACCAGCCCCTTCCACCATTGAGCCAACTCATGCCGCCAACAACCCCACTTCTTTCCATCAATGAACCACCACCAATGGGCCATATTCTCCTGCTATCAGCTTATCATCACCACCAAAAAGCAGCCAGTCTTCTACAAGCTCCCAGCCTCCCCTTGAAAAGCGCCTGGAAGACATCACCAATCAGTGTAAAAGAGTAGGTGAATCCCAATTATGCTAGGCAAAAAGGATGGTCAAGCGATCACGTATGGAGTTAAAGGCGATTGAAGTTGGAGATAATGTTGCTGTTCCCATTCTCTTGGTTGACAGAGGTAGAGGTGACCCAAGAAACATTCTTCGAGTTATTGTAGATCGAGATGAACATGACATGTACAGAATTAGATTGCTCTCAAATCTACAGCTTCTGGTGGGCAAGGTTTTTTCCGAGGTGACTGCAGCAAAGGCAAAAAACAGTATCAGACAAGCAATGCAACTGTTTTAAAGCAAGGAGACTATGTGACAGCAGTATCTCTCGTCAAAATAAGAATTAGTGAAGATTACATAATGGCGTGTTGTTGTTGAATGAAATAATACATTCAAATTATATTTAATGCTCCATATGATTTCGTGAAATAACTGGAGCATCATTTCACAAATCCCTAGAGATTTCAGTGATTTGATGAAATCCTTGAAACAGTGATTTCACGAAAACTCTTATTAATTGCATTGAATCTAATGAAGATGAATATTGATGCTCTGTCATTAAAGATTCCTACTTTCCGATTATTAACGCATCAAATAATCAGATCTAGTAGTACTTGTAGCACTCACACATGGGATGGGATCAGGGTCTGTTGCAAGCTGATTTGACCAATGTTATCAAATTGGGCCCCATGCCTTGAAGGGGCCCCGCGACTGCGCGCCTTTTTCTCTATTATATCATATAAAGTAACTTGAGTTCTACGCTTTCACAAGAAAGACTTATCAGCTTAGCAATGTTTCTATAGAAAGCAAGATTGCTAAAGCTATTGACTTTGAAAAGATTTTGCTAATACGAAAGCTAGAATATATTGAAATGAAATTAAATACCAATATATTGAAATGAGAATAAGCTATACGTAAAACAAAAATGTAACCGTAATTGTACAATCTAAAACCTGACATTCATTTTGTAGGAATGTTCCTTGAAAAGTTGCATTTAAAAAATTTTTTATTCAAAAAGTGGTGTAAGAAACGGTACATGCATACCTATAACGTAAGCAATGTGTTCAAAATCGTTGAGTTTATTTGATTTTTGAAAGTCTAGGCCAAAAGTAGCGAACCTTTTTATGTTTAAAACCGTTTACAATGTGTTGTTATGTCTATAAAGGGCACATAACTTTTTAAAACAAAATGGTACTAAAGAAAAAAAATAATTTTTTTAACGAATTGTTTTTGTTTTTTGGAGAGACCATTTTGATTTCAGGCGCTATCATAGTGGTTCTCAATATCAATTTATCGCCCGAATCGTCACTTCTTAATGCAGTTCGAGGAAAATTTTTAATTTGGCTCAAGTAAGAAAATGTTGATTCACGACAATGATTAAAATTTATATTTAATAAGCTTATTAAACACACTCATAACTCATACAATTACTTTTCCCAAAGGCCCCAGATTCGCGACCTCTATTCATCGCCCATTTGAAGATAACATTAACCCATTTACGACCAATGTTTCTATTTTGGAACATAAGTAATTTCATCTTCGTCTGCTTTTTTCAATGACGTTGAATATAAATCGTCTGCGTTTTTTTAGATATCGTCTGCTTTGCTTGGTCTTAAATGGGTTAAAGTACTTAAAGTGGGCTTGCGTACCGCTACACCTTTGTACTTCATTCAGCCTTCAACTTCTTCGCGTGGTTATTGCCATATGACAACGTGTAAACCAAAGAAAAGAGGAACAAGAAAATGAGAAAGATGTAAAAAGCCTATATGTAGAAAGCATGCAAAATATATGTATCAAAGTCGTTTTTAATTGCTATTATAAATGGATAAAACTTTGTAGATGGCGTTAATTTGTCATTTTTGGGCATATTATATCATGATTTTTGTTGCTAGAGACAAAATAAAATAAAATTTTGAATTTTGGAGAATTTAATAAATTTCCATTATTTTTTTGTAATGGGTTATATTCTAAATAGTTGATGCAAATGCCTTTGAATTTTGAAGCTGACGCAAAACTCGCGGTTTGTCTTACTAAGGTTAAGAAGCCGTCAATTGTTCCAGACTTAGCGCAGGAAAGTTATGATGCATCTTTGATATAAATTCACCTCCTTCTATATTTCTAGAATGTGAATGTTTTGAATATGAGAGGAGAAATAACTGAACTTGGCAAGCGATGTTTTTCAATTTCGTTTCCTGTCAAATACGCGATCCCGGTGCTTTGGGCTTGTTTCTTCAAACTCTCGCAGCCTGTCCTCTCTGTAGCATCCATCCTCTCTCTACAAAACGATATATTCAATCATGTTCACGAAAAAAAAGATTCATCGCGTATCAACAAAAACTTTTCCTACCTAGTAAAAGTTACTTTTTTTACGCATTACTAAAGCTTAGTGATGGGACGATATCAAAGTTTTGTTGGAAAACATATGTGTATATTTAACTGATATACCATGCTGATCTCATGTATCGGAAGGTACAAATGAAAATTTCCGATGCAATTCTTATATTAAAAACACGATTCCCTGATTCTTAATCATTATTAGAGTTCGTACTGGCGTTAAAAACTTTTACTAGAAGCTAAAATTTGTTAATTCTTAACCTCAAATGAAAAAAGCTTACGCTTATTAGTTTTTTTAAAAAAATTTTTACGATTCAAACCTTAGCTTTTTTTCATTCGAAAAAATATCGGAGATTCATGTTTCGAAAACCAATTCTTTAAAAAAGAATTCAACATTTTTTTTACTATTTGCCCAATCCTTTCAGGTCCAAAGCGACACCAGTATTCCAGAAATTAATATATCTTTGATTTAACCTCTCAAAAAGCTGGGCCTTATTGCGGTAAAAGTAGGTAAATTTTTTTATGAAGAAAAATTCGATTATAAATGTAACTGTTACACATTTAAGATTTATTCATTACCATATGTTGACACAAAATGGGAGTTATATTATTTACCATTATAAATATGATATCAAAACCTGAATCATTTAAAAAAAAAGGCATGCAATAGCACTGGCGGATTTAAAGGGGCGGAACCGGTGTACGCCCCCTTCTTCTAAAATTGCATTGCCATAATTGCTTGACAATTTTTCTTGATCTAATTCTTTTCGTAGAACTCAAATATTATGCTGATTTCTGCAACTTGTTTTGTAGATTCAATCTTTCTCTAAAGTGAGAAGCCCTAAAAAGTTTTTTATGTTTCAATCGTAGTTAAGTGTGACACTTATTACTTTTATATTATCCAATTTTTTTGTAAATTTATTATTTAAACATATCAAGTATTACCACATCAATTCACTTCGCAGTTCAATGAATAAGGATCGTTTTAATGCTCTCATTCTTCATTTTGTTTTAAAAATTTTGATAAAGCGTAAATTTATATGCTTGAAATTTGAGTTCTAGTTTAGTAAAATCCGCCCCCCCCCCCCAATGCCAATTTCTAGATCCGCCCCTGAATAGAGTGTAGCACTGAACCTAATAGATTTAAACGGGTTTTAAAAATCTACCCTTTAAACTGTGAATATTCTAGTGTAGATGTCTTTTGACTATATCTTAATTTACTCATATTTTTTCCTCTGACAAATATTTTATATTTAGGCACAAATTTAGATATGTAAAAAAAAATTTCCTTTGCATAATAACCTAATAAAAAAATTTTTCCCCTTTAAAAATTAGCTTTAGAATTTGTAAATTTTTATCATGATAAAAATTGTGATGGCATAACTAATATCAAAATTACTTGACATTATATACCTCTTCATTTATGTCTGACTTTAAAAACTTTGTTCCTCATTTCAAGCTTTTCTCTTCTTACTTACTTCATCTTTTCAAAATTTCATTATTCATCATTCCTATAAAACAAAATAGAACCGTATATATCACATTTCTATTAATACCGTACATTCGCTAATGCCGTAATTTTGTCTTTAAAAAGAATCCTCTACCTAAACACAGAACACTAATTTTTTGTAAAAAAAATATTCTCATTTTTCCCTTAAAAGTCTAGAATTTTCTTTGAGTGGCAAAATCTCTACCTGCACGATCCGATAGAATTGGAATTTCTCGAATGCAAGCACGATCTCTCAAAGCAAATGATGAAATTAGCCTTCAACTTGAAGGAAGAAATTCTCATTTACCTCATAAGTTATCGCATGCTCGATTCTGCGCTCTCTGAATTTTCTCTCTTCAATTTGATTCATGAAGATGTCATCGCTGTAAATCTTTTTCTCACTCTTTCTCTGTTTATTCTTGTCTCGCGCTTTACTCGTTTGCTTATGCATCTTTCCCATATGGTGGTGTTTTAAGGATAGCTGATTATCAAAGGTCCTTATCTACAATTGACGCCAAAATTTGAATCGTATTTCTTACATTTTTTCATCAACGTCTTCTCTGTTTTTTCTATTATCTCTTGTGTTTAAAAATTAATTTTTTTATGTTTACACTGATGATGATTGACACATTTAAAATTAAATAAGCAACCAATTCCATTATGAGAAATGCGGTTTCTCTTCCCTTTCTTAAGACATACAAACGTTTTTTTTTGAAAGATTTATATAGTGTTAACATTTTATTTAAACAAACCTAAATTGTTTTGCCATTAAATGATTTGTATAGCCAAATTCAAAGAGAGTATTAAGCTTGATTAATTCATTTTCGGCAATGTAATATTTAACCACAACGCTCGTTCCGTAACCAAGACTGTGTAGTTGCAAAATTATGTAATCGACTACGGCTTAATAGCATGAAATTGTGCCTATCTCTTTTGTTTGAGGGAAATGTAGCTAGCTTTGTGGCGTTTCTAATGAGGAATCAAAAATGAACAAGGAAGAACTGATACTGTATTCGAACTAAATACCTTGAACTCGCAAGTCCACACAAACAACAATAGTTGCGCTGCCAATTTGAATTAAACTGAGGTCATAACAACTTTAATTTATTTGATTTGCAATCTACTCAAATTTTTAAGGCGAATAATGTATATAATAATTTAGCGCTACCACCTGACAATAAAAGCTGGCTACCTCTTTGATTGTACAAAATTAAGTCACATATAAAATAATTGTAAGTAATGGATGTATTAATGTCGCTGAAAAGATTTTTAAATAGTGGTATACTATGAAAATTAAAAAGACCATTTATTGCATTTATAGTATTTTTCATTATCCACAATACAATAAAAAAAAATTTCGCGCGGAAGCTAATTTTATTTTGGAAATATTTATAACATATACTATATAAGTGCTTAGTCATTGTTATTTTTATAAAATCAACGTCTTTTCTTCCACAGCAGAAATTATAACTCCGATACCTCAGCCATCTCCATAACGATATATTTTAGGCAATCTTAGCAACCGGCTTGTATCCTAATCTCCTCTTTTCCTTCGTCAAAAATGGTAAAGAATACTTTCAAAAGCAAAATTTCGAAAAGCAGAAGTTCATCAACGTTTTGCTTTCTAAGAATCTGCTCAAGATTCGTCAAAAAGCAACTTCTCCATGGTCCTCTCTCGTTGGAACATTTTCAAATATTGTATATTTACATACTTGCTGTATTTCTTATTTTAACTTTCTTCCCTCCCTCGCTAACCAATTTCCATTGACTTAGTAATCCACCATTTGATACCGAGATATTTGTAATTTCATTTTATGCAATTATTAGATTGTCTATGATCGTATAATAATTCTTTAAGCGAAAATACTAATTTTAAAGCAAATTGTTTGCTTTTATACCACATATATGCCAAAAACCTAAAGAATAACTGGTTTTTCTAACACTTTTTGACGTACGGATTTACAAAACATAGCAAACGAATAAGTCGGGAGGGGGGGGGGGTAGGAATTTTAGCTTAAACTATTTTTTGATTTTCCAGAGAACTTTTTTATCACACATGTGACTACTATTGTATGTATGATAGTTTCATTTGTTGTTATCTGAGAAACAATATAGTCGGAGGTAGATTTGGGCCTAAACCTTTTAAAATATTTTATAGTACATAAAATTTAATCCTCTTTTCATAATTATTATTGTATATTAAGTTAAAAAGATTTTACTAATAATAATTTTTATACTGCCAATAATTGTTCAAAATTCTTTATCTAAAGCTTTGAAAGAGCTTATTGGTGGGGGAAGGGGATTAGAGCACCCGTAGCTCTCCTCTCTATCCGCAAAGTATACCTATACCTGAAAATGTTAGGTTCTCTTGTATTTGATCATCACAAAATTAATGTAACTTCAAAAATACTTAAAGTGGGTTTGGACTTGAGTTGTATCCGATGTGAAATTTTTTGTATACGTGGATGCAGATGCGCATAACAAATTCAACATCCTAGCGGATGCGGATATCGTAATTGCTATTCTAAGCAAGCGAAAGTTTTTTACTTCATAAAAATTCTGAGAGAAGATCTTAAAAATTTTGAATAAAGTAAATATTCAAAAATCACGATAAAAACTTTGCGGTAGATAGAAAAAAGAAAAATGTTTGAAAATTTCGGACGTGGATGCTATTGCTGATGTTGAAACTCAAATGATGAGTTCGTATGAGGATGTTAAGAAGATGTAAACAATTTAGCGGATAAATTAATCGAAATGAAAAAGAGTCCAATCATCCTTCGAAGAGTCCAATCATATTTTTATTTTGAAATACTTTATTTGAAGTTTTTTATTATTTTTTATGGTAATTTTTTCTCACATGTGAACATTATGGGACAAAAATCATACTTAAAATGCTTTTTAATTATTGGTATCGGTTAAGCAAATATAAAGTTAAGGTCATTTTAAAATGTAATCAGAAACCTCAATCCTGAGAAAATTGGGATCGCTAAAACACTACTAGCATGTAACATAGAATCTATGAGAAAAATTCTCTAAACTTTTACAGATACAAGTATTCGTAAGCAAAAATTAATATTTAGTAAAGTTCCTAGATACGACCGACCTTTCTGGCATATCTAAAAAGTCGTATTAGAGAAAAAGTCTTTTTAGAGGGGTTTGGCAAAATCCAATAACTAACTTTTTATATAATTATTTTAAATCATATTAAATGGATTTATTTTTAGAATGTTGTGTTTGATTTGACCGAAGCGACCAAAACTTCGATAAAAGAGAAATATGAAACAACTATGATTTATTATTGCGTAAGAGATGTGAATGCACCTCCTGCCTTCATCATTCTTTTCAATGACCTCCAATTTTAGTGAAGGGTTAGGGTTTTCTATTTTGAAAAGATCAGGAAAGGAATTTACCACATAAAAACTTAAAATTACTTCCAAGTTCAATTCGACCAAATGTCCGATCACGCAAAAACTTAGACCTTAGGTCTTGCAAAACAAGATATGTTCCTTAAATGTGAAATTAAAATGGGAACAGAGGCAATGCGTTAATCACTTTTTTCAGTAGTTGTTTTTCTTTATTAAATACTTCTGCACTTTTTATTCATGGAATTTATTTTGCGAACACTCAAACACATAAGCGAATACTAAAGACAAGCTTGAACTTTTTTCATAAAGAAGAAATGATATTTATTATATTTTCTTTTGTTGTACTTTAACCATTTAAGATGATTAGAAAGAGTCAATCAGCAACCTCTCTCGTGGTCTTCAACCTTTCACCAGTCAACTTATTGACCATTCTCCTCACATATGGGAACGAATTGAGGCTGAAAGCGGAGGTTCAAGACAAAAGCTATTTGCTAAACATTGATGACGATATGATATATAACGTTAAAGTTTCACGCGAAATCGGTGAAGGAATTTTGCTTTTGCGCGAAATGATTTTCCACACATTCAATTACTACTTAAAGACTGGTTGCCGTGGATTATCCTATCACATGAATTACCAGATGTGCTGCTTCTACAATGACTTGATCGCCCTATCCTTCAAATTGTTTTCAGTAAATGCAAAAAAAGATCTCAAATGATTTCTCTGTTTTCCATATCCTGATCACATTCACATTGCTCGAAAGTTTTTGTTTGCGACATCATAATTTAAATAAATAGATGACGTTGAATCTATTAACAGTAATAGTTATACAACCAAGCTGCTTTCTTTATATTCAACACAATAAATGCCTTCATTATATAAACATGTTTGTTTACTGATAACTTTAGTTTACAAGAATTAATTGACTCTTTGAAAAAGTATTTATTTCTGAGGCTTTTACTAGCAAATTATTTTGTTTGCTTGCTACCTAACTTAAGCACTACCGAACTAACTAGCAAATCAAAATGAAAATAACTTTATTTTATTAACTGTGACGTATATTGCCTTTCAAATATTTTTTAATAAAACTAACCAAATGTGTAATTAATCGAGTATTTATTTTTCCATTCGTCTGAAATATAAACAAAGTTTTGGCCGAGACGAGGAAGCTCTGGCTTCCGCTCTTAATTATTTAGTTTTTGTTTATTTTTGAATACAATATAAGTGCTAAAACCTCTAATGCTTCAAAATGGTTCTTTACATACTACTTTAATACATCTCTCATATTTGTGCATATTGAAAATATGTAAAGCTAATTTGCGAAATGCGAGAAGTAATATTTATTTCATAATGATTATTTAATTTTATTCTAGTTTCTGACTTTTTATAATTTAGAAGACTTTGAACTAGTTAATGACTTACAAACAATAATTTTATAGATTAATCACAAAACTTAGGCCGATGAAAAAAGATTGATAAATGTAGAAAAAAGCATGCTAAGATCTATTGCGAAAAAGAAAGAAATAAAAGAGGCAAGAATTAAATTCCATGTTGAAAGTCTGGAGGTAGAACTAGCAAGAAACAGGTTGAGATGGCTGGGGCACGTAGAGAGAAGAGAAGAGAAGATGAAACCTGTATCAAAAAAGTGACAAAGATGAAAATAGAAGAAACAACCAAAAATGGAAGGCCGCACCTGAGATGGAAGAACGTGGTTGACAAAGATTTCAAAAGATTTAATTTAGAGGAGAAAGATAACGCGGATAGAAGAAGTAAATGGAAGGAATTAACCCGAATGTTACCAGCGTTGCATTTTTGCAACATAATGCGGTGTTACCGTCATGATAAATTTAAGTGTATAGCCAAAATTTTCACATGTTTTTCTATAATTATATGTTAAAATTAGTCTATAATTAAAATTTGAAATTTTTTGATTTTATAAGTCTGCTTTTGTTAATGTTGCATAAATACAACACTGGTATTTGCAGTGTACAAAATGAAAAAAAAGTGAAGAAATTAATGATGAAAATGATGGAATTTTATTGCCAAATATCAAGAAATTGTTAAAAAAAAAAAGAAAATCTGTGTCAAAACTTGCTAACTATAATAATTAGAGAATATTCACGATTTATTGATTTAGTCGGAAAAAGTCAACATAGAGAAAAAAAAATATCTAAAAGTTATCCTGAAAATAGATTCAAATAAAATGAAATCAATAAAATCATGAATATGGAAAACTCAAATCTCTCGCAGTACTTATCCTAAATTACAAAATTGTCAAGTTTTAACTTTAGAAGTAGAAAGAACTTTTTCTAAACTGAAAAAACTGCTAGAAAATGATCGAATTTTAAATCAGAAAATGTCATTAATTATATGTTGTTGTATTACAAAATCATGGATTCTTTGAAATAATTTTCAATACTTTCTCTAAAGTGTTCATAGTTGTTCAATTCAATGAAACATTAAAAAGTCAATAAAGTCAATTTTTTCTCTGAGTAAAAGTCAATTTTTTCCAAAATATTCAAACAAAAATATAAAGTCGTTGCTTTAAAAGTTAAAATGTGTACTTTTGAATTAATTAAGTTGTTATTCAAATTGAACATTTTGAATTTAACTTAAAAATCAAAAATACTGATGTTGATTCAAACATTGAAAGAGATTTAGTACAAAACTACAGAATAGTTTTCGAAGTCTAGAAGTTTTGTACCCACGACGTTTTTTATATATATAAGATTTTTTGTACGGTTTGACTGCATTTTATACCAAAAGTTTTATATCACAATTTTAGAGTGTTTCATACCAAAGAAAATTCGTTCTTATTTTTTTTGACATTTTCTACTCTAAAACAATTTTAGTCGTGTTCTTGACGTTTATATTTAAGATGTTTTGTACCCTTTGTTTTGTTATTTCTCCCCATTTTGTTTCTTTCATCAGTATGAAACTTTCTGAACTCATAACAATATGTTAAAATTGAGTGCAAAATGCCTATAAATGGATAAAACGTTTCGTAATAAATTTTCAAAATGGAAATGGAAATTTAGGGTACAAAACATTAGGAGTACAAATTTTTTTGAAACTTGTTTATACATAGTTTCATTTTTTTGCTATTTATGAATGAAAAATGTAACTGATAAATATTAAAAATAAAATATTACTTTGAAAATGTAAAAAGTAAATTCAAAACGTGTAATTTTTTATTTATAAAGTGTAGTAATGAAAAAGAAAACTTTGTATCATTTTTTCGTGAAAATCTTTGAAAGACGATATGTGCAAAGTAACATCACATTTTGAGCAAAAGTAATATGTTTGCGATTTACATACTGCACATCTAGTCCTTTTGATTTTCTTTTCTAAAATGTGATTTTGCCCATCAAATCGAGCTTCATTGGAAATTCTCGATGCTACTGTTTTCCCTCCAAATCTTTTTGATGAATTTTTATTGCTATACTTTTGTAATGTTTCCATAACAACGTCTCTTGTAAAATCAAGGAAACTTTTTTTATTTTCTCGATTCAAATTGAATAATATTGAAGCGTTGTAAATTGAAGCTTGTAATAGAAAAACTACCAAAGGAAAATGCCATTTCTTAGACCTGATTGTTGGTCTATATAAAGACAGCAAATAATTCATCGAGTCTGTAAATCCCATGTTTTTATTATACAAATAAATTGAATTGGGAATCGGAAGTTCAACTTTTTTTCTCAAAGCAACATTCCACCGCTTTGCTTTTTTCAAAGGATATACACTGTTGACATTAGAGATAACGTTGACTATTCCATTATCCTTCCATGAAACAATGCCAATAGTTGAATTATTATTTACTTTTGAAAAAAATTCTCCTCTATTTGTAAGCTTTTTGTTTAAACCACACTTTTTGGCCCTATCTTTTCTTATCACTCCGGTGCATAGAATTTCTCTTTTATTTAGTTCTTCTAACAGTTTTATAGATGTGAAGTAATTATCTATAAACAAATGTTTATGCACACATTGCTGGTCTAATAAATTTAAAACTACATTAGCTCCCAACCCAAGTTTTTCATTGTGTAAATTTTGAAGGCCACTCTTACCCTGATAAATTTCAAAGTTTTTGAGATAGCCACAATCGAGGTTTAAACAAAATACTTTATATCCATACCGTATTGGCTTATTTCTAACTGCTTGTTTTATGCCACAACCATAGCTCCCAAAGTAAGGAAGCATTGTTTCGTCGATGTCAAAATATTTAAAAGAGGGAGCAAGCTTATCAAATAAAACCCTCAAACTATCAACGATAGGTCTTATTTTAGTTATTTTATCTTTGGTAGACAAAAAAATCTGATTTGTCTGAGTTTTATCATTAAAATAAATATATTTCATAATCTCTGTAAATCTATTTCTAGACATTGCCTCTGAAATAGCCTGATTATGAGTATCATTACTACTCTCCCAATACATTGACCTTTTTCTACATTTCACATAACCACTTAGAATTAGTATGCAAAAAAACACTTTTATTTCATTTCTATCTATACTAAAATTTACACCTTTAAAACGAGCATAAACGGTGGAATATTCTATAATTTTATCTAATATTATATTATTGAAAAAAAAGAATTCGAATACTTCAGAAGCTGATGAATAGGTATGAGAAACACTTAGTTCTGATTGAGCAGCTAATTCAAACTTTTGTAGTAAACATAAATTCATTATCTCTCCATCAATCCAATCACCCTGATTTTGTTCACCCATAATTAAAAGTTGTGGACTTTGATCCCAAAAAACAAGTTCCGCATCTGCTTCAAGCATGTTTTTAGAAAAATTGTCAATATCGACGCCCTTATCATCGTTTTCATCATCAGCCGAATCTTCTTCAGTATCAAAATTGTTAGTGTTTAGGCACGGAGGAGGAGTAATATATATCATGAAAGTGCCTTGGCTTTCGTCTTGTGTTAGATTTAGAGCATCATTCAAGCTTAACTCAACTCGGTCTTCCATAATGAAAAAAACTTGAAATAATTATAAAGGAAACAAACACAAATGTGTACTATATATAAAAATTTTGGACCGGAAAAGCAACGTAATTTATAACTCATGAATTTTTGTTAAAAAAACGGAAATAACATTTGAGTTATTGTTAGCATGCACCAAATGCGTGTCATGTTTGAATGAATGTAGTGCATGTTGAATGCATACACTTATATTGATCAAAAAATTGTGCGATACAAAGATGCATACATAGATTATATCATATGATCAAATATTAGTCTGTAAATATTCGAAAAATAACATGAGAAGCTTATTTTTTCAGCATACACTTTTTTGTACACAGTAATATCCACTGTTGCATTAATGCAACACAATAAAACAAAAAAAAGTTAATGTGATAAATCAAAATATTCAATGAAAGTTTTTCATATATAAAATGTTTCAACTATTAGCAACACTTTACTTTAGTTTCCATAAAAACCAAAGAAAAGTTTTCCAGAAAATCATAATTTGAGTTAGAATGTCGAGATTTCAAAAATTCAAATAAAAAAGCAATTTATTTCAGTGGTTGGTGAAGTGCATTGCATTATGGTTCCATATTGAATAAGGAAGGTGCACCCTTTTTACGAGGAAAAACCACCTTCTAAAAATAAATGATGATGATTAATCACATAAACGCAGTAATAATAAAAAATATATTGATTTTATATAAAGTAGTGTAGTAAACACTATCGTAACACAATCGGAACCGTCAACGTTAATAAGTGTCTTAAAAATTATTTCCTGAAAATAATTTGCCTCGACTGGGATTTGAGCTGTGCACCTCTGAATGTCTCATCCACCTTAGCTCAACTTTCAAAACGGTAGAAAATAAAGAACATATTGTAAGCTATTATATTCATTACAAAATAATTAATATATATTGTAAGCTACATTCAGAAAGAAGAAATATGTTAAAGTTAGATATCAAAGAGCGCTTGACTATAAAAAGGCTAAATTTAGTGATAATGAAAATATATTGTTATAAAATTAAAATTAAAAAGTTGTTATATAAAGAGAGAGAAAATAGCGTGAGAAAACTTGAGATTTACATGCATAAGAGTGCGGAAGTGTGCTATCTTCATCGAAAAGGCACACTTGAGCAACTTGTAGCGAACAATGAGGAAAGTAGGCTTGATACGACATCGAACCCAAGATTGAGTTATCGAATCCACCATTTAGCCAACCCTTCATAGTATTTAATAAACTTAGACTTTACAAATTTCGAAAAAGATGGCCAGCTATGTAAATTCTCAAAAAACATATCAATATTATCATTGTAAGAGTGTGAAGGCTTCAAATTTCTTACATTTTGCAAAAGTATTAATCGGAAGCAACATTTTGCAGGAGTAGGTGGTGGTATCTAGGAGAGGTTGTATCTTTTTCAAAATTAAAACTTACAAGTGAGTCAAAATGGAAGACAATAATAAGTTTATGAACTCATAAGTAAAGGCATAGCCCCAGATGGAAAACTGCTTGGAAGAAAAGGAGATTTATAAAGGGTAAGAAGAACTTTGATTGGAAATAGTTTTTGTTTGCTTGAGTATTAAATAATACGCCCAATTTAAGAGAAAGAAGTTGTATGTGATTATTCCAAGATAAGATGTACCAAATGGTCAAACCTAAAAGATACAATACTGTATTAGTAATAAACTAACCATACACGTACACATAGTGTGTTTCTACTAACCTTGATGTTCATATAAGGTAGGTTAGATATTGTGCCTTCTCGATGAAAACACCCCGAGGTACCTTTACCTATTCATTTTATAGTGTCACGAATGCAAGCAGCTCTATAATTTGGAAATCAGCTTGCCTATGGGCCAACTTCTCAAAGATCTTGACTTCAAAACATTTTTCTTCCTTTCTTGCTCATATGTCGCCAGACTCGCAAGCATCTATGACGCTTCCTTGATAAAACAGTCTGTGGTAATTTGCACTTACGTAAAATTGAACAAACCCCTTAATAAATCATAGAAATGTGTAAAGCTGGATTCCTGAATTAATAAATGACCACTATCCCCAATTTTCTTCATTAGCCCTCACAAGGTTTCTTGATAAAAAATTTCATCTTGAACCCATCAAAAACCTAATGCATTTCCTTGATTGATTTTAAAAAATGTAAACCAAATAGGAAGCTAACGAAGAATGATTTCAAAACTACCCCTGTGGAATCACGTCAATGTCCATAGGCCGAATTTGTCTCTGAACCATATTATACTACTAAAAATTCATTATTATTACTAAAATATTTGAGCTTGTTTAAAATCCTAGAAATTTTTTAATTTATTAAACCAAAACTTAAAAATGAGACTCTTTATCATGATGAATAAATTGAGTAAAATCAAAAAATCTAAAAAATCCTTTCAGTCATGAAAGCTGTTCAAAAGAAATCGTTTGTTTTAATTAATTAAGTTGTTTTGTGACGTTCGCACCCATCCTTTCGGATATCGTGGCCCGCCCGGAATACTGAGTCCAAGTCTAACTGGACTTTCCATCCCACTAAACACCTATCGGCCCTTGTTACAAAAGAATAGCTATACCTTGTTATATATATTATTTTACAAGAATTTATGTGACAATATATAAATACATCTTTGGATTGTATTTGTTTTTTTCAAGCAACGATTTTTATCTCAGGATGAATGAAGAAAGGATTGAAATGGTTCTGCTCAAAATAGTTTAATGAATTTTTAGCCTTTGAAAATGTTAACTTTTATAGTTTGTCGACGAAACCACTACTCTCCTAATAGCTCGTGAGTGAGTGAGTGAGAGATAGTGCGTGATTCATTAAATTCACGCTGCCTCTCAACTTTTCCTCCATTTCTCCTGCCGCTTTGCGTAGTGTGGATGAAAGTATAGTAGTGGTGGTATACATGTCAATCATTTGCTTAGTGTTGGTATATGTGTGTGGCTGCCTCATCTATCTTCTCCAACTGAAATGTTGTCATATACTTGTCAACACCATTATTTCTCTCTCACTCACCACTCACTCTCACGAGGGAGGGAGAGAGAGAATCCACGTTTGCCGTCTTGATACACACCGCATAGAGAGAGAGAGAGTAACCTTATTTTGGCGTCGCTTGGCTTGTGCATTCCTGCTGCTACTGCTGCTTCGACAAGCGTTTTAGACACTTTGCCACAACACTTATGTCACCATCTCTTCTACCAGATCCAACTCTGTCGTCTCCATGGATCTCAGGATGCTCGCACTCCACTCACAACACTCAATCTCTCTATGTGCGTGTGCGCGTGTGAGTGAGTGAGTTCTTCTTCATGATTAATACTTTCGTTGAAATCGAGAAATACCATTAACAGGCGTCACACACTTCGCTCTCAATGAGATATGAATCGTCTATTCCATATTTTCGATAAATGCAAAACAGGCAAGGACTGAACAACAAACTTTTCGATGATGTGTATACCACAGCCAAAAATTCAACTCTTTATATTTGTAATCCACGAAATAGAGCTACATGAAATTTTTTTCGAAAGGAAGACCAAGCAATTAATTTCTTAAAACCAATAATCTCTAAGCGTTAAATAAATTTAGTCACCAGTTTACCAACGATATGAAAATCATGAGCTTTTTCATGATGAGATCATGAAATTTCATTAAAAAAGAAAAAGAGAAAAAAAACATTCATGAAAAAAATAGTGATTAAATATTTGTCAAAATTTCATCTAAATGGAGTAATGAACCTTTTTGGATTTTTCTCATGTTGAAAAAGATTAATATCTAATACCATTTTTGCTTCAAGACATTTTTTCCTAACTAAGTGTCATTTCGTAACCAAAATTTTAAGAAAAAAACTCGGTACGAAACGTTCAAAAAAGGTACGAAATATCTCTCGGTTCAGTTCGCCTCCATTTTCACTTATCTCCCCCCCCCCCCTCATTATTTTTTTCCTAAAAATTTAAAGCTTCGTAAAAATTTGAGATTTTTATTTTTTAGGAAAAAAAGTATTTCATTATTTATGACTACGCACCTCCGAAGAATTAGAAAAAAAGAATCAGTAAAGAAAAAAAATTTAAAAAAAATAGTAACGTTGTTTAGCATGAAATTAAAAAAAAAATTATTGAATTTTACTGTAACACGGCAAAAACTTCAAGCCTTTTAATTTTAACGCCATCTATTTGACAATTCAAAAAAATTCAACAAAAAATTTTAATGTTATTCATTTGTGAAGTGACTTGAAAAATTAAAAAAATTTTTTTTGAACTGATGAAAGAGAGATGGTAAATTTTAAAAGGAAATTAAGCATACTTCTTTATTTTAAATGATCAAAAAGCATAAAAATTGATACCATAAAAAATCTTATTCAAAATATGTACACATCTAGATCTTTGATTCATCTACCATGTTTCATCACCTTCGTATAACTTGATATTTTTTGATCCTGTACAATTCAAGGTAAGGGGCATTGAGCCATAGCAACTTTCTTAAAATGTAGCATCTTTTATATTTGTTTGCCAATATTTTTATTTTCTTCCTTCTGCCATTTTGTGGAATGAGGCGAGGTGTAAAAAATTAATACACTTTGTTTCAAATATGAGGTTTTATTAAAAATAATTAAAATATAGAATTGAAAGTTCTAGCCATTTGTAACAAAATAAGTGGATTAATATCATTTTTGTCATAATATTTATTTATAAACAGCAAATATGGAACTGAGGCTAAATTTCACACTACAAAATGCACACATTTTTCATATTCAAATTGAATTAATATATTTTTTTAATGCAAATAAAAAAATTTTTTATCCTAGAATAAATATTATTTTATAGCAGCGTTGTACTGGATCTAAAATTTCAATCAGGAAGACTCATAATGTTCCACTAAATCCATGCAATTCTTCTAATTTGGTCGCAATCCCCTTAAATTTTGGCGTAATCCCATTAAATTTTTTCGCAATCCCCTAAATTTTTTTGCAATCCCCTAAATTTTGTCGTAATCCCACAAATTTTTTTGCAATCCCTCTAAATTTTGTTGTAATCTACCAAATTTTGTCGTAATCCCTCTAAATTTTGCCACAATCCTTCTAAATTTTGCCACAATCCCCCTAAATTATGTCGCAATTCCCTAAATTTTGACAAATTGCTTTAAATTTTGTCGCAATCCCTTTAATTTTTGTCGCAATCCCTCTAATTTTTGTCGCAATCCCTCTAATTTTTGTCGCAATCCCCCTAATTTTTGTCGCAATCCCTTTAAATTTTGTCGAAATTCGAAATTCGCCTAAATTTTGTCGCAATCTCCTTATATTTTGTTGCAATCTTCTTATATATTTTTTTTATAAAATTTTATTTTTTTTTATCTTTTACTTATTATTCTAGCAATTATAAAAATTTTATTAAAACAAATTTGAAAATTTGAGATATCAATTGGAATTTAAATTGAAAATTTCTCTAAAAAAATCATTTCAACCTATTTTTAATCCCATTAAAATGGTGGGGCTTTCATAGAGAAGGCAGAATTGCACCTTTTGTGTCGAACTATGAACAAAGCAAGATTCATGCTTGATTTGAATACATCAACACTTTGTGGGATGGAAGATAGATAGAAACATTATTTACTCTTATTGAAAAGATATGGAAATTTTTTGATAACCGATTTAAAATCTAATCAGAAATCATTTTTCTGAAAATTTTTCTTCAAAATCATAAAAAATATTCAAAAAAGGTTGTTAGCATTTTATATACAATATAATATAAAGCCTGTGCTTTTTAATTGCCGCGCAAATTCAAAATATAAACGCAGACGATATTCTTAATTCATTTACATTTTATTTCCAATCACTAAAATCTTGAGCTTTATTTTCTTTAAATTTAACCAGCATAAAAATTATATTCGTGATATAAAAATATCAAGAAATACCTTAATTAGTTAATATATTAATTAAAATTTAAATATTAAATTGTTGTTTCAATATTACTAACAAATTGATTAACCCGTTATCGACCAGAATAATCAGACGATATCTAATGTAAAGCAGAAGATTTGTATTAAAAAGCATTAATAAACGCAGACGATATTATTTTTGTTAGGTCGAGATATGTCCACACTGGTCCATAACGAGTTAAAATAATCGATTTAATTGCAAATACAGCAAACGAATAACTTTTAATGGAAAAAATTTTAACCTAGTTATGTTTTAATATAACTATACTTCAAAATCAAGAAATCCTTTGCTTCACTTTAAACTGAGGATGGGATTATGTAGCTTGAATGATCATTTCTTCCTTCATTTGTGTGATTTGGTTTTCCTAAATTAATACGTCTGCTTTTCTTTCAGAATGCATTTTTTATAATAAAAATAATTTTTTTATTGGATATTAATTAAATTGACTTCAGGAAAACAATTGCTATTTTCTTTCTCACTGGTGGAATGATCGATTGTAATAATTTTCAGAAGCTCTAGTCAAAGAAATAACAAATATAAGAATAATGGAAGGCTAGGTTTATTTATCTTCAAAACGCATCGTATCACATAAGAAGGAATTTTAAAGCGAAAATTTTTAACACAAATTGCATGAGTAAAATCTTTTTAAAAAACATAAATAACAAAATAATAATAAATAAAATAATAAAGATTCCTCACAATTTAACAGTGGTTTCATGTCTTTGTTCAATTTAAACCATACATATCATCTCAGTCATAAAAATGATAAATAATTCATTTATTTTAATCGTATTTGCATGAGAAACCATAGAGAACTCAAGCATTTAAAGATATTTATTAAATTTTATTTCCTCCACATTTCTTGAAGTACAATTTGATCTATCACAAATATATGGCTTTTATTGGGTATAGCATGGATCATACAAAAATGGCTCATCTCCAAATAATGGCAAAAGTTCTTTTCTTCTTGCGAATCGTTTTAGTCTCAATTTGGTTCTAACAAAGCAGAATGAAATAATTTTAAGGTATAAAGCCACATATATTCAATGTAGAGTATCAAGGAATTATTCCGCAAAGGTTCCTCTCATTACAAAGTGTCAAGGATAAAAAAGAACAACACAGTGACGTTTTATCTGTAAAAGTGTTTAGCACAACAAATAACATTTTCCTTTCTTTCAAGCATTTCATGGAATAGACAACAAGAAATGAGTCTCAACATTTTAGCATGCAAAGAAATAATTTTTTAAAACTATTTTCAAAAAAAGGAACTAAATGTGTATATTATCCACATCTTTGTAAAACATGAAGAGGAAAAAATGCTCTCTATATAAAACGTTAAAAATTACAAAAATCCTGAAATCAATTCAAAAAACTCTTTGGATCTTTTGAAGTAAATATTTCCCTATATATAAAGAATAGAGCTAAAAGATTCTGGAACTACATAAATTCCTTGAAGAACAAAAGTTCAGTTCACAATGCAATCACAGATTTTGATGAAAATTTAGTGCAAAGTAGTAGTGGAAAAGCTGAAATTTTTAACCTCTACTTTTCGACTGTTTTTACAAAAAAATCCATGTTTATCACAAAGTAACATCTCTAAATATGAGAATTTATTTCTCGTGTATAATTTAATTATAGCGAAGAACCCGTTTTTAACATACTTAGCTCCCTGGATATTAATAAATCGCCAGGTATTGACAACTTAGACCCATTTATACTGAAGGAACATTTCTGACGTTTTAGTATCGCCTGTAAGTAAACTCTTTAATCTTTCCATCAAAGATGAAATTCTTCCTTCTACGTGGAAAACAGCTCTTGTGACACCAATATATAAAAGCTCTGATCCTAAGGTTGTATCTAACTACAGACCGATAAGTTAAACTTCAGTGCTTTGTGAAGTTCTTGAATCCATTGTATCAGAAAATTTACTTTCACACCTAGAACGAAACAAACAGTCTCGTCGAAAATGTCCAGCATGGATTTTTCAAAAAGCAATCGACAATAACACAATTAATGCAATTTCATAATGATGTTTCAAGCATTTAAAAAAAAACTCAACTCTCGACGATACTTTGACTTTAGTAAAGCATTCGATAAAGTACCACACAGTCATTTGTTTAAGAAGTTAGAAAGCTACACTAGAATGTTGAAATGGATTGAAAGCTTCCTGAAAATAGAACTCAACAGGTTTCTATCAATGGTCATCTATCAAGTTAACTTATATATAAACGATTTGGCCTCCAACATTGTTTAACAGTTTAAAGCTTTTTGCTGATGATCTCAAAATCCATTGTGCATCCACAGAAGCATCTAAGAAGATTCTGCAGGCTGATCTTTTTGCTTTTTATGATTGGTGCACCACTTGGGGAATGGATCTTAATTTTTCCAAATGTATACATAGTCATCTCCAAATTGGCAAGAAAAATAACTTCACCTATTACATAGGGGGCTATGATATTAAACGAGTTTATCATATTAACGACCTCAGCGTTATTATTGATAACATTCTGAGTTTTGAATCTCATTTTTCTAAAACAATCTTCCAAGCCTATACTCAGTCTTTTTCCAAATCTTCAGACATTTTTCTCGTTTCAACGCTGAAATAGAGAATGAGAATTTATTCCTACCTTTAATACGTCCACATCTTGAATATGGGAACGTAATATCATATCCAAATCGTATTAAGGATATGAAAAAGTTAGAAAAATTCAGAGATTCATAACAAAGAAAATAAAAGGATTTGAAAATCTAGATTATAAAGAAAGACTACTTGAGCCTTCTTTAATTAACCAGAACATGAACGTAAAGTCTACAGTTTTACCTCCTTTTTCTGCACGTACTTCAAGATTTCATAGAAAAACAACTTTCGAAAATAAGATGCACAAAGCGTTACTTGAGGTCGTCTTTCTTTAGTAGATGTATTAACGATTGGAATAGCCTTCCAGTGCACGTTGTAGAATATCCCTCTTTGAACGCCTTCAAAAAAAGTCTCGATATTCACTGGAAAGACAAGATTTAAAATTTTTGCCTCAACTTCCCTCCCCCCAAGAATCCATTTACTCATCAGTTACACGTTTAAATCAACGTATTTCAACCAGCTTCATTTTCGCTCAATAAAGTATGTTATGTTATTATGTTAAATTTACTTGGATAAAATTTTTAACTTTAAAAACTTATTAGACCTCATTATTCTATTTTTAGACATTAACATTTTTGGTTTGTTTTTTTAAAGATATTAAAATTTTTCTGGAAAAATATTTCTTTCCATTATTAGTTAATCTCTCTATAGTTAAAAAACATTATGAACTCTTATGAATAATACCTAACCTCGCTTTAACCCAGTGCGTACCAATGTTTCCAAAGGGAACGCAAACGACTCTAGTAAAGGTTAAAACATGCTTTTGAAATATTTTTTCTCCATTTTTTCTTTTGCTTCATCAACAATCCGTTTCATCGCACAACCATGTTTAAAGCCTCTTGAGGAAGAAAATTTGGAGGACTACTTTCGTGTGCTTTCTTTTTCAAAGGAATTTTTGTATAATTGAGATTTTCATTTCTTGGAACACGGACTCCTCAAACATTCTATCATCATCATCATCATCATCTAATATGACACAGTCTATTTCTCAATTTTAAGCTAGTTTTACATCATATAACTTAATGACGTCTAATCTTTCTGAGATCAAATGGGACTTTTTAATGCTAAGGAAATTTTTATCTTTGTAAAAAATTTTTTATTGTGCAACGCATTGGTTGCCAATGTCAGGGTAAATTACCTTATCGAAATAATTTAGCATTTTTCAATGAGTTAAAAAGTTTATGAGGTAAAGGTACCGTGTGGTGTTTTAATCGAGATGGCACATTTGCGCCGCTTGTATCGAACTATGAAGAAATTAGGCTTGTTGGGGGATCGAACCCAAGATCTTGAGTTATCGAATCCAGCATCTAACCAAACTTATCACACCCCACTACTATAAATAAATTTATGAGAAGACAGGCTAATATTTACGGATGAAATTGGCAAGGAGATGTTTTAAACCATACACATGTACAAAAATCCTCCAACCGGAAATATTCCGGTGCGACACTAAGTTTGCCTCTCTTAATAAAAATTATTGCTAACCACCGAACGCTAATTTAGTAGTCGTAAGAAAAATCTCTCAAAAGGTAAAGGTACCGGGGTGTTTTCATTGAGGAGGCACAATTGGGCCGCCTGTAGGAACTATGAGGAAAGTAGGCTTGATACAGGATCGAACCCAAGACCTTGAGTTATCGAAGCGCAGTATCTAAGCAACCTTACTCACTCAGATTTTCAAATCCAACGTCACAATGTTAACCCAATATTTAGGATGATCACCATATGTGGATCTTTTAAAAAATCATTGTTAATGTTATGTTACTGATATTATAATCATTTATTGGATATTTCTCATATATATAAAAACATGAGAGAACAAATAAAAAAAAACATTTTTTTCTGATTTTAAAATATTTTATTCTTAGCGTTATTTTTAAAAATAAACTTTCATTTTTTTCAATAAAATTTTCACATAAAAAAGGCATGATAAATAATTTATACATTTAAAATTGAATTTTTTGTAATATTTTTAAAATTTCGAATTTGTGTGATTTTTCATATTTTTCAAATAAATACTCAAGATTTATTTGTGAACGTTCTTATGATTTAAATAATTAATGTGTCGGTAGATGGCTTATTGGTAGGAGCATAGGGTCCTCGATCCAGATGATCTGGATTTGATTCCTGATCTTAACTATCCTTACCACCTGTCCAGCTATGGAAGAAAAAAAAAGATTTTTTTTTATCTTTTTATCACGTTGAAAACATATAATTAAACCGTTTAGGAGCCATAGCGTGTAAGATGTGGAACGTGTTATTTTAACTTATTAAAAGATATATCAGTTCATTTTTTATTTATTGAGATAATTTGATATTTGGCTGGAAAGTGTATTTAAAATTTTCCGCGGTAAAACTTAAAGAACTTGTGTATACTTTTTCGTTTAAAATGTGACTATCTGTCAACGTTAGAGATATTAACCTTTTTTTATGATATAAAAATAATCTTCTTCTTCTACACCTTGTCCCCAAGTTGGGGGTCGGGGGCTACAATCCCTTCTCTCCATTTTTTCGTGTCGTAAGCATCCTCTTTGTTGGGACCGATATTTAGGAGTCGCTCTGTTAGTCCATCTTTTTCGTTGTCTTCTCCTGCTTCTTTTTCCATGCACTTTTTAATCCAACGCTTGTCTCACTATGTTGTTTTCCTTCTTTAGTGTTCGTACCACTGTAATTTGCTGCGTTCTGCTACTGCCAATACACTTATTCCGACTCTTTTTTCTCTCACTTCTTCAGTTCTCTAAGCATCTTCTTTTCAGTTACTGATAATTTCCTTTCGTCTTTTTTTCTTATGCTCCAGCATTCACATCCATATGTCACTGATCTTACAATTGTTGTGTTAATCTTCTCTTTCAGTTTCATCGGCATTCTTTTGTCATCTATCATTGTTTTTACTTCTTTCCATTTCAACCAGCTGGCATTGCTCCTTGCTTGTACCTCTTTTTCACAACTTCCTTTCTCGGAAATTTTTGTACCCTAATACTTGAAGTTGCTTACTTGTTTCAGCTTTATTCCATGTCTATCTTCAATTTGCAATTGAAAATTGAGTAGCTCTGTTAGTCCGTCCATCTTTTCATCTTTTTCGTTGTCTTCTCCTGCTTTTTTTTCCACGCACTTTTTCCAACGCTTGTCTCACTATGTCGTTTTCTTTCTTTAGTGTCCGTACTTATTCCAAATTTTTTTTCTCTCCCTTCTAAAAATAATATAATTTCTTCCTGAAAAAAAACATTTTTTTTTTTTTTTCTTCTATTTTATTTATTTCAATAAGGTTATTTCGTATATGCTGTAGATTTTAAAGTTTTATTCAAATTTTTCTTGAATTTTTTTATGTTCCCCTTGTGGAACGCTGCCATTTCAATCCCGTCAAAATATGATAAATCATTTTTCTTCTCAATTCAATTTGGTTATGCGTAAAAACATCATTTTAGTCTAAATGATCGACCTTTTATTTATTTTGTTCGAGGAGAATATTTTTATGATCACGTAAAAAAATTTTGGATTCTATAAAAAAAATAATTCAGGAACTATCAGAGGTAACCGTAAACTGGCGTAAGAAAATATTGCAAATGGAGTGCCGCTTGACTCCATAGATCCATAGAGTGTTGGATCTAAAACAAAATCAGCTTTAGCTAATGTTTTTCAAATTTCCATAAGCGGAAGTATGGAGAATTTTTCTTTTCAAATTTAACATTAAAACATCCATAATGTGTATATAGTAACATTTGTTTTGCATAAACTAACACCTACATCTAATTTTTCTAAACTCAAAGAAAATTTTTAATTCAAGAAGAATCGGGATCGTAATCTCAATCTAATGCCAATTGTTTCAATCTCCTATACTTGCATGCAAAGCGGTGCTTTGTTTCCTAGAACCCCCCCCCCCCCCCTCCAATCGGTGAGAGCCCACTTCGAACTTGAGATTATCTTTTGATGGCATTGAGAATTCTTTCAACATTACCAGTTACTCTTCCTACCTTAGAAGGATCTTTTAAAAGGAGAAGAAGATTTATCTGCAAAAATGCTTTTACCCCGTTGAAATATATTGAAAAATGCTTTGCGTAATTATATCACAAATGAAAGATTGAAAGCTTCCCGTGTTCCAATTGGAGGAAAAGATTTGGCAAAACAAAATTTTTATCCTTCAATTGAAAAGATTTGTAAAATATACACAAAAATAAAAAACCGTCTTTTAATAATAGTACTTTCAAATTTTGTTTTGCATTATTTGAAAATATTTTATGCAAACTTGGAAAAAAGGCTAAATGAAAAGCAATAATAATATCTCAAATAGCATATACTTTTTAAAACAAAATAAAATACCACTAACTTTTAATAGTGGCTAGCTTAGAAACTAGTCAAAAAAAATTTTGAAACAAAGACACGAAAGGTATCGAAGCACGACACATGTTGAATTTCTTTTCTGCCTTTAAAATGGAACAATAGTCTGTACTTACCGTTGTGAATTCTCAATCAATCGTTTATCTGTTAGCGTTTTTTCATTGTAACTGGAAAGAAGCTGCATCAGAGTTAATTCCGCCTGATTTCTCGATCATATCAATAATAATTATACTGTCTTAGTAGCATGTAGATTTTTTAGAAGAAGTAGAATTGTTTTATCCTTTCAAAAAGCTCAAGAAAGAAGGGTGGAATGTGGTGATCAAAATGTCTCATATTTTGCCCGTGATGTTCGTTTCATTTCGGAAAAAGTAGATTTAGAAGATCAAGAAGTTTTTGTCAAATGAAACTCTCAAAGATTTTTGTTAAATGATTCAAAGATTAGAACTAGGAAATAATTGATAAAATAAAGAAGCAAACAACATGTATCAGAATATTCGTATAATATGCAAAAATTCTTGACTAATTCGATGCAAAAATATGTTCATCTGAACGCTTAGAATAAACACACAAAAAACTGCTTTGTGAGTCTTGGTTTGAATTTTTTCAGAGTTTTTTCAAAAAAATCTCTCAATGTGGAAAAAATATGCAAAAGAGGAAAATATATTTGCCATTATTTCCTGATAAAAATTGAAGTAATCCCAATTTTTTTGGTTTCTTACTCTTTTCAGGTTTCCTAAATAAAATATATTTTGGCAAAAGTCTCATTACGTGAATTGTTCATTGATGGCGGTCCTGTATTCATTTTTGTCTATTATTTGAGTGAAAAGTTGTGATCACAAATTCGATTTTTTTTGCCAGAGTTTCTCTATTGACGAAAAAATGTTCAAATCTTTTTATTGCGCATTCTTTAAAAATGTGTTATAACATGTAAACCTATCAGGTGCGTTACAAAGCTTGGTTTTAATTTTGAAAATATGATTTTACTTTCAGATATGACATTTATAGAAACAAAACAAAAGATAAAAATGTTTGATAAATAAATTGATTCTTCAGGATTATGAGAGTACTGTACTTTTAAAATATTTGAAGGTAGTTTCTTCACATCTCATTCCTTTTCTACAAAACTCAATCGAAAGGAATTTAAAGATTTGGCAGACTTCTCTTCTAGAGAGAGAAAATAGTAGAAGATTTTTTGATTGTGTATCCGATGGTGAAATAACATTTTTTAGATTGTTAGACAGTAAACCTGTCGGTATATATATATATATATAGGAAGAAAGTTTTCAGGTATATCAAAATTTCTCAGAAGTGGTCCCACACATGAAATTCTAAAAACTAAAAGTTTTCAACCTTTTTTATTCTACTATTGTATCGGTCCATATTTATCCATATTGTTCATACAGACACTTCTTGTTAATCCTTCGGAAAAGAAGAATCCATTTGATGGAGCCATCGAACTGTCGAGATTCAAATAAAAAGTAATGTTGTGTCTTCTTCACGAAAGTGAAGTCTATTTATTCTTACCTAGCCCTTCAAAAAGACTGGCTTCTAGGATTCTGTTAAAGTCAAAAAAATTTCCTTTCATTTGCACAAAAAAAGCGGTGAAGAAGTAATCTATGAAAAAAAAAATCATTCCCCAGTCTCTAAGTGTAAAGTGTAATGTCACTAAATGATAAAGCCTTTTTTTTCAATATATATATATTATAAAAGCCAAACATTACATTTTTGAAATTGGCCAATTCCAATTTTATGTGAAAGTGTTGCTGTACAGGAAGGCGATGATATCATTTGTTAAAAATAAAACAGACTTAAAAATAAAATTAATATGTATAATGACATAAAACTCGACTACAAATCCTATTCTTTACTCTAACATCCAAAAAAACCGTGGATCTCTTAAGCCCCTTCTTGAGAAATTTATTGAAAGATGTGTTGGTATCTCTTTTTTGGGGGAATTAGCATCGATTTAAACAAAGCTTCTCAGATTTTGTTTGAACTTTTAGCATATTTCCAATGTCACTAAAATGGAGAAGTCTTTAAAATTTCGATTGTGACTTCCTTAAACAGGATGCTTCTAAAAAAATTTCTTGAAATTAGAATTAAGTGAAATTTTATCGAAATAATTATAAGTCAACAAAAATAAATCTATACTAACTAAATATGAATAAATTAACCATAATAATAAGTTCATAACAAAAGCCTTCTTAACGACATTATTTAACTTAATATTTACTATCTAACTAATGAATTAGCTAATGGAGCTAAACGAGTAACTAATTAAAAAAGCTACTTTAAAGACACATGTGCTTAGTTCACTTTGTTTAAATTTTAGATTAATTCTTCGCCATTATCTAGACTTTGTGTCAGCTTTTCGCAAAAAATATTTGATGTCTTTAGATAAAATCGTGCTTCACTAATTCAAATATTGTCCAAGATAAAAAGCTCATTTAACTTTTTCTGTATAGTTAAAAATTTGGCATCCTTTATTTTCTAACTCTCTTAAATACCTTTTCTGAATTGCTTCCAATGTAGTTTTCTGAGTTGAGTTGTGTCTTACTCCGCGCTGCTTTGATTTGAAATGCCTGTTCTGATTAAACTAAGGAACCCGATTTTCTTCAATGTTTGAATGGGTTGTGTTTCAAAGTTTGCAAGCATTTAAGCTTTTCAAATTTCTCAAAAACATTATAAGAATCACTTGATCTATAATTGAAAAGCTTGACTTTTTCTGTGTTATATTTGTTATTTGTAATCTTATCAAGGAATGGCATAAGGATCGATAATATTCAATTGATTAGCGTGACTTTTTACTTAAATCATTTAAGTTTAATCAAGCTTTTGGATCATAGACATTTTATTAGGATAACATCAACTCAAATCAAATCCTTCTAAATATCTTTAAATATTTTGGAATAACTTGCAATAATTTTTGGTTAAGCTTCTTTTCGTTGAATACAAAACCTAGTAAGTATTTTCCTATATAACAAACTAATTTTAATAACTAATACGAAATAAAAAATGAAACTCTTAGAGCGAACAATCATGATTGAAATGAACAATTCTAGTGAATCTATACCAAAAAAGGTGGGTTCAAGGGCATTTACCTACAAATTCAGCTACTCAATTCTTAACCTAGAAGAAAAGGTGATTGATATCCTTTTTGCGTGAAAAGCTAAAAGAAGATGCATTGAATCATTTTTTCATTGAAAACATTATGAAACATAGACGACACACTCTGATAAATAACAATCAATACTGATGGATTATTATTTTAGATTCACATATTTGTAAGTATATGTTAAAATACGTTTAGATAAAAGCTCAAAAAAATTCTTCCGCCACATTTCCAATATTTTCTTTATCTACCATTCAATTGTGCCATTTAAGTGTAGGCTGTCTGAATTCAGTTTTTTTTCTATTTCAGTTGCGGGCTTACAGAAAAGATATAAAAACTGTAAAAAACTATTTTCTAAACTTCAGGAATATCATAGCTAAGTCAATTTCTAGGACGTAATTTTAATTCTTTCTTGCCATTTTTAAAAGAGTTTTCTATAGATTTATTCTATTCACTCACAATTTTTACAAACAATACTATTTTAAGTCATGATTATAAGAAGACAAAGAAACAAAATTGCATTGCAAAATGACAACACAAAATTTCAAAAAGACAAAAGAGAATTGCATATTCCTAAAATAGAATTGCAAAAGGAGGAAATAGAATTGGTAAAAGACAAAAAAAAGAATGGCAATGTTGCGAATTAGAACTAAAAATGGGATACATAAATATAAGTTGTATTAAACGCAAATTATATCCCTCTCTCCCCTCCCACATTTTAAATATCTTGGATAGTATGTATAAGAAGGATTTTAATACATTGCTATTACAATATTAAAAAAGTCAAAGAGCATAACATTTTGCACACCTTCTTCCTTCCAATGTTAAGGCTTTGAATGCAAGCCTAGTATTAATTCTTTACTGAAACATGATGTCAAAAAAATTGTGGAAGATAAAGAAAAATTATTCTTTCGCGTAAAACACGCATCATCCATCATTTGGCGTTGTAAAAAATATTCGTTTTTCCCTATGTTTAACTCCTTAACTAAATAATATTTTGACTAACTGGGTTCACGTTTCGAATTCACACATATTGATTGATCTATCTACTAATTATCTTTAGTGAACTATACTTACTATCCTGGAGGATTGCTAGCCGAGTTTCCGAGTACACAAGTGGCATCTTTATATGCCAAAATCTATGTATGACCGAAGGAGCACAAGAATCAAGATAAAATATAATGAATGTAAACAAGTTAGAACTAAGCAAAGATAGGAACTATAGGATATTCAAGAGAAATCACACTTACTTTCTCAATGCTTGAAAATATAAATTTTTGGCCTTTTTATTCAAGTTTGAACATTTTAAGTATTCAAATTGACCTATTTTTTCTAGTTTGGGGTCGTTCATAATTGACGTCAACCTTTTTTTGATAAATTTCAACAACCCCCCCCCCCCTCCCCCTCATGTCAAATTTTAGATATATCATCACTTAACAAAATCGACTTATGTCAACTTTGGATACCCCCCCCCCCTACTTTTAGTTGACGCCAATTGTGAACGACCCCTTTTTGCAATAGATGGGAAAAACAAACAATCCGTTTATAATCGGAATCAGTAAACAAGATGATCAATAAAGATTGAAACATTAGGTCAGAGACAATTCGACATCAAGTCAATATCTATATCAATATATTCAAAATGCGAATTTTTTAGAAGCGCAATTGTCTTGATGCCGAATTGACCTCCTTCCGAATTATTGACATATCTCAGTTCCCCCTCTGCCCTAATGTCTGGGGTAAAATTGTAAGAATGCAGACATTGTTCGGTACAAACAATGCAAAATAGTCCTGGCAAAGAAAACACTCTATAAAAGCAGTTCATTTAATTAAGACGTCAATCCAAGAAGAGGCGGAGCATAAGAGGAGAGGAGATGGGAGGAATGACTTTAAGGCAGCATGCTTAAGGCGTGTTGAGTGCGTCCTTTGCGTGAATGATGGATCGCTTTAATGAAAATTTTGAAAGAAACTTGATAATAATAATAATAATAATCCAAGTTTCGTGAAGTCTTCTTCGTCTTGTTTACTGCCCTTTCACACAAAAAAGTGAGCGTGGAAGAAGAAGAAGAATCAGCATGGCTGAGAGGAATAAACGTAAGTAATGATGAGAGAAGTCCATTCAAAATTATGAATGATGTAATAAACGACGCTGTTGTTTCCAGCAACGACCTGTCTTCAATAAAGTGGAGCGAATGAAATTCCTTCCTATAGAGTAAGTTTTTGAGTGGTGTTTTGATTGGTTGAAGTCATTGCACAGCCACGTGATCCTGATGACACAATAAATCAAGTACTAATCAACACCATCATTAAGCATATCGAAGCTTTCTCTTTAGTTTACCTTCACAAACAAATTTCCCTTCAAATGAGATGATAATAATTGATCGGTGGAAAGACGAGCGAAGGAATAAACACATACATGACTTCTTTATCCTTTAAAATAGATGACATTTTGTCCCATCATCCTGATCAGCAAAAGCAGAAGAAAGAGCAGAAGAGTGAGCAGCAAGTTCACAACCCTCCTTCCTACTCCAACAAAAACAAAGTGAAAGAGCTAGGACCGCTCACCCAAACTTCGTTTGCGAGCAAGCCAGTTTTCAACCAAACTCTCTTCTCGACAACTCCAATCCTGCAGCACCAACATCAGCAGCAACAGCAAGCAGCGTTTATCCATTTCAAGCTGTTGAATCCGTACTACCACATTTTTGCAGCAAACATCCTTCCTACATTCGAAACGAGTGTTGGCCAGGAAACAGAAGAATTCAGTGAGTGTGTTAAAAGCAGTGACGTTTCTTCTCTCGGTATAACTTTTCTCACTTTTCAAGCATTTATGAAACGGTCCAGTTTTACAGTCTTATTTGTATAAACTTTGGGTCGCGGCATCCACAAGTCACAAAACCTTAACTAGGCTTATTAATTCAAATTTGAGAATAATCCTTCCGCATATACACACATCAGATAGATAATGTAAGGGATTGTAAACATATGTGTTTAGTATATTTTTTTAAAAAAATCGCAGGAACATGCATGGTAAAAACAGGCAGTCTTCTAATACTAAATCAGAACAAAAATTTCTTACTCATAAGAGCGAATATGCTGCCTTTTATAAATTCATAAGAACTTACAAATTCATTATTTACTAACAAAATTGATATTACAAAAAAAAATATTTTTCATCTTGCAAAGTAAGTTCATTTCTGATTCTACGTAAAAATTTGTCTTTAATTAATATAAAAACACCTTCACAATTTCCACACAAGCAACAAAAATGTCAAGCTTATCATCTTAACTTCTTTCCATTATAAGCATTGGACCCAATTATCCCTTAACCCGAGAAATTTGCATTCTAGATATATATCGGCCAAAGGATCTTTTCGCTGTATCAATCTCTGCCTGCTACATTACATACTATATGTACTAACCCGGCCACAGGTGGGACAAAGAAAAGAGGCCGCTTAGAGAAAGTATTGTTCAAAATTACTCTACCTACCTATCAACGTTTGTTTGAGCCTTTTTTTTTAATCACTGAATCCCAAACTTATATGATTCTTAAAAAGATCAAATAGATTCCCCTCCCCAACTCAAACGTTTTTAGTGTTGTTATTTTTGTTGCGAACATAAGTTCTTTTTTCTTGAATAATAATTTTAGGACCACAAATAGACCGAAAGAATAACCCAGTTTCATCATATTTAATTAGATATGTCATTACGTAAGTAGTTTTGGGAACGTGTCTGTATCCACGCTGTTATTTTCTCCAGACTTCATATATGCATTGAGAGAATAGCGCATGCGCCATCTGTGCAACCATGCATTTGAGGCTTTGAATTCACGTAAATTGAGTTTAGTTGCAAACATAAGTGCTTTTTCTTGAATAATTGGTCCAGAGATTAGTATTTTTGACGATCATTTCTAAACCACTTCAATACTACATCACTAATATCACAGAATTTCTGTTTGTATTAAATCCTTGCTCATTTTAATTTGCGTTGGTTTCATGCTGCTGTGAGTGAAAGTTTTTTGCGAAGTTTATCTCCTTTAGATTTACCAATATTATATTTTTCAGCAAGCTAGCAGCTGTCTTGGTGATAGTATAGGAAAAGGCATCTTTAGCTTTACTTGATTATTATCAACTCATAATTCTTGACGTTCAAAGTTTTTTTGAACGAGACATATCCAAAACGCTAAAAATAGCTGGTGGTTTATAAAAGAGATTGTTTTTATATACAGTGCTCTCTAGCATTACCGCCATTCCGTTCTATAAAATTATGTAGACACAATTTCCCACCATTATAACTCCCCCGATATAACGCCCCCCCCCACAGTCCGTTATAGCCATTGACGGAACGGATATGCTATTTTCCATAAAATTAACCGCGGTCTTACGCCATGTCTCGTTGACAAAATGTAGCGCCTGATTGATTACCCTTCCTTGTCTAGCAGTGCATGTGGCGTCATGCCTTGCGAGTATGTTTGGCCGACAGACACTCTTGTATTCATCACCTTCAACCATTAGATGCCTGGGACTCTGTCACATCTTCCACAATCGTAAATTGCTGGGCAGTACACGGTCTTACGAAATCAGTGAGTTCAACCGTATCCCCGAGTCCTAGTCTGATGTTGATGACATCCCACTAGCAGAACTTATTCGAAGAACTACGAGAGCACTGGACATTGACCCCACTCGTATGATGTCCTCAGATAAACTCATCTCCATAGACAATTCACAGAAGACATTTGTTAAGATGACAGACCAAGAGATTATTGACTGTGTCAAACCAGCACCATTGGAGGAAAGTGACGACGAGAAAGAGCCTCCACTAAAACCAAAACCTCAAGTGAATTACGTCAAAGCTGTCCTTGGTGTTTTTCGGGATTTTATTGAATCGGAAGAGTGCATGACTGAAAATGATTTGATGATTTTCGAACAGCTGTAAAAACGCTTCAAACAGGTTGCAAGTTCCAAGTGTAAACAAAAAACATTGATGGATTATTTCTCCAGGTAATAAATGATGGTTTGAATAAAATTCACATCACATTGTATTTATTTTCTCTAATTCATTATATGCGTTAGGATACCACTTAACATGGTTAAGGCGGCCTACATTATGACACCCCCGATATACCGCCAGTTAATGACATGTCCCAAAGATCGGGGGTGCACTGTATATATAATTATGTCGTGTATTATCTTGTATTTTATTACCTCTAACAACTTTTCCATTTTATATCCTAATTTAAAAGTGGCTTAATTAAGCGCTTAAACGAGTCACCGCTGGGTATTTTATGAGAGACCGGATCATAGAAATTTTTGTGCATTGAAGTGTTCGAAAAAACAAGAAAAAAGAATAATTTTTAACACTCAATTTAAAACCTAGTTGCAAATAATATATCTAAAGATTTGACACATTCTAAACATTTTTTCTATTGG
The DNA here is from genome assembly GCA_030549495.1 of Nectonema munidae. Lineage (NCBI taxonomy): Eukaryota > Metazoa > Nematomorpha > Nectonematoida > Nectonematidae > Nectonema > Nectonema munidae. The sequence continues at coordinate 370,283 of JAUIRK010000923.1, forward strand.
AGGTGTGTGTAGAGCGCATAGATGAGTTTTCATCTATTTTTGTATTCAATTAAAACAGATGATTTTTGTATCTTTGAATATACTTATAAAATAAATAATTGAACAAAATGGATAAGTTTTCATACTAAAAATTGACTTTAGATATTGATTACTTTTATTTGAACATATAAATTAAAAAAAATAAATTCAGAAAAATCCCAAAAATCAATATATTTTTTGAATATATATATAAAAAAAATTTTTTTTCTTTTTTTTGGAACACTCCAATGTATATTCGATCATTTAAAAATATCTTGCTTTTTTGCCCAGACTCTATGGCCAAGCAAATCACCACCATTTGCGTATGTTGTGATGTGCACCAAATATCATCTATATTGCCCAAAATAAAGGAATACGCTTTTGCAATTTGTAAACTAGAGAAGAATTCGCGAATATGCGTTCTTTTTAAAAAATTGTTCATTCAGGAAATCTACGTAAAATTGTCTTTCTTTTTGTTACAAGTGTTTTCTGGTTTATTTTTTATCATTCTAGTTTATTTAGAATTATACTTATACTTTTTTGATAATAAAGTAGAAGTCAAAACTATAACTACTAATTATTCTTAACTTTTTACTAATTTTTTTGATAGCTTACACTTTCAACCTGACAAACCTTACTAGTTAATTTAGTGAAAATTTGAACAAAAGGAATTTACTAATAATAATAGTAAGTGGAACTAATTTTTTTTCTCCGTGAAACATCTCTTGATTTTCTTGCCTGAGAATTCTGCATATACAATTTTTCTGAATTGACTTTGCGTGATTTAATTTCTTGGAACTTATTTTCACAAATATGTCACAGCGTGGCAAATTTTGGAAAATTAATTTCGCCGTGAGCATTTCATACTCTTTACAGAATCGATTTTATTTAGCCTCTTTTCAATTCTATTCTAAAAAAAGCTCTAAGATAGAAGCGGAAAAAGATAGAAAAAAATAACAATAAAAAATAGAACTGAACTTGGTGTATTCATTTGCACAGGAGGCAATTTGTTATCCCAACGCTTTACTATTATATTCTCATACGGAAATTGTTAAAATACAAATGAACTATTGTAGAATTACAAAAATTGACAAAGTTTTTCAAACATTTTTTTACCCTTTCAGGACCAGTGCAACAACACCAAGGTCCCAATAGAATGAAAAGCGTCGGCTTTAAGCATATATAAAAATTCCATTGAAAAAGGAAGCAAATGAAAATTTTTGCGAAACCAATGCCTGAAAGGGTTAATTAGTCAGTTAATTAGTCTGTTTGTAGATTTCTTTTGAATAATAGAGGAGGTCCCAGTTCACTTTTAAATAATGATTAATTGAACACGGGTTTCAAAACGGACTCCCTATTTCCCAAAAATCCACAGTTATCATATGCTTGATTTCAGTTTCGAGAAAACTTTTCCCTAGTGTATCTTTATTATTCCGGGAGTGTGGAGATTTTAAAGGCATATGTGTCGGAGTCGAAGTCGGCATCTTCCTAATGATATTAAGTTTTTGCTATTTAACTCTTTGCAAATACAGGAGATCTATAAATATAAGATGCTACGATTTCTTCATGGACTATCTTAAATGGAAAGCTTCACTATGTTCAAATGCAAATTCTTTTCTTGAATAGTAATTTTTATCAATATAAGACTAGAACAAGATAAAGATATCATATTCCGAGAATAATAATGCCAGAATGTAAACAGTCAGTTGCATATAAAGTTTCAGAGTTAGAGTGTTTCATTTAAAAATAAATAATCTTTGTGATTGTGGATCAATTCCCAAAGGTTCCTTGAAAAACAAACGCATACGTTTTTTTCAAGGGAATAAATATGCTTTACCTAGCGCTATTATTAAAACTCTTTTTCCCGTTTAAATGGAATTTATCACACATTTCATTACACATGTTACATATATATATATTCTATATATATATATTATTTTTCAACCAATCATATAGTTTTTATGAAATAAAACTGCAATTTCAAAGTTAAGTTTTTTGAACTTTTAGGTAGAATTTTTGAAATGTGGCTTTCAATATGTATGTAAAATATTTTTTGAAAATTTTTATTTTAAGTATATTTTTTAAGCATTTTACGATTTACACCTTTAAATAAATAATAAGGCTGGCAAGTTCTGGCAAGTTGTCTCCCCGGAGGTCTTGCCAGACCTCTGATATTAATTCACTCTCACATTTTTCCACCTAATTTTTAATAGCCTGAATGTTATATCTTTTTTTTTATATATATAATTTTTTTTGTATAAAATATTTATTTTTGATTCCAAAGATACAATGCATGATGATGTTTATGCTTGTAAAAACGTTTTTTGTGATATTTTTTGACTTTCATTTCTGCATCTTTTGTATGGATAACAGAGGTAACACACAGTGCTACTCCAATTCAAACAATTTTTTATATCCAATCAGTTTTTATCAACGCTTATCATTTAATACATTCATTTTTGTTTTGATCCCGTAAACTATTGAATATTGTCTGAATAAATGTCTTCTCCTTCTTCTTCTTCTTCTTCTATAGTAAAATTTAGTAGTCGGAGTCAAGTATTTGGATTATGGCCCTTATCATTAATAAAAAAAACCTAAATAAACAAAATTTGAATTAGATTTTTTTTATATCAATCAATTTTAGATAAATAAACTTCTCAAAATATGGCTTTGTTAAAAATTTCTTGGCCCACTCCCCCATCCAATGACGTAGGCAGGAATTTGAATCATTGGGGGTAGCAAAAACTTTCTATAGCAAAATATTAATTCTCAAGGAGACTAAATTTTCTAAGGAAGTAGGGGCGGGACTTGGTCTCTGGGTCCCTGGCCCATTTAGAATAATGTTGATCTTGATTTCTGCATCGGCAGTGAGTTGGGAAATTATTAAAGAAGGGGTAGAAAGTAGACATTGAAGACTAAATTTTATAAACAAACATACAAATTATAAAAGTGCAAAGTTTTTGACAAAAAAGATATCGTAGATCTGCCACCCAAAAAAAGATAGTGCACATTTCTTAGAGTAAAATCAAAAGTTTTTTATTTTTTGTCTGAATTATTTTTAAATAGTTTCGAACAAACTACTAAAGAAGCACATTGTGAAATCAGGGTGTAATTTTATCAATTTTTTGTTTATTGGTGGATGAGTAAGGTTTTGATTTCGTATCTACTTTTCCAATCGCCATCTTGAAAATAGGGCGGTAATATTTGTATTCAAAAAATTATGGCATTTGACTTGAAACTGTCAACACCTGCATTTATTTTAGTTTTTAAATATTTTCTTCCTACCAAATTTTTGATGCTTCAATTCCAAAAAAACTTGTCTGAGATAAAACGTTCTCTGAAATACTTGTTAAGCCTAATGTCTTTTTGCACATTTTATGAAAGCTTAGAAGCCAGCCCATAATAAGCCATAATAAGTGCGGGAGGTCACTATTATCCGGTCCACGTTTTACAGCGTGTATAAAATCAACCCGCACCCAGTTCGCCTCTACAATTTACATGATGTGATATGTCATACTCACAACTTTCAACTTGAAAAGAATTCATTGTTTCACAAAAAAAAGGTTCTAATTTTTTTTAAAATTTCGAATAGCTGTGGAGAAACAAATGATTACCTAAAAATCTATCTCTTCTGGCAAATGGGATCTTATTTGTAGAAGTGGAATTCACGCAACACTAAAGGAGGCACTTGAAGAAGGATGCATTTTAAACGCATATACCTTTCAATTTCATATTTTTAAAATTGAATAACTCAGCTCTCCTCCACTCATCAAAATGGAGATTTCTCACTTTAATAGATCACACTACATGAATTTTTGTTCATATGAAGTATTTCACCTTCAGCCAAGTATTTGATCAAAATTATCTGAAATTTGATTTTTTTAAACAAATTAAAATAATGCATGTTTTTAACTTTTTAAAATGAAAAGAATTCATTTACATTTTATTCGATTATCATAATTTCAAAAAAGCGAAGTCTTAAAACGTTTTTATATGTTAATACTTTCAAAAAATTAAAAACAATGGTATATGTATGTATATGCGCGTTTAAACTTCCTTCTTTTGAAATAAATTTTTCCACTCCAAAGAGTTAAAATTTCTCAAAGTTTTGAAAAGCTTTCGATTTCCTTTAAATTTAAATAAATAAAAAAAGTTTTATTTATTCTTTCGTCTAAATAGTTAAAAAAAAACTAAAAAGAAATCTGTTGCTTTTTTTTTATTTCTTCTGTTTCCTGGCCAACACTCTTTTCGAATGTAGGAAGGATGTTTATTGCAAAAATGTGGTAGTAAGGATTCAACAGCTTGAATTGCTGGGCTGTAAAAGGAATCGCGGAAATCGAATGGGAATTTTTTTTTATCTATCCGTACACTTTCGTTAATTTTCTGTTCTTATCCGCCAATACCCGTTTAAACGCGTTAAGCAATACCAGTAAAAGGCGCTTTAAATCTCTCTACTCCTAAAGATCGATGTTAAAAGTTTATCATTGTCACTTTGAAACACATGAAAAAAATGTAAGTTTAAATTATTTTCAAACTTGTAAACACTATTTTGTATGTAAAAAGATGTACACTATTTTCGTAATACAAAAGCATCATATTTTACATTGACCTTTTATTATCAAGATAAAAATCTCCTATAGTCCTAAAACCTAATCTGAAATCTTCTCCTTTTTCAAACAGTGAATGAAGTAAATAAGAAATTATAGAGAAAGTATAAAATAATTTTTGTCCAAAGAACACACCACCATTATTACCCGACATTATACTTGCACTGTAAGCTCTCAATTCCACCACAAGTGCACATATTTTATGAAGTCAAATTACCTTGTTTGTAATTCTGATTGCATCAACCTTCTAGCTCAGGGGTTTTCAAACTGGAGTCCACGTGCCGCGAAGAAGTTCCATCAGAATCTAGAAGGGAACACTGAGTGAGTCGTTTTTCGCAAAATATGGTCTACATTTTGGATCATTGGCCATTTTTGCCAATAAATCACATTTAAATAGAACAAATAAGTTAGTCTTTGAATTGAGTACTATTTTTTTCTTTTATTGCTTTTCATGCCTAATTTGTAAATGTGCATTTTTCTTAATGGCTAAAAAATGAAATATGACGACTCACACTTGAAATTTCGTTTTACTGCATTAACGTCTGGTGGGGAACAGGAACATAAACGTCCTTTGTGTTATGAAGTGTTAGCATCCACTTTTTTTAAGCCCGTTAGCTTGCTCTGGTCGTGAAGCATGCAAGTTCGGGAAATAAAATAATTGTTTGGACCATTACACAAATTCATGTTTGATAAATAACATCTGAAAGTTTTTGCAAAATATTAAGTATGGTTTGAAAAGTTTCAAAAAATATCTTTTGTCAAAATGTCCCACAACATAGCAGAACAGTTGATATAGCCTTGCTGCAAAGATATATTGAGTGTGCTAAGAAGTTGTAAAGTTGAAGCATACCTTCCTGTCAAACGATACCGTTAGAAAGCTAATAGAAGAGATGTCTGATGACATGTCAGACATGGTTTTATTGATTCGGAATTTAATTTTCAATTTTTTTGCTCAAATTGATGAAACGATGGATGCTGCAAACTTGTCTCAGCCTTGCGTTTACGTACAATATGTATATGACAAGAATCTGGTAGACAACTTTTTATTTCAATAGAACAACTGTAAGAGAAATATTTGACAAAGTGATAAACTTTTTTACAGCACATGGTATTAAGTCGGAATCTGGCTAAGCAAAAATCTCCAGATGTATTGGTACTCAGTGCGCCGAGACATAAAACCATACCTGATGAGTTAAAAAATGTTTTCAATGAACTCATTTAAACAGGATATTTCTTTAAAGCAAATGCTTCAAATCTTGTTTGTTTTCAAATTTGGAAAACTCTTGCTGCACTCAAACGTGAGGTGGCTTTCCAAAGACAAATTTTCCAAGCGATACTATGGGAAGAAATCCAACAATTTCTAGAAGGCGAACTAGACATTCATGTTGAATTTTTTCATGTCTGCTTTCGTATATTTCTATCATTTTTAGTGAACATATTTCCATATATGAATTTTTTAACCTTGCGTTTCAAGGAAAAGAGATCAGAGTACTCCATTGTAATAAAAAAATGACATCTTTTGAAATGAAGCTGGGATAATTGAATTCTTTGACAAGAAAAATTTTGCTCGATGTTTGAACATATTTGTTGATGAAAATAAGATTTTCATAAATAAAAATGTCGCTAAAAACATAAAACACCATGTATCATGTGTCACACACGTATCATGAAGAAATTTCTCTATATTTCCTCTACAAAAATTTGAAAAATACTATCAATTTATCAAAAACCCGTTTATAAACTCAATTAGTAATCTGGTCTCAGAAGACTTATGTAAAGAACAGTTTATTGATTTGGAATGATTGAGGAGGTGTCAAACACGTTTTTCTGAAATATCTCATAGCGATTTTTCGATTGAAATGGGAGAGTCATATGGTTGCAAAGATTGCTCTGAAAGCTTTAATTTGATTTGCCACTACATATGAGTCTGAGCAAGTACTTTCCATACTACTTGCCATTGAAACCAAATCCCGAAACAGATTGGAAGTGAGTAATGATAGAGAGTTGAATTTGCCAAAACAGAACCAAATTTAGACAAACTGGTTTAGACAAAGACGGTGCATCCATCCCATTGAGATTTGGATTGTTCAGACAATTTTTGAATAAACATTTGTGTCGATTTTTTAGTACAGTAGTTTATATGTTGATTTATTTTTTTAAATGAGACCCCGAACTATTAAAAAATTATAGTTCGACCGCTATGCCGAAATTTTTTAGAAAGTTTGTCAACAATTCTTCAAGCTTAACAAGGGAACAAAATAATTCATAGATGATAGATCACTACCCATCAGATGTAATTAAGACTTTATCCCTCCTTATTGCTATTTACCTTATTGAAACGGATGGTCACAGTCTATCTGTATAGTCTAAGAAAGTTTTATACCGTGATTAAAAATGTTATCCTTTGTAAATCTTTAGGGAGCTAAATTTTTGGCTGAACTGATTTTATATATGGTGTTCGAAGTTTAAACATATGTGTCTTCTAAAGAGTATATGGAAGGGATTGTATTAGAGGACTCATTGTTAATGCAGTCAGACCTCATTTATCCCACAGCAGATTATTCGATAACCCCCTAATCCGATGCAATATTGATTAGGAGCTAAAAGATAAATCTCAGCCTCTCATCTCCCTAATTGTCAACAAGCCTGGTTCATATCAAATGAATTGGTTAGGTGGATTGATTACTCTCTACTGAAATGCATTGTTGCTTAAAATTAAATTTTAAAATTTTAGCAACGAAATGTTAACAAGCTTGATTTGTAACATAGAAAAACAAAGAATCATCTTATATATTCTTCATATTCTACCTAAACATATATTCAGAAAGTAAAGTAAATTGTTTGAAAATTTATTTAGGATATGGGTCTGACAGGTATGTTCCTGTGAATTTAAATTTGGCCATTTTAAATAGAAATTGACGATTTAAAATTTTTGGAAGAAATATTCTATAAACTTTAAATTTATATAAATTGGCTATTCCAATCCCTATGTTATACGCTAAAAATTACATGAAAATGTTATTATTTGTACTAAGTTTTATAAACAAAAATTTTAAGCAAAGTGTAAAAACATTGCCAACTTTAGTTAGAATTTAGTAAACTTTACTAACTCTAAGTGTTTAACCAACTCACTTTATTAACTAATTCAAAACTTGCTTAAGTAACTGATCAATTATAGCTAACGATATCCTTATTTTACTGACTAATTACCCTAGTAAATAAACTAGCTGAACCAATTAAATATTTAAGCTAGAGTTTCAATCAACCAATCAGTTATTTAGATAGCTTCTTTGTTAGTTCGCTAGTTAGTTGATTGGTCAATGAGTTAGCTAGGCAGTTCCCTTTAAATGATATAGTGCATATATTTTGTTAAATAAAAAAATTTAATTTACAAAAAAATTCATTTTATTAGTTACGATAATTTATAAAAATTTTTTTATAAAGTTAAGCAGAAACAATTTTTCAAAGGTGGGGAGGGGGGGTGACGAAAACTCACTCTTCGTTTTTAAAGATAATGTTTAATTCTTTGGGGAATAAATTTGACCTCTTCAATTAGGCACTTTTCTGTTATCTCCCCCCCCCCTATAAAATTTTTTTTTAATGAATGATTTACTTGTTTATTGTTTCATCAATATTTATCTGATTATTATTATGATATAATATCATTTAGAATTTTTTTAGAGTGGGAAGGAGATAACAGAGATACAGTGGTACCTCGGTTTTAGACCACAATTCGTTCCTACAAAGTGTTCGAAAAGCGATTTGGTCGAACACCGAATCACTTATTCCCATAAGAATTGATGTAAAAGCAAATAATCCGTTCTCAAACACCAAATCAACTGCACTGTTCATGTAAGTAGGACTTTGTACCAACAAATCATCTAAAATAATCTTTGTACCAACTGTCTTACTAAAAGGAAAAATTAAAGAAAAAATCTTTATTCATAACATACAACAGGTGAATAACAGACAGAGCAAGTTACTACTCAGAAGTAGAGCCCTCTTCTATAGCAACTTTTTGGGAATCAAAGTCTTCATTTTGTTCTACAACTAATCCTTGTTTTTTCGGCTCAGGTAGGATTTGCTTTGGAGTATCTGTTCTTTTTCACTAAAAATTTTTCCAGTGTTTGTTGTTTTTGTCTGATCTTTAATATATTTTTTTTAAAAATTAGTCATCACATTGTCATTGAAGATGTTTACTGTTCTGTTTGTATTCACCGTGTTTCCACACATCAAAAGAATCAACCTGTCTTTCATGGGTTTATGACCTGGTAGCGCTTTTTCCTCTTTTGTCATATAAGTGCGGTTTGGCAACTTTTTCTAAAATAAACAAACGTGTTTAGTCTCCATTAAAAACCGGTTCTAGGAGAAAACCTTCCGCCTTTATGAAATCATTAAACTCTTTTTAAACTTCTCTGCTCCTTCCTTCTTTGAACTTTCCGCCTCTCCATATTTAACACTTTTTCACAGACACGAGCAATAACTTTTCAACTTCTTCAATAATTATCCGTGGTCTTTGTTTACTAATCACTTTAGATCCTTTTGCAACATGAGCAGCTTTAATAATATTCACTTTATTTTTCAAAAGCGTTGATAATGTAGATTTCGGTATGTCATACTCTGACGCAAGATTGCAAGCTTTATCAAAGCTTTCGTTAAGATTCGTTTTTCGTTTAAGATTGCAAGATTGCAATTTTCATATTTTGCTATTCTTTAGTTAGAAGACATAATTAGCACTGTATCAAAATAATATGTCATAAAAATTGCATCTTATAAGCTCTTACCTACTAAGAGAAAAAGAAAGAAAACGCAAGTAAGTGACAAGTGTCAATTATAAAAAGTGAGAGTAGTGATTTGTTATGTGCAGAATGATTAGTATATATGTTATGTGCACTGTTAGTATATTATATCTCAAACATAGTTCTGAAATGCCTCGTCGGGAATAGACGTATAATGTGGTATGTTTTATGTAAATATTGGATGTCAGTTGTTCACGTGTGTGTCCATCTATTCAATTGAGAGGAAAGAAGTTTGTAATGCTCTTCTATGTAACATCAAAACCTTATTATTTCTGCGCGTTTCTATTCCTTGAAAATTTGCGCTCATCACGTGTTTGGAAGCTGGTTCAATACCGAATTCTGTTCGAAAAAGGAAACAATTTTGGTTCGGTCTTTTTTTGACCGAAAACCGAATTGTACGAGAACCCGAGACGTTCGAAAACCGAGGTTCCACTCTATATAATTTCACTTTATATACATACATAACATTGCTTTTTAAAAAAAATTTTAGAGTGAGATTTTTTGAGTACCCTTAACCCATTAAGTCCCAATGTTCCCATTCGGGAACATAAGTAATTTCTTCTTCATCTGCTTTTTTCAATGACTTTGAATATAAATCTTCTGCGTTTTTTTTAGATATCCTCTGATTTCTATATGGTACTTAATGGGTTAATTACCTCAAGATAATTCTTTTTCTAAATATATTCATGGAGACGCACGCCTAGTTATTTCATTGCATGCATGCACACTCACTACTGATCCATCAAACATTTGAGTTTAGCGAAAAAAGCAAGCACAAATTCTGCACATATTTAATTATCATCTTAATTAAAGGTATGTTTGTTTGTTTTAGCTTTTAAAAAAAAGCGATAACCACCACGATGAGTGTGGAAGGCATGCGGGACACATCGTAGCAGGCGTGCACTAAAAATCGCAGTGCTGATGTTTTGCAAGCAATGATTTGCATATTCACTTCAACCTGGCTGACTTGAAAGATTATTTATGTTGATGGCAAAAAGAAAACTTACAGGCGTTCAGCACTTAAACACTCTTTGTGTGTTCAAATAATATCATTACTTGATTTGAATGTAAAAAGCTTTTCCCACTCTTCTATCAACCTAAATCATTTTAAGATGGCGTCGATGACAGCTTGAACAAGAAGGAAAAAAAGAAGAGGTTTCGAGCCGCATTTTCTCATTCCCAGGTCCTGGAGCTGGAAAAGATTTTCACTTGTCAGAAGTATTTGACTGGAGCTGAAAGAGCAAAGCTCGCCCAAACCCTCCACTTGACTGAATCCCAGGTAAAATAAACGCAACCATTTCCCTCAAAACTTAAGTAGAAAAATGATAAAATAAACTAAATAGCAAACAAATTCCAATCGTGAAGCTTACTAGTCCCATCTTGAAGTTAAAAAGCCACAGACACTAAAATTATATTCTGCTCTGCATTTCATTTGACATATAATATATATTAAATGTGAGATGAAGTGAAATTTTTTTTACTTTTTATAATAAAATTTGCTCCGTGTTTGATTGGACATGATAATGCAGAAGGGGATATAATCGTCTAAAATAGTTCAATACTTTCAATGGCTTCTAAAGGTTTGTATGTAGAAGTTGGGTATTCCAATCAGACCTATACTTTCTATGATCAACTCTAATTATTATCATAAAGTCGCTAAATTTAAACCTGTGCTAGACTACTATAGTAAAAATAGGGTGAAAGATAGCTTTACGTTTGTTGAAGAGTTTAAGGATCTGGCGGTCAATAGTACGTATCACTTCATGGCATCTCTTGATCTTAATAGTTTATTTACTAACATTCCACTTGAAGAAACTATGAGCATTTGCTCAAATTTTTTGTATAATTCAAATGATGAAAAACCCAGAAATCGATAGAAGTACACTGGAATATTTAATTAAGTTCGCAACAAAAATGTAGAATTTAGTTTTAATGATATGATATATAAACAGGTTGATGGGAAAGCTATGGGATCCCCACTTGGGCCAACTCTAGCCAATATTTTTCTTGGATTTTATGAGGAAGTCTTTTTGAATTATGTTAAAAAGAAATGAATATAACTTATATTATAAGCGTTATGTTGATGCCATTTTTTGATTTGCCAAGATGAAAAAGTTTGTAACACATTGCTTGCTCATTATAATAGTCTTCACAAGAATTTAAAATTTACTCTAGAAAAAAGTGATAGATAATAAAATATCAATTTGGATGTTGAAATTAACAAATTAAATGATAAAGATTTTGCTAAAAGTCTCTATATTATTAAGCCAAGCTCTTCTCAACAGTATCTGAGATATGATTCTTTTTCACCTAGAAGATACAAAATAAATTGGTTAAATGCTTGATCAATAGAATTTGTAAAATATCTAGCCCCCAGTTTTTGAAGTATGACATAAATCGTGTAAAAGGAATTTTGTTAAAGAACAGATACCCAGCACATTTTATCAAAAAATATGTTGATGAAGAATTAAGTAAAAACAATAAAGTCGTTGAAAGCAGAAAAGTTTACCTTTCCTGGGAGATGTAGTTTCCAACAAATATGATAATATTTTGAAAAAATTGGTTAAAAATGTTGCCCCTTCTAATAATAATTTAAGGTTGATATATTAAACTAATAGAATGTTTTCAAGATGTTATTTCAAATTTTGATAAAAACGATTTAATTTATAAATTTAATTGTGGATGTGGACAGAGGCGTAGCTAGTGGGGGGCGCCAGGAAGGGGGGGGGGGGGGGGTTCCGCCCAATTTTTAGTTTAAATTTTCTGTTCAATTTAATCGATTCCAGTTTTTTGTGACTGTTTATTTTGCTGAGAGAAAAGCCAGAAAAGTTAAATTATGAAGTTATTGCACTTTGTTTCTCCTAATTTTTCTGCATTTAAACGAAATAAATTTATGTTCCATCATTTTTTTATATTTTGTTTCTTATTTCATTTTTGAGGATTGAAATTTCTTTTAGCTATGAGATGTATAGAAACCGCAGTTTATTTTGTAATTACATCTCATTTTTTACTTTTATTGTTAGTTAAAATTGTTAACAAGATGAGCTCTCTCAATGACTCCTTTAAAATTATTTCTGACCCCAGCCGTCTACCTTGAAGACCCTAACTACAATCAAGTCTTCGCCTGACCGTTAGCGTAAGGACTTGAATTTTTGGAGGCTTTTGAAACTCAACGTCATAAATGGCGGCAGATTTTACAACCGCCCCGGGCGGCAAAAGTGTTACCTACGCCTCTGATTAGAAGTATTACTAGTGTTTACAGTTAATTGATTAGGTTCGACTAAAAATAACAAATTTACCGCTACAAGTTTGTCAAAACTTTGCCTTTAAACTTAATTTTAATATTTAAAGTTTTAACCATAACATTTGGCACTATGCTTGTAAAATAAAATTAGTGGTGTGACAATTGAGTAAAAATTATTTGTTTTCATTGATAAAATGACTACAATCAAGAAGAATATTTTTTCTTTAAAAAAATGTTACTCCATTGGACGCAGAATAAAAATTATAAATATATCTCCTCCACAAGAAATATCTCACTCCTTTATAAAAGTATTGTCTAAACATTTAGATATACACTTTTTACTTCTAAATTGTTGTTTTTTAGTTTGAATTTATTTTTTTTCCTAAATAGTCTTTTTCCAATTCTAAGTTGTCTTTTTTGAGTCATAAATGGTCTTTTTTCAATTTTATTTTGTATTTCAGAAAGAGCGTTTAGAATTTAAAAAAGATAATTTAGAACTTAAAAAAGTTAAAATGGTATATATATAGTGGTCTAGCGAAAGTCGTATACTTTGTATGTATGTTGGACGCAATCAGATATTTTTGAACGAGGCGTCAAAAACTAAAAGAATTTTTGCTATTAGCAAAAGACCTTAATTCAACTCTGAAAATAAAATTTTTTATAAATCTTGTTTTCAAAAAGAAATTAAAAATTTTGATTTTTTTATTAAAAATTGAATTAATTAAAAAGTTTAAAAATTTTTAACATATGTGCCCCCCAGAGCATCAATGGTTGTTAGGGTGTACCTCTCAGCTTAACAGTTGAAGGTCAGGGGTTCGATCCCCAAGGCTCCCAATTCTAAAAACAAATTCACTAAAACTGTGATTAACCATCTTAAGCATAATGCGAGCATATAGCCTTACGGCTGAAAGTGCTTTGATATCTCAAACCAAACAACATAAGTGCCCTCCCTGCCTCTGGTTGCGTCGTCCTTGTTGTATACACTTTAAAGTTTATCCCTTCTTTTTATCTCCCATGATCTTGCCAGACCACTGATATATAGATACTCGGGAAGATTTTGACTACGACATTTTGCTTAACAGATATTTTGCCGATTACCATTATAAAATTTTATTATCTTTTAATTCAATTGTGTTTTTCTTTCTTTTTTTATACATCTATTTATTATATGTTATTGATTTCGTTATGGCAAACACTCCACCTCGAATTTGGTATATAAGTTCTCTTAAAAATACATTCTGACATCCAATTTCACGCAAACATGCTCAGAACATAGTAAAATTAAAATAACTAAATTTAATTTATTCAATCCCACATGTTCTCAGAGTTTTTCCCATTTCACAACAATCTTTTGCGCTATATATAGGCTTGTGAGATGTCCAGGTTTTGACGTCACTTACCAATGGAATCCTATAATAAGATTTTATAAGAATCCTGGTTTTTCGTCACTCACTATCTCTCCTATGGCAAAAAAAAGGAGTTCAGAAAAATTGAGCTCCAAACGTAATGATTTATCTCCTTTTTTAGTATAAAAACTCATCGTTTACCTTTAAAGTATTTTTCATATTAATTATATTTTTGTTAGAAACATAAATTCCAACATTCACGAACTTTTTCTTCATTCTTTTTCTTATTTTAACATTCACTGTAGAAGAATTCCTATTCTTACATTCACGAACTATTTCTAACATTCAAGAACTAAGTTTTTTGAATACCATTTTTGTCCCTGTTTGATAGCGCAAAATCTGACAGCCATATAACTATACAGAGTATGCAACATCCTAAAAATAGAAATGATGAAGTTGTGAAAAAGTTTATATTTTAGCTCATTTTGGTCCAGATCGGGAGAATATTAAGGTGAACAAAAAGAATTCAGCGTTTGTGTACACATATCGTTGAAAAATGAGACAAAAATGATTTTGATCTTAACCGATTTACGACCAATGTTCCTATTTTGGAACATAAGTAATTTCATCTTCGTCTGCTTTTTTCAATGACTTTGAATATAAATCGTCTGCGTTTTTTTAGATATCGTCCGCTTTGCTTGGCCTTAAATGGGTTAATAAAGCCACTCTACAAAAAAAACACAAGAAGTTTAAGCATAAACAAGATATCTAACGTCGTAATTAATTAAAAAATGTTAAACTTTTCTAAAATATTCAAAACAACACATCAGAACATAGAATATCATCGAAAGAGTAAAAACGATATTACCTTTTTTAGATTGAATCACCCAAAAAATTGTATACAAGTGAACATAGCTTATTGCTTATATTGAGATTTGTGACTTTTCGACTTAGAGGATAAAGGCGTTTTCATTAATACTTTGAGGAGCAGAACTTAGAAGAGCGATAGTCTGGTTGCCTATCCTTTTCAATGAGTTTCTATTTAATGCAACAGAGCACCACTCGTGCACATTGGACTTGAAAGGGTTGATAAATTAAAACACACGCATAAAAGGCATGAACAATTTGTTTCAACTGGGAATATTTTGCACATTCAGTATGAAATTCTTAAATTAGACATAACCCCGTATGCATAAAATATTTATCAGGCTCAAATCATGGATGTAAAAAATTCGACATTCTAGTAAATAATTGAGCCTTTTTTAAGATTGAGAAGTGGAAAACATTTGTTGACAAAATACTCAATGAGTTAAAACTTGAATTTTGCGTTTTACATCGTCTTTTAAAGTTTCGCTATCAACCTTCATACTCTCTTCACTTTTATGAAAATTCACCCATGTTTTTTTAAGTTTCAAAAATGCATAAAAACAAATTTGAATAGTTAAAATAAAATATTTATCAATGTTCAAAAATTAAAATGTGTGAAAAATCACCCAAATATGGTATGAGGGATGAAAACGATTCACTTTCAATTTGATGAAAAACAACTTTCTACACCCAAATTAATTGATTTTTATCCTTATCTTGTTTCACAATATCCGAAAATGACATCAGTGAGTTCAAAATTTCAATGCATTTTTCATAAATGCTAGCAAATTTATAGATTGTGAATAGCATTAAGTCAAAGCACATAACAAGACTAACAACTGATCATACCAATGAAACTTTGACATTTTCTTCTGCTAAAAAATTAAAGTCGTGATTTTGATGAATTTGTTGAGAAGAGGGGTCAAGTTTATGGAAAACGAGAAAAATTTTCGGATTTTTATCCGACCCACAAGAGCTGTGAAATTTAAATATTCAATCTTTTGAAACACTGAAATGGAAAGGCATTAATTAGTTCAAAATGCGTCAAATGACACATCGACTCGTTCTAGTGTTAAGGAGAAAATGAAGATGAATGATAACAATGTTAGCCACATTTGTGTCAGCTTCAACTTATGGGGGAGAGGAAGCGAAGCAGAAGTTAGGACGAGGTTCTTTTATCTACTACGATTTTTTCCGAAATGTAAAGCTAAATATTGTCTATAACGAATTTTTGATTACACCATAATGAAATCATTCTTCAAAATGAGATTTTTATTTCAACAGTAAAAATCAAATATTTAATTAAATGTTTGCAATACAATAATTCGAGAATAAAAGTTTTTTGCCGATGATAACTTTCATAAATTTTTTATAAGCTAGATTCTATTTTTCTGAATATTATTATTTAATACATCTAATTTTTAAAGTTGACTGAAATTTTCTATATTAAATTCAACTTTAAATGCTATATTAATATACTTAAATCAATTGGTTAAAAATATAGATCTCATGTTTTGAGTTTGACACCGCTGTATTAGAGTATTCCAAAAATGAATAAAAAAATTTCTTGACACGCATTTTTTACTACAAGTAAATACTGCATGTAAACACTTGAAACAAAAGTGAACGATTCTAACCATTTTTTCATATGTATCTTGAATTTTTAGTAAATATACATTTTTTGATGTTATCATTAGTAAAGATTGAGAAACAAATAAAATTTAAAAAATGTATTAAAAAGTTTACATATGGTTGAGAGGACACAATAAAAACTTTATTTATTAAAAAAAATTTTGAAAAAACAGTTTTTTTTTATTTTAAGAGAA
This sequence comes from Nectonema munidae, assembly GCA_030549495.1. Lineage (NCBI taxonomy): Eukaryota > Metazoa > Nematomorpha > Nectonematoida > Nectonematidae > Nectonema > Nectonema munidae. The sequence continues at coordinate 386,990 of JAUIRK010000923.1, forward strand.
ATAACAACAAACTTTCAACTGTTTCCTGCCTCTCCACTTATTATTTTTATCTTGACAAAGAGACTTAGCCTCGAAAGAGCTAGATAAATAAGTTTTCAGTGTATCTGCCCTCTTACCTATATATAATCTTTTTACAATCATTCCTCATAATGGCCACGTATATCAAGGAGAACAAAATTTATTAAGTTGAATAAAAAAAGAAGAATAAAAAAGTCCTTACTACTTTCGGCAAAAGACTGCGTTCTTTAGAGAAAAAAGGACTAAAAAAACTTTTTTTTTATTAGAGCGCCCAACCACAGTAAAGAATACCAACAACAACAACACTCTCATAAAGGATTATTATATATCCATCTTTTCTAATATTAAAATTTTGAATTTAAACAAATAAATAAATAAAATGTACATTAAACAGGTGGCCTACTTCTAATCAAAAATGCGGCTTAGTTAATATTTGTCGATTTACTATTACGTCAATTTAAATAAGACTTAAATGAAAAAAAAACCAATTTTTGAAAGATATCCCTAACAGTTATGCCTGGAGATATGTAGAGATAAACTTGCTTCTTGAGAAATTACACATGAGATATAATAAATGATTCTTTTTATTTTGCGGCTTTTATTCCATCAAAAATAATAAGATAATTTAGTAAGATTGAATATCAAAACCTTTACAACTATTACAAAATGCTTTCTTATCTATACAACCTACATTCTGTGGATGTGAGAGAACTTTGTCAATTGTATTCAAGTTTTTATCCCAAAAGAGTTGAGCTTTAAAAAAGTAGGGATTAACGCTTTTTTTCCAAATAATTTTTAGTTTTACTTTTTAGGTTCATAACGTTATATTTTCTCGAGAATTCTTAGTCTAATCATTAATTTCTTGAGAAAACAGAAACTCTACACATGAAATATACTTGTATAAAAAAACTAAATCCCAACTCTAGCAGCACATATGTACTAATCGTTTTGTATTTTGTGTTTTTTTTTTGAAATTTTGTAAGAGAAAATAATTCACGCTCCAAAGAAATCCCAATCCACCATCATAAATCTTGTGGCATTTTTATTTATCTAATTATCTTATTTAAATCAAATTAATTCTTTAAGGTATTTCTACTATGGCTTTTTCAAGCTCTTGAAATACTTTTGCAATGTTAATCTTTTTTTTTATTTGTTAACTTGCTAAATAAACTCTCTCTCTCATATGTACTAGTCCTTTGTCATAACTCATATTCTTCCCCCTCCCCCCTCTCCCTATACATTCTCTCTTCAACACAAACAATAAACTTCTAGTCTTCAAGTAGTGTGTGTTTTTTTTGTTTTATTTAAAAAAAGGAAAAATATTGTAGTGGATAAATTTTCATCCGCTTTCTTGCTGTCTATATAACACTTATCATATACTTGTATAGATCAAAATTTGGTTTCAAAACAGAAGATACAAGACAAAAAGGCGCGAAAATGGCGAAAACAAGATGTTGCTTGATGGAATGAAGAATCGCAAAAACTACACTCAAATATGCACCAAAATGATGATGAATGCAAAAGCACATCACAGCAATTCATCAGCCCTTTTAGTGAATAATAAGCAAGCACAAACGGCCTATCTTTTGCACTTTACCATGTAAAATCAAAAAAGGAAATTTAATTTGTTCCGAACTTAATGCATGCAACCATTGCAAATACATACAATATTACGCCATCATGAATATTCACACACACACACACACATACATACATATACCCGCAAATGAATAAGCATATGTGCATACTACATACAGGCATTTTTCCTTTCTTCCGCCAGATGTAATCTTGGATATTCCTATTTGCGAATACTTTCAGATTAGCTTGCATCTCAAGAAAGGAAGGATGGAAAGCCATATGCTCATTATTTGAATATATACATTTTTATACACACACACACACACACACACACACACACACACACACACACACACACACACACACACACACACACACACACACACACACACACACACACACACACACACACACACACACACACACACACACACACACACACACACACACACACACACACACACACACACACACACACACACACACACACACACACACACACACACACACACACACACACACACACACACACACACACACACACACACACACACACACACACACACACACACACACACACACACACACACACACACACACACACACACACACACACACACACACACACACACACACACACACACACACACACACACACACACACACACACACACACACACACACACACACACACACACACACACACACACACACACACACACACACACACACACGCGCGTATCAATACACATATAAAAATATATGGACACACTTTTATTGATATATGATAAAGAGTAAAAAAATAATATAAATGTTTTCTTTGTTTGTCTGTTATTTAATTCATAAATAAAATTATTTCACTGCATCTCATATTTGATTGGAGGAGGTGGGAGGGAGGACGGGCTTCTTCTTCTTCAACTTTCGGATCAACTTGACACACGAAACATAGAGAGAGCTGAGATCATCATCATTATGATGATTGACACTCTTCAGCATGTCGTAGAGAGAAAGCGCGGAAATTGTGGCTCCTGTTAAAGCTTCCATTTCCACGCCCGTTTTTGCATTCTCAGCGCTCACGTCGCATTCCACGCGAATACTCGATTCTTCGGGCGAATACACAAAATTTATCTGGATGTGGGTGATGAACGAGGAAATAGGATGACAGAGAGGAATTAGATTGGCTGTGGATTTGACAGCCATGATGCCAGCCACACGAGAAACACAAAACGCATCTCCCTTAAGAAGAAAGAAGGCATAAAAATGAGAAATTCCAAAGTAAAAAGCCATATAGGAACATTACATAGTCAAGGGGTGGCGTGCACATCAAATATGAATTGGTTTTTAGGGTGATTTCTATGCTAATAATTTTCCAACAAAATAAAGACAAAATAAAGTTAGGATAATTTAACTTTTTTTAAAGATTTTTCATCATTAATAATAACAATACAAAAGTTAATGAAATAATAAAAGAACTTACATCAAAAATATTTTTCAGATATTGAGATTTATAAACTTGCATGATAAACATCATTAAGAACCAAGTGCGTATATACCCACTTCTATTATAGGCAGATAAAGGGGTTCTAGGAAAATTCCCAGCTATAAAATTAGCAGTCAAAAGAGTACCAAATTGACAAATAAAAATTGATATCAGAGCGATTTAACCTAAATGAAGATAGTGTGACCCGACATTTAGCCAAATGGAAATTTGTCAGAGAAACTCTAGAGATACTCGAGGATACGATTTCACACTCAAGTCCACTTATGCGCCAGATAACGAAGAATGAGATTAGAAAATTTCTTGTATTTCTTTTGAACTTCATGTTCTACAAATTTCCACAAAATTAAAAATCCTAAACATAACTGACATACACACACGCCCTTACGACCAAAATTCATCAAAGAGAAAATTGATGAGAGTGGTGTACTTTTTTGAGAGAATTTTGTTGAAGTACTTGATACGCTTTTTTAGATAGGGACAAAACAGCATGAGCAGTTGCTTGTCTAAAGAGACCATCTTTTTGACTTATATTCACCATTCTTGCCTCCCCACTTTCACAATCAATGTGAGATGACATGAGAGCTTGGGAGGAAGGAAAAGAATCATTTGAATACTGTGCTCTTTGTTGGAAAGAGAATGAGTGAGTTTGGAGGAAACAAAAACTTGCAAAATGTGACAACAAGGAATGCTGCTTCGCTAAACTGAAATAACTACCTGTCGAAAATGGAAAGAATGACAGGTAAAGAAAGAACTAATCACAGTACGGCGTCACCCACCAATCGATATCATTGGTCGGTTTTCAAGCGTTGACTTTGACAAATCAGAAAAGCCTAAAACACGAAAAAGAGGATAAATTCAGCTTTATACGAAATCAATCAATCAATTCAATCATCATCTATATTTTTAACCAATTGATTTAAGTATATCAATATAGCATTTAAAGTTGAATTTAATATAGAAAATTTCAGTCAACTTTAAAAATTAGATGTATTAAATAATAATATTCAGAAAAATAGAATCTAGCTTATAAAAAATTTATGAAAGTTATCATCGGCAAAAAACTTTTATTCTCGAATTATTGTATTGCAAACATTTAATTAAATATTTGATTTTTACTGTTGAAATAAAAATCTCATTTTGAAGAATGATTTCATTATGGTGTAATCAAAAATTCGTTATAGACAATATTTAGCTTTACATTTCGGAAAAAATCGTAGTAGATAAAAGAACCTCGTCCTAACTTCTGCTTCGCTTCCTCTCCCCCATAAGTTGAAGCTGACACAAATGTGGCTAACATTGTTATCATTCATCTTCATTTTCTCCTTAACACTAGAACGAGTCGATGTGTCATTTGACGCATTTTGAACTAATTAATGCCTTTCCATTTCAGTGTTTCAAAAGATTGAATATTTAAATTTCTGAGTTGTAATATTTTTGATATACATTCTCCATTTCACTTTTTTAATAAATATAAAAAATTTGCTTCTAAACTTTGAAAAATATGCCTTATCTTATTTATATTTTCAATAAAAATGTTCTTTTGCCTCGAGCTTTCAATTAAATTTAAAACATTTTTTCTCCATTATACGTGAATTGCCGCTTTGATAAAAAAAAAGCTTCTTCGTTATTGTTGTGATAACGATAACGAAATAATTTAGTGGAATAAAAGGCACCGCTTGTATCGAACTATGAGCAAAGCAAGCTTGATGCGGGATCGAACCCAAGACCTTGAGTTATCGAATCCAGCATTTAACCAACCCTACTCACGCTTAGCTAATTTAGTAGAATAAATATTGGAAAATCTATAATAATAATAATAATAATAATAGCAATAATTTTTAGATTTATTCGCCCAAAATTACTTGAGCAAAATAGAGATGAATGGAGACGCAAAATAATGAGAGATTAGTTGTCATAGTGGTAAAAGTCGGCTAAACCTCAGCGTGCTGGGAACATTAGCCGTAAAATTGATTATTATTATTATTATTATATAATTATTAAAAGTATTACTTGAAACGGATGCCCCTCATTCTTAAAAATAGATTAATGAGCTTGGAATAGTCTTAAAATTTTTGCGGAATAGATACTCGCTTCTTCCGCTTATTTTCAAAATGAAATCGAGATTAACAGAAAGCATATTATCAAGGATTATTTCCTATAAAATAATCATTTTTCCGCCGTCTTTACAATTCATTTGAACTATTTTTTGGGAAAAGAAGCCAAAAAATTAATCAATAGTGAGTACCTTAAAAGTCTGTGTATACGTTGAATGAAAGAAAGATTTTTATTCATACAATTATAAAGAAAAAAGAACAGTTCGTGACATCAGTAAGACAAAATGTTTACAAATTTAAATAGAATAGACAATATATTTTCAATATAGAAATTTTTTTTTTAAGGGAAATATTCAAAAAGGCCTTAAGGCCGCTGGTATGATACGTTGAATGAGTGTATAAATCGACGCAACAGTTATGAACAAAATGTTGCAATTCAAGGTTTGCTCACTGCATAAGTCGCGCCAGTTTTAAGCAGATAAAGTATGCTGCAATTAATTCATAAAGAATAAAATAAAAGTTTATCGAATTAAACGTTGTAGTATAGCTCATGGACTTGATATAAAAACACATTAATTTGGTACTAGGACAAAATCGCCCTGGCCTAAATCCCCATGAACAAAATCGCCCGTCTAACAAAAAGGGCAGTACAATCGTTTACTCATTTTTCTAATAAAGCAATCATTTTTATTTACTTTTCTTGCCATTATTAAATTTTAATACTTTATTTTTGTTAGAATGGAGAATTTGTCCAATGGGGGTTTTTGTCCTAATAGCATTAATTTACAAAATAATTTTTTTTTATCAAGGATGTAAGTAGAATGGTCAAGTTTGTTTGATATTTGAAAGTGAATATTTTGTTTTCGATGCGTTGAAGACCAATTTCGATGATAAAATTAAGGCGCTCAAAGCGCGACTCATACACAGGTACGGCATAAAATTTTCTTTTTGATTCTTCTTTACACCTTATTTTTATTTTTCGTGAATACAAATTTTAATACATATTTTTTATCCTTGATAAAAAAAAAGGTCATTTCTCTTTGCTTATTTCCTATACAATCCTATTTACATATCTTTTATGTCCTTGCCGGCTACCAGATTACGCGATCTCATCATTAGCGTAGCCAGTCAGTCAAAAAAAACTATACAGTAGATCCAATCGAATATAATTAGCAAGGGGTCTTGGCTTCCGTTTTTTGTGGTCATATAACACGTGTTCCAGTAGATTGGTTATAACGCGTTTCGTGTCTTGGACCTCGCCATCGGTGTTATAAAGTTCATTTTATTTGAAACTGAGTGCTGTTTTGTGTGGCTTGTAACTTTGTCATGTTGTTATGTGAAAGGACAGGACGGAATATTGGAAACCCATCCTTGCTCGCATAGCGAAAGACGCGTTTGTGAGTGTGTTGAAATGAAATAAAGAGAAAAGGAAGAAGCTCATATGAGTGAAAATAAGAACCAGCATGCTGCTTTTCTTTCTTTAAAAGTACTTCTTTTACGATGCTCTGAATTCTTGCTTGCGCCTCTTCATCACCTCTACTACTTCTGAGAGCATCGATGAGAGAGACCTCCTTGTTCGAAAATAAACACGACTAAGAGGAAAAAAACAAACTTTTTATAAATTCCAAGTGAATGAGTTGAACATATGGAACTCACTTTCAACTTTCCATCCGCTGTCAACCTGAGTCTGTTACAAGAGGAACAAAAGTTGTTACTTATCGAAGAAATAAAACCAAATTTTCCAAGGAAGCCATCTACTTGATACAACTATTACAACAAAAAAGAAGATATATTACGAGCTTGGTAAAACTTCGGAGCATTATACATGCATACAGAGTTTCGCCAAGATACTATGTATTTAATTGTAGAAAATCTAAAGTCGAAAATGAAAATGTTAAAATTTTCAAATTGCATGAAATTTTGGATTGAGGTTTGTCCTATAAGTCCTAACTTTCATTCAAAATTTCAGCTCATTTGAGTTTATATGGAAAAAGTTATGATGCCCTAAAATATATATGTATATATTAAATTTATAAGAACAGTGATGCTGGATAGTAGTCATCTATAGTTATTCAGATAAGAAAACACGGATAAAACTTTATCCCCTAGAACATTAGCTATCTTAAGCCATTTTCAACTGGAACAAGAAAACACACAGAAGGGAAGTTTATCGTTTGTGTTGAAGACAGGTGGTATAGAGAGATGCTTCTAGTCATCGTTTCCAACACAAACAACAAACTCACAGTCTTCAAGTTGAAAAGAGTCATGATATATATACAAAATAAGAATAATTCAGAAGAAAGGGAAAGAAACCGTACCCTGCTAGTTGAATTTTCTTCATCCTTTACTTTGGAAATCTTTGAGTATGCAGACTTTACGATATCTAACATTTCGGAGTATGGGAAAAACTTCTTATCATTCCATTCATTTCCAGAAAAAGGCATATACTCAATGAATCTCACTTCCACATTCTCAAAAATGAAAATATAATTAAGCGATAACAAATATAGCAGAGCAATTCCATACAAAACAGGACAAGGCATCACATATAAAATAAATTTTCATTATATATACATTATTTGCATCATCATCATCATCTTTTAAAGACAATGATTTTTCCCTCTTAGGAATCGTTACAGACTTTCCTTCAATGAGTTGGCAGCAAATTTCCACTGAGTATGCACCATCTGGCTTTGACGCAATTTTTGTACAACATTTCATCATCGATTTCCAACTTAATTTAGGCCTGCCCTTACCCCTAATAAAATTGACTTTAAATTTCCAAGCTTCTTTTATAATTTCATCATTGCGTCGTATTCTTAAGATATATCCTAACCACCGCCTAACCATCGTAACCAAAATGTAAAAATTAACTACCTTGCTAGCAAAATGAAATTAAAGACGATAACTTTGACTTAAATTTTTTATCAAATAAATTTTTTCATCAAACGTAGAAAAAACAGGTAGATGATAACAAAATTATGCGCTTTTGATAGAAAATATTAGTAGGTTTTCGAAGAAATTGAATTCTCATTTTGGGATCACAGTGATTTTTTAAAAACACTGATCTAGACAGTGCTTAAACATACATGTTGATTTCAAAATTCAGAGTCAAACCCAAAGTAAAAATCCAATTGAAAACATTCTTTTTAAGGGGCTTTATCCAAAAGCAGTTTGATTGATCCCTGCAAAATATGTTACTAAATATTTTAAATTAGATTTCTCAAGCAATGAAGAATAGAAAACTAGTTCCTATAAGAGTTTCTTTATGTAATGAACAAGAGTGAATTGGAAAATGTTTCGCTCAAATAAATCGAGAAGGCACAATTGCGCTGCTTGTATCGAAATATGAGGAAAGCAGGTTTGATGCGGGATCGAACCCAAGACATTGAGTTATCGAAAACCAGAATCTAACCAGCCTTACTCTCACGCCCCCTAATAGCGCAAGAATATAGAGAATAAGTATAAGAGTGGGATTCAACTTTTGTGAGGAACATTATATCCATCTGGTAAAATATTACTATTTATTTTTTTCATTTTTTATATTTTACACAGAAATTTGTCTAAGTATACACTTTTAAACCAAAATCGAATTCCACAAATAGTTAAAATATGATATACAAAAGCTCAAATAGGATGCCAAAAAATACTTTCTCTTTTGTGAAGGAAACAAAGTCAAGAATTTCGTCTTGATTGAAGCCTTTAATGATGACACAATTGATCTACGGGCAAAAAGATATAAAAAATAAGTAAGCATTTAGACACAAAACATTTTGATGTAAAGTGAAGGAGAAGAAAAAACCTTCATTTGTAGAGGAAAAGAAGAAGCAAGTTCGATATTTTTCAGGACACGTGAGTGATACTCAGCAGAGGGTGTTCGAGTTATGAAGCAAAATTTGGGTGGCGAAAAGGAATCCAAACTCACATTAACGTGGGTCAGGCCGGCTTCGACCAGCGCTTCAACTTTGGCCCCAAGCAAAAAAGCATTGGTGGTTATGCCAAGCTGCTTCAGCGATGCCTTCTTCAAAGAAGAAAGTTTTTCTATTTATAAAATGAAAAAGAAAGAATTGATATAATCTTATTTTAAATAATTTATGCCCGTCCAATGAAAAATCCTTTAATTTTTGTCAATCAACGATCGGTTTCATTTAATTGGTCAAAAAGAAAATAAATGAATTCGCAAAAAGTATGTGATACTCTTTTACACATTATGAAATAACATATCTTTTGTCTAGAGGTGCAAAGGCGCATCTTGCAGTCGCAACTAATGAAAATTTTAGCATATGGAGTTAGAGTCACAAAAAAGGGTATTGACGCGGAATCCTGAGATGCAAAAACATTGACCCCCATTTTCCCATTATAAATAAGTAATGAGTAGATATAAGAGCAAGTACAGGTGCTTATATCATTATTAATATCAACTTCTGATTTTGTATAAATCTATATTTCTTTGTCTATGTCAATGGCGAAATATTTTTGTTTGTGCGTGCGTGCATGTGTATTGTGTAAATATGCGTGAGTTTTTTTTAGCATGTGTGTTTTTCATCATTTTCACTGGAATATCTAAAAATACTGAATTTTTTTTAAAATCATCCCAATTTTTCAAAGTTGAAACTTACAAAAATAAAATATTCCAAAACTCTCTAAATTTTAGGTATGTTTTTCATTTTTTATATGTCAGTGTGGGATCTAGGTTTGGAGAATCAGAGTCGAGTCGGTGGAGTCAAAGATTCTAAAGAGATAAGAATCAGAGTCGGTATCTAATAGTGATGGAACGATTAATCGGAATCGTACGGAATAATCGGGAAAAGCATCGGGAATCGTCATCGGAGATGAATAATTCAGATCCGATTCCGATACCAAAACGATTATACAGAGCGTAAGAATACAATTTAGGAGATGGAGTAAGAATCAAGGTCGATTTTTTTAAAGTATCAAAATTTATATGATTCAGAAGTCGGAAGCGAAGAGTGGGTGCATCCAAAGCAAGAATAATTTCATTCCGAGATAGTACACACAGTGATGCCAAGATCGAAAATCGAATCCAAGAGGAATGGATCAATACCAAAGGCTTCCATAACTAGATTAACTGTTAAAGCAAAATTAAAGATTCAAAGATTGAACAGAAAGAACAAAACAATTTTACACACTTCTATATATACCATTTTAAGATATATTTTCTCTTAGAAAAACCAAATTTTTTTTTTAACTAAACTCTTGGAAGAGAAAACTAATAAATAGCATTTAGTTGCAAACGATCTAGGACAAATATAGTCTGTCTATTTTTCTTCTTCTTCGAAGAGTTAATAAATACCATTTTTAGTTCAATTTTGTCTTTTTTCAATTATTTTCTTGCATTTTTTCAATGACTTTTTCTCTTCAATGATTTTTTTTTTTACATTTTTTCAATTCTTTTTCGAATTTCTCAATCATATGTTTCCTTTTTTAATTCTATTATGTCTTTTGAATTCTCTTTTGAGTTTTTAAAAACAAAATAGCATTGAAAAGGACAAAATAGAATTGACAAAATTAGATGAAAAAAGACACTCAATCATTTTCAAATATTCGCTAGCGATATTGTCTATATACGATTCTATTTGATGAATGTGTGAGTTGGTAAAAATTTTTTTAATATTCCCAAGAATACTTTGCATTTGTTATACAAGGAAAATTTGACCGAAAAATCATTCTACTTATTTTCTGCATTTTGCTTATGGCAGAACTTTAACAAAACAGAAATAAACAAGTATATGAGTTAAGTAAATAGCTATAATAAAACTAAAATGGGTAAAATAAGAAATTCAACAAGAGAAATTCTTATGATAATCAAATTATGCCAAGGTACTTAATTATTCAAGAAAATGAGCACAATTTATAAGAATGTCTTTATAAAAAAAATTACAAGTAATGGCTTTAAAGAACTGGTGCGCATTCATCAACACCCTAAATTAAAAATAGACAAACCTTGTTAGGAACATATAAACACATTTGATGCTAGAAAAAGCAGATGACACTAAGCTCAAATAAAATAACATTAAAGTCAAGAAAACGTCTGCGTGATTTAAGGATCCCAGTGAGATCAAATGGGTTAATACCATACAGTCCAATTTTTTTGTGAATAAATTTCAAAAAAGGAAGTGAAAAAGAAGCAAAGATATTACGAATAATCAGAAGGATGTCCTTCCTCATGAGAGGTTCGCCGCCAGTGACCTTGATTTTGTCAACACCTTCCTTAACAAAGATCTTGGCTAGCTTGTAAATTTCATCAGAAGAGAGAACATTCTTGAAATTTGATGAAGGCAAATGGTCCGAAGCAACACAATACTGACCTTACAGATGAAAATATGAATGTAAAAGATGTCAATTTATCAAAAATCTGTAAAAACATTTAAAGTTGCACTTTTCGGAAACCGAAATTCTCAAATAATTGTGATATCTTCCAAATGCATCTGTCAAAGTCGAAGTGGCAGTAGTGGAAAAGAACTTCTAGGCAAAAAGTTATGTAAATATGTGGAAATATACTAAAATTGTTAAAACCAAATGCACGTTTTCAAATCCGTATAAATTATATTCAGGGGTCGCAGTCTTCTGCTTTGCGAGTTGGCGTTGAATTCAGAAAAATAAGACCAACTCTGACCCTGACTAGACGCTTGTGTGACGCATATAGTCAAGTCTGTTATGGGAGATCACATAAGGTAAAAATAAAAGTTGTCTTTGGGAACAGGTGGTGGCTTATTGAAGATAGAATAAGCTCAGTCAAGATGAATTAGCAAGAATTGAAGCTCGCTGTAATAGACAGGGCTTAAGGAATTTGCTTTTGGTGTACCAAAGATTTATGTGTGTCTACTATGTGTAGCATGAAATATATTTTGGGGAATTAAAAAACAATATAATGGAAATAAATTATCTTTTTCATGAAGAGTGTAAAGTCATTTGATGAAGTTATAAAATACGAACATTTCAAATGTATACAATTATGTTAAGTGATTGGACATTTCTCCAACAGGCATGACCAATTGGGGCGTTGCTAAGGTAGTGTAGATGCCTAGATTTTATACCATAAGTTTTTAGTTCGAATAAAGCATCAACCTTTTTTGTTCATAATTCGACACCATAGGTCCAATTCTGTGTTCTAGAAGGAAACACCACACAGTACATACACAAAATATTTTTATTACAACAATTTTACACAGCCATAGTTTATCCAAAGAAAATTTTTGACAGTATTATACATGCCAACTATCCTGATTTTTGCGGGATTATACCGATTTAGAGACCTCACCCCGATTTCGGGGTCAAAATCTTTCTTTTTTCTATATATTTAAATTTATAAAATATCTTCCAAACTCAAAAGCTAGGTGTACAAGAATTTCCCATATGGTAAAAAGGATCGAAAAGTTATGAATTTGAAGCTAGACAACACATGTTGAAGGCTGTTAAAAGAAGACATGTTTGGTTTATAATAAAGAAATTATTGAAAGCATTTTTTTATTATAAAAAATTATATACTCTGTCTATATACATTTTTGTACTCGTTTTAGTAATCTTACCTTTTTTTAAATTGTTGAGAATAACAACGCATAAACTTAAGTATCATATAAAAGAAATGAATATATATAACTATTTCAAATTTTCAATAAAATAGTTACTATTGATATTTTTATGATGTTGAGAACTTATGAAAAAATCATATGTGTAAGTTATAATACGCAATGAAGAATCTAAAAAGTTGGCAAGTATAAAGTACATAGATTTTCAGAAGCCTTTGTAAGGTTGAACAAGGGGAATAAAAATGGTATTTCTTATTATCAAACATTTTGCTTAATTAATCTTCAAATATGATTGTCAAGATCCATTTTTTAGACACAAGCGATAATGCAAAACAAGAGAAGACAACGATGAAAAAAATATTTCAAGTAATAAGGTTCAAATTTGGGATCGATTGTGGATGAGAAACGTTGACAGTTGTTGGCTTGGTTAACGTATATTAAAAATACACACAATTATTAAAAAAAGACATTTAAACAGTTCTTGTTTTCCATCAAAAAATATTACTGGTCCTAACTAAATGGGAAAGAGTATTATTCAATGAGAAAAACAAATTGTAATTCAAACTTATACAAAATGAAGCATACCTTAAAATATTTGGAAAACATCAAAAAAGAGGATTTTGCAAAATAACACTCCAGCATTTCACAAGGATCTATCATTAAAAATGCATTAAAAAAGAAAATATCCCTACAACACGCCTATTCTCTTACTCTTAGACGCCTTTAAATGATGCTGACGATTTCTTGATTTTAAAAAACTAACCGTCCATCTGCTTATCATTTTCAATAAATTTAAGTGTTAATATTTGTAACACATATTCAAAATTTTAGTTTTTAATTTATTCTTTAGTATGAAAAATTGTATTTTAAATATACAGGGTGTCACAAAAAATGTTTAAATATTTTTATTTAAAAATGTAAAAACATGTAAAGTATCATTTTATTATTTTATCATTAATTATATTTTTATACATTTAGAATACCAAGAAGAAATTTTATTTTGCAATTATATAAAAAAAATAACATAAGTTGTAAATTAAATGAGTATTTTTTTTTAATTAAATGTTTCTTATTTTAGTGTATCATTCATTTAATATAATTGAGGGTAAAATCAAAAAGTCAAAACATTTAGAATAACTGTTAACGTGTTTTGTTTTTTTGCAAATTCAACCTCTGAAAACAAGAATGACAGCCAGACTAAACTTTGAAGAAAGAAAATTTATTCTAAAATGTTACTGGAAGTGTGAAAAAGCAAATAAGTGCAAAGTCAATTTAGGAGAGAATTTCAAAGAGAACCTCCAACGGGAGTTACCATCACTCGAATAAGAGATAAGTTTGAAGCTGATGGAACTGTTCGAAACGTTCACAAACAGCGTTTCGGACGGGTAATTACCCCCAAAGGGTAATTAGCTAATTTCCAAGGGGTAATTTTAGGCATGAAAAAAACCTTCGATCAAATCAAAGTGTTTCTCTCAGAACAAAATGGCAAATGTAAAAAATTATTGGATGATGTTCAGGGATCCTTCAAACTCGATCTTGCCTACTTAGCGGATATTTTTGAAGCCTTGAATAGGCTTAACCGTCAAATGCAAGGACCTGAGCAAACCATCGTTATGCAGACTGATGCGATCAAAGCTTTTCTCGATAAACTTGCCTTCTTGAAAAGAAAAGGGAGAGTTAGCTTTTTTTCATCGCCTTAAATGCGGTTTTTAAGGATAACACCTTTGAGTTCTCAGATAATCGAAAAAAGAATATTGTTGTTCATTTAAACATGTTTCAAAGTGAGTTTAAGTATTATTTCTATGAGATTGGAGAAGAAGAAAGCACACAAGTCAAACTGGCCAGAAACCTTTACCGTTGTGCTGTGAATGATCTTCCCGAAGGTATTCAAGAAGAATTTCTGGAAATCATCAATAACACTTCGGCAAAGGAAGAATTTCAAGAGAAAAAAGATCGGAACATTACAAAATTTGGGGCAAAATGTTACCCATTTTTCCGAAGGTTTCCAAATTTGCCTTGAAAATATTAATTCCATTCTCTTCAACATATCTTTGTGAAACTGCTTTTTCGAGTCTATTGATCATAAAATCCAAGGCTAGGAATAAACTCGAGCTTGAAGCAGATATTAGATGTGCTCTGAGCAAAACAGAGCCCAGAATTGATCTACTCACCTCTAAAAAACAAATTCATAATTCTCATTAATTTAATTTAGTAAAAAATTTTTCTTTTTCAATTGTATTTTTCCGTTTTTTTGAGATTTTTACATATAAATCTTTAACCATATTATATTGATCATCGGCCAAGTGGATGGTAAAGGGGCAAAAATTGAGGTATTTAAAGTGATAAACATTCATTGGAATGTTTGGATAGAGAGGGGGTAATGACTGAAGTAAGCTTTTGAAGTTGATTGTGGGGAGTGATGAGGCTACTTTCAAATTAAATGGTTGCATTAACCGCCATAATTGTACCTATTGGGGACTTGAAAATCAACATGTTTTTGTCGACCGTCATGTCAATTTACGGGGAGTTACAGTGTGGTACGGTTTATCAAGAGGATTAATTAGACCGTTCCCTTTTGACACTACTGTAAGCGGTCACATTTACTTGAATTTGCTGCAACAATCTGTTATGCCAAGCATTAGAGAAAATTTTGAAGATAAAAAATTTTATTTTCAGGAAGATGGGGCACTTCCACATTACCATTGTGATGTTAGGTCCTTCCTTGATGAACTCTTGCCAAACAGATGGATTGGACGAAGGGGTTTTGTTCCTCCCCGTACACCAGACATCACACCACTAGATTTTTTCTTATGAGATCAAGTCTACGCTACAAAACGTACAACAGTCACTGAATTGAGAGAAGTCATTGAATATGAATGCGCTTAAATACCTGAAGGAATGTTTCATGATGTGTGATTCCATCGATTGACGTTGTAAGCCGTGTCTGGATCAAATGGGAGTCAGTTTCAGACATTTATACATTTTTTGCGACACCCTGTATAGTATCTTTCCAGGAAATTTTTTATATATACATTATACATACATGTACCAATTTTTAGACAGTTAGACAAATATTAATTTTTACATGAAATAATCTTTTTAAAGTTAAGTCTTATTAAAGATCAACTTTTTATTTGAGTTAAGGAAAAATATACACTTATCAGAATGAGTTCTATAGGTGCGATACTGAATAAGATATTTAACTTTGGAATTTTCAAAATTTCTTTAATAATTTATTTTTCACAACCATTTTATCTTCATACTCGAGACACACATCATGTAATTTGCTTCGATGAGGTCTATACTCTATATATACACCAATTTTAAGGAAGTTAACAGTAGAAAAAATTTGTTAAATTAACATGGAACTGAATATCTTTATAGTAAATTATATATTTCTAAATAAATAAATGTAATTTTAACATTGTTGTGAGTATTAAATAAATATACGCTAGGTGTAATAATAAAAAATAATTAATAGACTATAAATTTTGTATAAATTAAAAAAAAAATTTTAGAAAAAAAAGAAATATTTAAAATTAAAAACTTTTTTTAATTAAGTATCATTTTAAAACCTAGACTAAAAAATTATTACGATTTTAAATTTAAAAAAAAATTAAAAAAAAATTATTTTGTAAAATTTTAATTAAGTAACGATGGTTTTTCAATCTTTCTAATAAAATTCTATTTTTAAAAGTAAGCAAAAAATATTATGACAATGAACTCGTATTTAAGAGCAAGTCGTTACAGAGGTGTTTCAAAAATTATGTTTTTCATCATGAGAGTATTATAACTTGTTTATTTTTTATCGATAAAATACAATTTGATTATAAAAAATCAATCCTATTGAAATTAAAAGTTTTAAAAAGTGAATATTTATTGGAAATATTACTAAATTTAATTAATATTAAAAAATCATTACCATAAGATATAAAATAGAAATAAACATATATTCTCTATACATAATATATCAACATTTTAAATTAATGTCGTATCTGAATGGTGAGACAAGTCGTTTAAGAGAGTTATAATTAAGATAAATATTATTTGTGTATATAAATAAAGTCGTATCTTTGAGGAAATCGTATTATATAGGTGTAGTATTTCAGAGGGCATGCTGTATATCAATATAATGACTTTTTCTTATAGTGTTGAGACAAATTGTTGTCAACATGAAGCAGAGCATTTGATGTAAGATTAAACAGATCACAACTGGCACTGTTTTATGCGAAGTGAGAATTTGAGAAAAGTTAAAAAAAATACCTATTTTTAAGTTCTATTAATCAATGTTAAAATTTAAATAACTTGTTCTAGTTTATAGTGTAGTAAATGTATACTGTAAATCAAGAAATTTACGTAGAAATTAAATTTTCGCTATTTGTGAGTATAAAAATTTTTTACGTAGTATTATTTTCCCGAGCAATCATATATTTTCAAAATTTTCTTCATATGTTATATTTATTTTTCTCTGCAGAGGTTTCAGAAAAATATACTCGAGAGTTATATTTTCGTGAAATATTAACTTTTGGCAAATATTTTGCAAATAAGTATATTGCAAAAATGTCATGATTTACAGTATTTGCATGTATAGTTTTTATTTAACTACACTCATTAACACAGCACTAAATGAGGTCAACTCAACTTATAGGAGGTCCCAAGCGCAAATATATTATAAAGTTAAGCGTAAGTAACGCGGTGGACCATTAAAAATTTTGCCTAAACCAAAATATGACGATTTGAATATTTAGCGATGTAATTATCTATATTGAGAACATTAACGAGAAAAATCTATCACATATAAATTTTGAAAAGATGAAGTCAAAAATGAAATAGATCTAGTTCAGAGGCAGGAAACATCCAGTCTCCGGGTAATATCCGGTCTGCGATGACTTGAAATCCTGCTCAACAATCTCTTTAATACAAATAAAGCAATTCTACCCACCAAATTTCACCAAGAGTTGCAATAAAAAAAATTTATCGCCAAAAACATTACACATCTTTAAATCATCCACATCTTTCCGGCCCGAAACAGCGTCACTTTGGTGATTTTATTCATAAAAAATATAATTATTGTCATTGTGTTATATTCATTGTAATTGAGAGGCATAATTATTAATGCAATAAAATTGTTTAGCAATGGTGTCGTGGTATGTAAAAATTTGTTTGAAGGCAAAATTTGATTGTTATTTTTAGCTTTTATTAGATATTATTAAATTTCAGTTCTCATCACCTTTCTGCTATCATATCTGAAATCCTGCATTTAGAAGTTCTTAGTGTAGTTCCAATCAATAAAATAAAAGTAAAGATTAGTATTAGACAAAGTAGCTTGCCCACTGAAACTATGGCAAATTATGGCACAGATTTTCTCACGGTAATGCTAGTCAGTTGGTAAATGCGCCTCTATTGTTCAAAAAAATAGATTTAATAATTGGTTCAATATTTTTTTTCAAAATTATTTCTATTACTTTACGAAAATTAAACAAAAAGTGTTTAAGCAATTACAGGGTGTTTACCTTTTAAGCTTTCAACTTATCATATTTTTTTATGTGTTGCAGTAGAAAATAAGTTATGCCACTATGCATTACTAACTATGCTTTTAATACACTAGCTTCACGAATTCTATAGTGAA
Organism: Nectonema munidae; assembly: GCA_030549495.1. Lineage (NCBI taxonomy): Eukaryota > Metazoa > Nematomorpha > Nectonematoida > Nectonematidae > Nectonema > Nectonema munidae. Next base: position 405,320 of record JAUIRK010000923.1, read on the forward strand.
ATTATGTGAGAAGTTAATTGTAGAGGATTTAACTGTTAAAATCGTCATAATTTATATTCTTGTTTTGATCCACCCATTCATCCAGGATCAATCTAACTTTGGCTTTTCTAATGACCGCTCTGACCGAACTCTAGCTTTTCTCATTTTTTAATTTATTAACTGCCGATTTATAGCTTTAAATCAAAGAATAATTTCCTTTTTCTAATCAAAGATATAAGCCTCAATGGTTGTTAGTGTGTACCTCTCTGCTTAACAGTTGAAGGTCAGGGGTTCGATCCCCAAGGCTTCCAACTCTAAAAACAAATTCACAAAAACTCTGATTAACCATCTTAAGAATAATGCGAGCATATAGCCTTACGGCTCAAAGTGCTTTGATATCTCCAACCAACCAACCAAACAATCAAAGATATACATAATTGGCTAATATGACATTTATTTTATATTATTTACTAATCTGAACCTATATAAAATTTTTATAATTTTAATATTTAAAATATATTATTTGTGAGGGTATTTGAGTTAATCTTAAAATATTTTATTTTTTTGACCTTGTATTTTTTCTTTTCTTTGCAATTCCATTATGGATAAGATTTAACTCCTCTGAGTTATGATTGATTTCAATAAGATAATGTTTTATGGAAACTGTTGGTGAATTTGAATATAATAAGAAAGATTTAATTGGTCATGGTGCTTTTGCAGTTGTTTTTAAGGGAAGATATAGAGTAAATCTTTTGTTTTCATAATTTCAACTTGCCTAACTTAAAATTCTTAAAAGAATTTATTTATAAAGCGTTCGTTCTTCTCAAAGCTAAATTCTTTCATATTCCTTTTTTTGAGTTTATATTAAGTGTTTATAAATATTTTTAATTTTTTTTCGTGAAATTTATTTTAAAATTCGAAACTAACATTTTTTTTGTTAAATTATATATATATTTTTTACGTTAACCACTATTATTTATTTTCTCTTATTAGCTTTAATAGTGCCTACACATTTTTATGTTAACTGTTTTCCAATTCTCCATGGCGAAATCGGTAGTAATGTTAGAATGAAGAAATTGATTTTTTTTTAATTTATAAATACATCTTTTAAATAATCAAACTTAAATTTAGATAAACCATATTTTTAACATAAATATAATTCACATATCAATATATTTTTTTAATAAAACATTTTCAGCCATCACCAAAGACTAAAGTAGCATTGAAAACTTGATTTTTATGGATCAGAAAAACAAAGTAATTGAGAGGGTTTTCTACCTTTCATAGATGCTAAGAAGGCCAGTGGAGAATGGATATTTTTGAAACATTTAGACTTATTTTTACAACTTTCCAAAAATATACAAATTTCGTTATGAAAATAGAGTAGCATATCTAAATTTTTACGCTATTGCTAGCATTGATATCAATATATACATTGATATATTGAATTTGCTAAAAATATATATAAGATATCATTCCTGTTACATCTGTTAATTGTGGAAGAGGCATAAATAGATATAGATGATCACCATCGTATGAAAATTTCTGCTATGATAAAGCATTTGGGGAATGGTGTACTTGCAAAAATAGAAAAAAATCCGTAGTATTTCTTACTGCTACAATATATTAGCTGCCAATATTTGTCAAAACCAATATAATAATTTGTAAAAAATACAGTTTTGCTATTGAATTTTTTAAAGTTTTGAAATTAGTTGAAGTTTATTGCAAGTTCCGTAAACAATAATATGTATATATTGTCTTTTTTGCTGCATAGACGTAATTGTTGTAAGTACTATTTGTATATTTTAATAAACTTGGAAAGTTCTTAATGTAAATTTATTCAAATGATAGTTTTTTGAGAAATGGCTAAATGAAAAATGATTTGGGTAAAATACTGTTCGAAATGGCTGAAGAAGCGTAAATTGTAGCGCTAACTTAGTATGTAGTGATAATTCTTGAAAATTTATTGAGTGTAATATCTTATTAGACTTCATTCAACAGCGCACTTACTGTCTATCTTATAAATTTTTCAGTTCATTAAGAGACCGTCTATTCACAAAATCCACTTTTGAGGGCTTCTTAGGCATCTGTCTCTCAATGCATGCTTGTTTGAATAAACTTTGTTCTCCTGTACTACCTTATATCGTCAAATTCTTTTTTTTTAAAGATTCCGATTCTGATACATGATGTTAGATATAATAGGATATGACAAATTTTTGTTCCCTACCCTTTCTGCTTGACTTGAGTTTTTAATTTTCTAATACTATGTCTTTTATCAATTCAATTAAATCATTCTATTTTTTAAACGTTGAAAAAAAGTGTAGTTCCAGCCAACGTAAAGTGTATCATGGTTCTCATAAGGTATGTTTACAACTATAATGCAAACCAAATTGCATCAGAAATAGAGTCAGAGTTGGAATATCTTTCTTGCTCCGATTCTCAGCCCTGTTTAAAATAAACGTTTTCAATTACGGATTTTCTAAAAGCATTGCGTATCAGATGACTCTCATGCTCTACTTGCGTTTGACTAGACTACTGGTTGGGTTGATTTTGACGTTTTTTAAAATGTCTTCTTTTACTATTTGCAGAATAATGTAGACAAGATCGTTGCTATCAAAGCCATCACGAAAAAAAACATTGGACGATCTCAAAATTTGTTGAGTAAAGAAATCAAGATTCTTAAGGTAATTTCAGTTTTTATACTTATCCTAAAGACGTAAGTTTAGCATGCATTCATTTTTGCATCAGTTAGTTAATTCTAGTTTGCCAGTTTTTTATTATTAAAACGAATGAATATTCATTTCTTTTATATTTCAAAACTACTTTTAAAATTGAGTTAATATGAGATTTTTTTGTTAACCCTTTCACGACCAGAATTTTGAAAAATAATCATCTGCTTTCTTTTTTCAATGGGATTTAATGTATTTTTTGAATTATACAAATCAATACTTTTTTTTTTTAACAATTTGCTGACCTCGAATTATTATCTTTGAATTCGACTATTTCCGAATTCAATACTCCTCATATATTATCGGCCACAAAAATGAATGTTTGCGGCATATATGCAAATTGAACTCAGTTTAAATGGTGTTACTAACTCTACTTAATTCTGGACTTTGCGTTATCTTGTTATAGTGGTTTTTCTATATTGTTAAATTTGGTCTGAACATGTGCTTGATATTTAGCAGGGTTGCGGAATCAAAGTCGTAATAATAATTGCGACTCCGTCTCTGATTTAACAAATAGTTATATTCACTAGATAACCAAATAAATTCATAGACACTCTCTTTATCATTTTAGTCGAACGTCCTATTTTAGTCGAACAAAAATAGCTTGTAAAGGAACATAGCGCAGTTTACGAGTTGAAAGTTTTTTGAAGAAAACTAATTGAAAATTAATTACGCTAAATTTACTCTTTGAATGATTTTGTTTTGTCTTGGATAAAAATGGTTGTGTGCAATAACTTGAAAATCTTTTTGAAGAACAATGCAAGACAAATTAGTGATTGAACGATACTAAAGTTTTGTACGATGCTGATTCTTAAAAAATACACGATGCAGATTCCAATTCCGATACTTTTTTTTTGAAACTTTATATTTTCCACAAATCGGCTAAGTATTGAATTAGCTATTATCTTTGATTAAGTTGAGAAAACATAAAAAACATCACAATTTTCTATATTCTTAAACTTAAAACAAATGTTAATAATTACCTTGTAAATCTTTTACACAAGTGGCAAAACCATTTTAAAAACGATGATAAATCCGAACATGACATAAAATTCCCCCCTTAACAAATATGAACTCATCAAACTTTTAACAGTATTACTTATTTTACCTTCTATTCATGACTCAGTCAGAATGAAAATTCAAAAAATTATATTAAAAAAGTACCTCTATATTAACCCGTCAACAGCCAATGTCCCATAAGTAGAACGTAGACAAATCCGAATTTTTGATCGAATTCAAAAGAAATTGACCAAAATCGTCTGCTGTAAGTGCGCTGATCGGTTATTTGCATCACGAAAACACAAATAAACCACACAACCAACCTCTTTACCGCATTTTCAAAACGCTATTTTGTCTTGTGCAATTGATGCCAAACTAAAGACATTATTTACCTGATTACATGCTTTAACAATAAACCGAAGATCTACAAGATGCAAGGTACTAAAGAGCCCTCAAGTCTTTCTATTATCATTTCCAATTAAAACACTCTTTCCCAATTCACAGAAGTCAGAAATAAAAAAAGTATCCTAACCTTGTTCTTGTTAAAACTGATAGTTTAGATAAATCTACTAATTCTCTATATCGAAGAAATAATATTTTTATCTTATTAATAGATACAAAAACAGAAAAGAGTATTCAACAATAGACCTTGCTATGCATAAAATGTTAACCTTGTTTATTTAATAAAAAAATATCTTTCAAAAAATAATTGAAGAATCGCGACAAGGCATTGGGAGGTAGCAGCGAATTTTTCCGATGCGATTCCGATTCATGAAAAAAATCACGAATTCTTTCGATTCCGATTAATCGTCCCCATGCTACGACAAATGAAAACCAGGTAAACAACATTTTAAAAATTATGTTTGGTGAAAATATAGCAAGCATTTTGCATTGAAACATAAAGCAGAAGATTGTATGATTCAGGACATCTTTCAATGACTATCTAAAATCTACATTCAGAAACAACGTCGACATATTGTAGATGTCCTCACACTTTTAACATTAGTTATATGTTGAAAACTAACTAGCGACTCAGTAATTTATAGCTGATGTCTCTAGAGGCATTTTACATCATTTGAAGTTGGAGACTCCCTTAATATTTGAAACAGAAAAGCTGATGTTGCATAATTATAAATCTAGAAGTCGCAGTCGTAAAATTATCTCAAAATTTCTTTTAATTCCACAACCCTGATATTTAGTATGGAAAAAATCTTAGCTTTTAATTCAAGTTTCCTAAATTTCAATAGAACACACAATTAAATAATTAGAGAACAGCAAACTGTGTTTTATGGACGATATAACAAACAACCATACCCCTCGACGTTACAAAGTTTTGTAAACGTATGCATTGTCACACTCAACTTTGATCTCAGCATACCTACAGGAATAGGATGGATCTTTGAATGTGGACTTATTTAAAATACATTTCTGGATTTTGTTATTTACACTATTTCCGAAATAAGGAAAACGAATTTTATTTTGCCTACTTGGTGTATCTTTGTGAGAAGAATAATTCTACTTATATTTGCTTTGAAATGTATTTTCAGCCATCTTGATATCAATTTCTTCTGAACACCAATCAAAATTACTTCTTAAATGTTTATTAATGCGTCTATGGAACCCTTATAATTATTGTAATGGGATACCGCATTTCTTAAAATTTTGTTTCCATTTTTATTAAATATGTTGTGGCATGCTCATTGTCATTATTTTTGATTTTAAAAACTCTGCGAAATTGTGAAACAATCAATCCGAACTTTATGTTATAATTATGTAGATAATCATAGCGGATTAAAATATCAGATTTAGCAGGCTTTTCATACACAGATGTGATAAATGACTTTTTCCTTTTAATACAATTTATATCTCCTTGACTCTATTGGCTACGTAACTTAATGGTAATATTCTAAAATATTAATTTTATCAAAGCCTATTTCCTTTGTAAACTTCAATCCAAATCTATTACCATTAAACAAGCTGAACAGATTTTCCAATTTGTCCAAAAATGGGGTTAAACTAATAAGATATCTTCGGTCAATATACCTCATATAGAAGAGCGGTTTTAGTAGGCATTCTGTTTCCAACTTATTCATGCATAGCTCGACAGATGATAAGGGTATTCACGATTGGGAATCGAAGCCATCCCATCTCGATCGAGCCCCCCCCCCCAAACCCCTGCCCCCCCCTCTGTCGACAGTTTTTTTTTTTGGGGGAGAGTGGAGACACAAACCCCCCCCCCAAAAACCCTCTTTTTTTGGAAAATTTCCCCCAAAAAAATTAAGGATTTTCCCTTTTTTTAAAAAAAATTTGTTAAAAAAAAAAAAGTTTGTTTTTTTTCTCCACATCGACTTAGGGCCGAAAAATACGGTATTTGAATGAGACAAGTTTGGCTTTTTGATTGCTTGTAGACTCTACCTCTACAAAAATCACGAAAACAAATGTTAATCGCTTTAATAACAAATCAAACCAAGTCAAAAAGAACACTATGCTATAAGTTAATTTTTCTCTACTTGTATAAAACATATTTTAAACCTACTACTGATTCTCTTCAAGTAGCATCGATTTACAAAAGGTATTGCTAATTTTTCACTCAATCAAGTTATGTACAAAATCAATAGCAACAACTCTCATCCAATCATAATTATTACTTCATATATCAATTAATTTTTTACGTAATGCATGCATGATATGCTGCACACACTAGGAAATGCAAAGAGCAAAATATTTTTTTGACAAAAACATTTGCGACTGACTAAATGATATGTGTGTGTTCTGATCAACATAAGTGTAAATTCGGAATGCGTATTATTTTTGCGAATTCCACTGACTCGTATTCCGAAACTACTATTGTGGGAATCCTAAATTTGAAATCGTTCACCATTCTTCTGAGATTGTGCACGCGTTTCGAATGTTTGCATTTAATGTATACGTGATTTCTAGCGTCCAGTCCAGTGCTCGTTATTTCACTGTGCCCCTCCTTGTGTACTATTGATCTCAAGTATTGAAAGTTGTTTTCCAATCTTAGTATTGATTATATTTATATCCTCTACGCTCTTCGCTGTAATATGATAATGCTATTATTTTTTCCTCGTATCGCATTTGTGATTACTACAACTAATTAATTGCAAGAATCACTCGCGCTTATCGATTTTTCCAAGTAACTTGAGCATTTCATTTCCCATGGTTAATACTCCATTCAACTCTATATGCATGGTGGCGTATGTTTGTGCGAATTCATACGAAATCATTTTTTATTATGTATACTACTACTTACTACCATTCATCCAACATGATTGTTAAGCCCTTTCGTAGTCATTAAATCCTTTCAGTGATTTTCAAATTTTTTGTTTCAAATTCAAACGATTTTCTAGACACAAATTTCAAACACTTTCAAATTTTTATTGTTTCTCCTGAAGAGGGACATTTAATTCACTGAATCAATCTTGCAAAATCTTCTTTAATCTCGGATATAAATCTGTTTATCCTTTGAGGGAAGTTTCATTGATTGCAATTTTGATATGATGACATTCACGTGAATTTTATCTCTTCAACGGCGATTTTGTGAATGCGCGTTTCATTCATTTAATTTCAATTTCGTTTTCGTATGTTGAATATTACGCATGGCTATCAATAGAGGGCAAGATTTTCCTTCTAAAACATTTTCATATGGGTAGCGAGGTTTCCTCTATTTAGAGCCACAATCCTTCGATGTCTCGATACGTGAAAAAGAATCATATGTGTAATTTGAAATATAAATATTTTTCCAGTGGGAAAATGACGACATCAACTGTTTTCCATTTTCAATTAAATTGTCTTTTCGTTTTTTTGCATATCTTCTCTTTTCACTGAATTATTCTGGTGAATCAAATGGATCCCAGCTCCTTTTCTCTCAGCCGTAGTAAGAGTGGGCGCGGAAGGCAAACCTCTGCTCTGAAAGACATCTTTTATATGTAATAATCGGCAAATGGCTCTAGTGGTTAAAGCGTAGACTAGCTATCCCTATCATGTGTCCACTGTCCAGTCATGCAAGAAGATTCCTCCCATAGATGCATAAGCGACAACTCAAAAAATACAGGAAAGATTTTAAAAATAATTAATACCTCCTTCCACTTAAAAACACATCATACTATAGACTTTAGAAATGTAGTAACAGTTCCTAAAATTTATTTTCTCATTTTGTATTCACCGTTTTATTTTGAGCAACTTCATTTTTGGAACAGGCCTCACAGCGGAGGGGGTCTTTTCACGCCTCAAGTTGCTTAGGGGTTCTTTTTTTATTATTTAATAATTTTTTATTAAATTATAAAAATTTTATGATTATAACATTACGTTTTTTATAAATTATATTCAGATGAGTCTAATTTCTCGAGAACGGGAGAAATGAAGGCGATGTTTTCATTTCCAAAAATTTAGCATGAAATGCATATGAGACCTGGCCTGAGGGTTACAAAACCACAGTAATCACTTGCTTAATTTTTGAGCTGATTTGAGAACTTCACGCTTAGCAACTTGATTGCTTATAATTAAAAAAAAAGATGTACCTATATACACCTTTATTTTTGAGTTTTCAATGTTTTAAAGTGTTATTTCAAGGATCGGTTAAGCTAACATTCATCTGGGAGGCCGTTTATGATGGTAGATACGCCTCCCGCTCGTATTTTTAAATCGACTTCAAAAAATGATGATGCATTTTAGATGCGAAGGAATGGTATAAAATATTATTTTTTAAGTTTTCTATCAGCAATAATAATATCATAGTTGGCTGGCTAGTTATTTATAACGAGTTAGTTGGTTTCTTTCTTGGTCAGTGTTATTATTGGAAGCAATTCAACTTACAAAAATCTGCCTTCTATCTATTACTGATTCCAGATACTTAAAAATATCCAAATTCTACTACAAACAACTAAAAATTGAAACATAATCAGCTATCGCCAATCCAAGCGATTTTGTCCCTGTTTTTAGTTAACTCAAGGTTTTCACGTTAACTCATTTTATCGACCAGAATAATCAGACGATATCCAATGTAAAGCAGAAGATTTGTATTAAAAGGCATTTATAATAGCAGACTATTCATATTTTTGTAAAGTCGACATATGTCGACCGACTGTGGTCGATAACCAGTTAATATAAAGCACGTTTTACATATTTCATTTAATGTTTTCAATTCTCCAGATGGCCTAGTGGTAAGAGCGTGGGGTCTTGATCAAGATGGTCTAGGTTCGTTTCCTGATTGGGCAACTAAAAAAAATCCATTTTTTATAGTAATTGTATGCTAAAAAAGAAAAAATCTTTTTGAAATATATACCCTAATTTTTTTAAAATAAATACATATTTTTTATTTTGCGCCCATAATTATAAATAATTAAAAATGTATGAAATTCAATTTATTATAAAACAAAAAGCACTTTTTTTATAACATATAACTTCTTGGAGAATTTTTTGATTTTCTTCATAACGTTTAGATTTTTGCTCAAAATAAGGTACACTATAAGTGTATCTAATCATTTTGATTCTTGTACTACACTTATTTTTCAAATAAAAATTTTCATTTCTTTTTTTTGCTCTTTCTTTCGTCTTCACTTTCATCAAAAACGATAATATCAATTTTAATTCCCTTCTATAACTCAAGAGAAAGTTTCTTGACTGAAGGTCTTGGGTTCGATCCCACATCAAGCCTACTTTCCTCCGTAACCCTTTGAAGCACACAATTAGATTTTTAAAAATAAAAAATTATTTTTTTATAATATTAACTAACTGAATAACTCTTGCTAAAAGAGATGGAGTTGAATCCACGGAAACTGATCATATGAATGGCATTCCTTGTTTTGAAAGGATGAAATTGATTATCGTGTTTTTGAAAGAGTAGTTTGCTGTCATTTTTTTCTGTTCATTTTTAGGAGCTGTCACATTTGAAGCATAAAAATGTGGTTCAACTTTTGGATTGTAAGGTATATATTTCTCTTTCTTCTTTCTAGGATGTGATAAAAGCATTTTTTTATTATCAATCTACTTGCATCCTTTTTTTTTAGGAAAATACAACGCACGTTTTCCTCGTGATGCAGGTTATTTTTCTTATTTTGAATTTCGGATCATTCACTTTTGCGGTCTGTCTTGTATTCTCCTTACAATTGGTTCTTTCATCTTTACTCTAAGTTGATTGGTTGGTTATTTAGTCAGGCACTTTATTTGCTTAGAAAGTGATTCATTTATTTCGCCATCTTATTGGTTAATGAATTAGTTTGCTTTTTTTCTTCACGAACCAAAAAGCAGTGATGGATAGTGATAGTAAATTGATCCTAAATTATTCATAAAGGCAGTCTTTTACATTTTGTGTTTATGTTTTAGTTTTGCAATGGAGGTGATTTAGCAGACTACCTTCAAAGTAAGATTCATATTTTCCACCATTTTCTTGTATTTTTGATCAGATGTTGTAGAATTTTATCTTCTTCACATTCACCTACGCTATAAAGAATAGTTGCTTTTAACTTCCTTTTTTCCTATATATTATTTTTATCCTTGAAAAAGTGATATGTAGCGAAAATGTTTCTTCTCTAAATGTTTAATTTTATGTTCAGAGTAAGCACAAAAGTCAATAAAGTCTTATTTTTTCCCAAGCACAAGAATAATTAGGCCTTTTATTATAATTTTTAATTTTTTTAAGCCAAAAAAGTGTAACTTCGATAAAAAGTAAAAAATAATAAAGTTAAAAAAGCAAAAAATTTATAATTTATATTGCTTTTCAAAAAGACAACGATTTACCCACGTGTTTTTAGAATCTTGTCAAATATCTTATTTTTACATTTTAATTTTTTTTCAAATGTGATCTACAGAATTTTTCCATCTGAAAACCATTATTTTCAATGAGGAATGAACTTCCTTTTAAACGCAGAGATTTTCTTCCTTAAAATATTATTCGATATTTATTTAGTGATTATGCCACTACTGTTTGACTTTTTTTTTTTTAATAATTTTCAACTAATAAAATTTTTTCAATAAATTGTTTTTCTTGTTAAAGCTAAACAATTCTAATTATTATTTATATTAACCCTCAATAGTTTCAATAATTTTTGCGGCACACGTGGCTTTAGGTGTACAAAGTGTAAACATGAGTTTAAGAAAGCATTATTTATTGATTGACAGTTGACAAATTTTTTGAAAAAGCAAGCAAATACTCTATAACATTTTTATTATTTTGGAAATGGAAAAAAATTTTCCTTTCCATTCATTGAATGCTTTTCAAGAGTGAAGCAAAAATGAGTGTACTTGAAATAGTGTTAGTTAAGTGTTTGACAGGCACTTTTATACGTTACATATGTTTGATATTTGAGAATAACTATTAGAAAATATTTCTTACATATCATCGATGATAACAGAAATATTTTCAATGTCAATGAGAGAGAAAAATTGTGAAGACAAAGGAATCAATGATAGAAATTTTTGATGTGTACATTTTGTACAGCTAAATCTTGATGAAGTTAATTTAAATATAACGTGTATAAAATTTATTATCATATTAATATTAAAAATTTAAATCAAAGAACATTTCTATCGAGAAAGTAACAGAGCTCTTCAAAACTCTACAGTTTTAACGGTTCGATTTTTTGTGTGCAAATAAGAATTTTTGACTTTATGATGATGAACGATTGTTATTGAGAAAATGAAAATAAACAAATTCAAAAGCTAAAATCGATACCAATCCCAAATTTAGAATCATATTAGAGCGCGGTTCGCCCTAAGATCTGCATCCGTTTTCCCAACATATGTTTAATATTTACTATGTAAAAAATCTGGACTTTTTATCACTTTTTTGGAATTCAAACACACAGACAGTTAAATTAATTAATTAAATTTAATTGACTTGAAGTGTTCTCGCTTGAAAATCTGAAATCTTCTCATAACTACTTTCTTATCTTCCTGAATGATCTCATTGAGGGCATAGTATTTCTGTCAGGAATTTATTATTCTCTGTCATCTTAGTTTTTCAATTCACTTTAAAATGAGGGAATTCTTTTCTATTTTACAGGTAAAACTACGTTGAGCGAAGACACGATTTCCATGTTCTTTCGTCAAGTTGGTAAATCCCTTGCACTTTAATACGCTTGAAAGCGAATTGCCAGCCACCGAATCACGTGACTTTTTATATTATTGTTTTTAGCTGCTGCTTTAAAAGCCCTCAACGCCAAAGGAATCGTTCATCGAGACTTGAAGCCGCAAAACATTCTTCTCTGCTACACCAAAAAATTTTGCGTATCTCCTCATGACATCACCCTCAAAATAGGTCGTGCATTTATCATCCCACTAACTCATTTTGTGATTAATCGTCTTTCTTTCCCTCTTTTTTGCAGCTGACTTCGGCTTTGCTCGTTTTTTGGGGGATGGCGTCATGGCCGCCACTCTTTGTGGCTCTCCAATGTACATGGTGAGTCCTTTGATGCTTCTCAAAATTTTCTACTTACTCACTCCACTCATCAATTAACTCACAAATAAATTCCACTCCTGCATCAATGAATACAACGTTGATAAATGTGTTTTTTGAATATTCTGAAAAAGCAGACCACTTTGCACTAATAATTACTACTGTGTGCTGCGATAACATATTACTCTATAGAAATATTTTGGATTACCATAAACTTCATAAATCTAAATTATAAAAAAAGAAAAGTATTTATAAATGCAGGAAAATAAAGGAGATCTAAAATTAGTTTTTTCTTTTTTCGCTTCTATTTCATCTTTTTTTATCTATAAAAAAAAGTCTGGAAAAAATTAAATAAAATAGAAAAGCGATGATATAGAATTGGAAAAAAGATTAAATAAAACAAAAATGATATATATGTAAAATATATTTTGATATTTGTTGTTATAACAAGGCCTTTACCTCAATATGCCTTCCTTTTATATAAATTTGATTTTAGCATCCTGTTCCTTCATTTTGTTTCAAATTATTTCTTTATAATGGTTAATTTTATCCTCCTTCTAACTAGTTTTAAGATAAATTTTGAACATATCATTTAGTGATGAGAAGATTAATTTGGAACCGCATTAATCGTGCTTTTTTCATGTGTTCCCATCCAAATCGCATGGAAAAAATTTTCTTCCTTTTTCGAATCCTTTATTCCATTTCCTCGAAATGGATAAACTCGCTAAAAAGTTGGACAAACATGGCCGATGGGCATTTGAAATCTGAAACGTTTCAAACGTTACACTAATTTTTTTAACCTTACTTTGTACATATAAAATTTTACTTTGAATTCTTATGTTTAAAATTTTGTCTAAAAAGGCAAAATCTGTTGTTTTGTGGGGGCGTGAGTAAGGGTGGTTAGATACAGGGTTTCTATAACTGAAGGTCTTGGGTTCGATCCCCCATCAGTTCCTCATAGTTCGATAATAGCGGCGCAATTGTGCCTTCCCAATGAAAACATCGCATGGTACCTTTATCTTTAAATTTTTGAGAATTTCTTTTAATAAATTGGTTGAAAGCTACTTATATAATTACACTTAATCCTTATACAACCAGGTTATATTTTATAATGCCAAGATCTATAGGATTCCTTATTTTTGTAGTAGTTTTAAATTAACTTTAGAACTAAAAGTCGTATTTTATGTCAACTCAATGAATGTATCTCACTCAAGCAATAGGTTGAAAATTATTACCTAATTAATAAAACTATTAACCTTTATTTCGCCACAATCTGCTCTTTAACACCGATAGACATTCTAATATACTTTCTTGTATTATATTATTTGAAAAGGCTACTTGCTGCATTACTTTTGAAGCGGCTTCCCCAAGAAAGATTTACTTTTTTCAAAGTATACGGTTTTACAAGTGTCTATATAATTGTGCCTGTGTTTCTTGTTTAGCTATTTCCAAACGAGGCCTAAACTACGCCTACATTCTTCTGTGAAACACTCCACTGCCATCAGGTCCTTAAATTTTGAGACATTGTTCATATCGTTTTAAATACCCCAAATCTTTTTTGCGTCTTATAGATCCTTCTTTTAAAGAGGGATTCAAGTTTTGGTGACTTAATTGACTCTGTAATCAGTCAGCATGCCAAAAAACATATTGTGGTTTCCCAACCGTGAAGAGTTTTCGTCGAAAAGGCACAATTTCGCCGCTTGTATCGAACTATGAGGAAAGAAGGCTTGATGCGGTATCGAGCCCAAAACTTTGAGTTATCGAATCGAGAATCTAAACAACCCTACTCACGCCCCAATGCAATAATATATACAGATAAATATAGTATACTAAGATGAAATTATTGGGATAGATTGATGTTAGAAAACACATTGTAATGATATGGAAATTTCCTAAAGTTTGAACAAAAATAAAGTGTGACAAAGTATTAACATTTCAAGACTTTTCTTACAAGGTTATGCGAACCTTCTGGTAAAGCTCTACGATCCAATATTGTTTCGCGACCAACCGTCTATGAACCTCTGGATTAGACGCATTTATAGGTCCTATAAAAAAAATTTAACCCTTATCCACACTATACTTCAACCAAACATTTTTACATAAACAAAGCTAAATTATGAATAACAAATTAAAGAAAAAGTATTGAACACAGTAGAATTGCAAAAGGACAAATTAGAACTAAAATTTTTGTTCAGCACTGCGTTCATTTGTTCTTCGCTGTAGTGTTTCCTACCCTAATATATTTGGTGATAACTTGTACTATATTCAATAAAATGCATGGATGATGCAATAATAATATTTAGCACTCTCTTATTAAGTCATACTAAATGTAATTTATATCCCTATTCAGGCGCCGGAGGTAATAATGTCCCTTCAATATGACGCCAAAGCTGATTTGTGGAGTATCGGAACAATCATGTTTCAGTGTCTTACAGGCAAAGCTCCTTTCCAGGTTTCCACTCTTTCTCACTCTCGATGTTAATTTTCTTGCTTTAAGTATCTTTTTGCTTTGCTAGTGTACATTTTTTATTGGAACTATTTCTCGCTTCACAGACCCTTAATTCTTCCAGCGTGAAACTTCTATAAAATTCACTTGAAAAAGAAAGCACTGCGTTTTAAATTATAGATAACAATTTTTTTGTTTTATATCAAATTATCTAGGTAATTATCTATAATATTATCTAAATTCTAACACTTGCATCTCTTTCATTTGTAATTCCATTTTCCGAAAAGTTCTATATCTAAACGATCTAGTTATGGAAAGAACAAATGTAGTTCAACTCTTTCAGGCGTTGCTTTGCGAAAATTAATTATCTGATTTTCTTTTTGAAGCAATTTTCATATAACTTAAAGCTGACGATTTTTTTCGTGCGTTTACTGGTGACCCATTGTGCCTGAAAATGTTAATAACACTATCTGTTTGCGGCATGCACATAGAGTATGATTGACTTTTTTTATTGCTTAAACGTTTAAGACGCATTTAAACACCAGTGTCCGATAAAATGAAAATTCTCTAATTTAAGTTATACAGAAACGCATTGAAAAAGAAAAGCAGACAAATAGTTTTCAAAATTTACACAGGTTGGATCGATATTTTAACGACGCTCATTTGCATATACGCATCAAGCATTGGTTTTTGTCTCCGAAAATATATTACCAGTATCTTTTGTTAGTCTACTTTTACGTGACGTGAACATATGCTAGATCTGTTATATTTCGGAAAGATTAATTTTTTGGTTTATTTAAAAAAATTCCTTTTATTTCACTACAGGCTCAAACTCCACAAGCTTTAAAATTGTTTTACGAAAAAACACCCAATTTGAAGCCAAATTTTCCTAGCGGCATCTCAGATAGCATTCGCGATCTCCTGTCCAATCTTCTTAAAAGGAATTCACAAGATCGCCTCGACTTCCTCTCTTTTTTCAATCATGCCTTCTTCAAAATTTCTATTCCGATTAAACCTGAGCTTCCAAATTCTCTAAACTCCCCTCCTTCCAAGGATAAGAGGATTTTGCGAAAGGAGGCACACGTCACTTCTCCCAGCCAGCAAAACTGCTCTGATCCCAAAAAAGACTTCTTGTTGAATGACTTTGTCATTGTTTCCCCCAAGGAAAGTAAGCCAGAGTCTCTTCAACCAACCACCCCACCCACTACCCCCAGGGGTAAATCTGAGGAAAAACTACCTGAAACACCACCTACCAAAACTTCTTCCTCTTCAAAGTTTCGCCCGCTGAAAAAGGCATTTTCTTTGAAGTCCACCCATCACACTCCACAGCGCCCAGTGCCTGTCTTGTCTCAAGCAGCTGCTTGGAAGGAAGCTAAGCGCAAGCGAAATCTATCTAACGTCTCCACCCTCCTAAAACCTTCTTCTGCTGCCTTGAATGCTGATGAACAACACAAAGTGGTCGGTGAGCAAGCTGATGTGATGTTGAGTACTGCTATAAAAACCTTCAAAATGGAGGATGTTACGCTGCCCAAAGTGCATTTTTCAGTGGGCGCAGACACCGCTACGCCGCCAAGCTTCACCTGCCTAAGTGACATCCTTGATTCTAACAGTACGAGCAATCCCTTTTTCAACTCCTCCCATCTGAATCACTATTGCCAAGATTTTTCTCCATCTCCAATCAGTCGAAAAAATTCCAATGTCCAGGAGCAAATGCTTCTTAACAACTACCCACAACCACAAACAGCATTTGCTTCGCCCAAAGCAACGACAACAGCCTTTTCCTCGCGATCTCCTAATCTTCCCAATTTCACTCCATCCCCCATATCTCGGTATTCTCTTTCCAAGCCCAATCTTTTTCAAAATACGTAAGAATACTTTTAAATCCCATATTTTGTATTGTTGTCTGTAATCTTGAACTCTTGGTATTAGTACACTGTGCTGTTATTACTAGTGTCGCACTCTACCTCTGACTTTGCCTATTGAAATTTATCCCTCAATTTGCATAATAGTTGATTGACAGGTGTTACCAATTTCTAAATGAGCCGTGTAAAATTTTTGAAACCTTGTCTCGGTGTTTAGATTAGTGTTGAATTAACATTCGTGTTAGTATTGGAATTAGTGTAAGGGTTAGGGCTAGTGTTCTCGCAATCGTACATCCAGTAGTGGGATTCAGCCGGTTTGTTAGAACCGTCTCATGGAATTTTGAGAGTTCCGCGAACAGTAAAATATTTATTTATTTATATAGTGGAGGCCGTACAGTAAAATAAGCACCCACAACATCATCATAATGATGCTTGTTTAACCATTATTTTAAAATTTTATTGGAAAATAATCAAAATTGATCAGTTTATTTGTTGACAAATTTGACTTTTTTGTAACAGAACCGGTTGACAAAAAATTTGAATCCCAGTACTGCGTACATCTACATGCATGCATACATTCAATACATTTTTTGACGTTCTTGACAAAAAATTCCTATTTTTTTGTATTAACACACATCTAACACAAAAAACGTTCATGCATACATACATAAATAATATAGATTAGAATTTATATAATAATAATACTAAAAAAACTAAGATACACAAAGCGTATTTCTAGGCCATATGTTCTTTCTGTTAGGTTTTTCCTCACAGGGGTGCCTTTTTAAATTTTCATCTGTTTTATTAGGTCTATTTTTTTGAAATCACATAAAATGACACAACGTTTTAAAGTTTAATTTGAAATAAAAGATTTTCCATACGTCAACCATTCCCAATGCTAGTCAATCCTGATTTTGTTTTAGGATTACCGTTTTTATCTTCATGGAGTCAAGTGCTTACGAAACGCAATTCTATTTGCAATTTTTTAACGTATCATTTTGAGCTTTGCTAAACTACTACTTTGCTTTCTGTTAAATAAACCTCATGAGTTATTTTTTAGACGCGTAGATAGCACTAAATATTTGAAAGGAAAGTGTACGCATTCATATTTTTATTTCTAAGCTGTGTAAAGTTTAAAGGCTCCCGCAAAATAACGAAGCCAATAGGACTTTTCATCATAAAATATACCACTAGTTGTATGGGATTACTTATATAAGTATCTCTCAATCAATTTACTAAAATAAATTCAACACATTTTTCATTTTCAAATAAAATTATTTGGGATAAAAATTTGAGCAACAATAATGGAAATAAGAAAAGCCAAAATTTTATGGCTGAACTAATTATATTTATTATTAAACCCATCTATAAGATGGGATATGGAAGATTTTTCATGAGAATTACAAATTTTAATTTTATGACACTTTTTAGCGCACATGATCTCTCTCAGGTTGCTTTGAGTAGAAATTTGAGCCCATCCCTATTTATCAGATGGATAAAATCATTATTAATTATATCAAGAAGGAAAATAATTTTATCGGTTGGACTTAAATATAAAACCATTTTAACCACATGGAAATTTTGTATTCATTTCCTATGTGTATTTATATATTGACAAAAATACGTTCGTGATGAAATAGAGAAAGGTCGATTTGCTAAATGCGATGAAAATTGCTCGAAAATGATAAAAAAAAATAATCATGACCACAAAGTAGTCAAGAAAATTGAAGGAAACAATGATATATTCCACAAAATTGAGTTTGTACATCTGTAACTCGTAAACAGAACTCTTAGATACGGCGAAAGATGAAGAGTTTTTAAAACTACTCATTAAGATTGAGATACAGTCAAACCTGCTTCAATAATAATAATCAGTTTCGATTTTTCCCAACTAATCCTCATTAAGCTTATCGGAGATGAAGCAAAGATCCGCTCCTAAAGATCACTTTTGACGTAACTGATTTTTTTCCTAACTGAACATGCTACTGTATTCGTTAGATTACTGCTGAAAAGTACATAGGCATTGCTTAAAGTAAAATTAGTTAAAGTTTCGCATCACGTGAGGCAATTTCTATTCATGTGAGACTTAAAAAATATACATAAAAATAATTTTATAATTTTTGTAAAATTTCAATTTAAGCAACGCTTCTATCAAAATCCCTCATTTGCTACATGTTGCGTTCGTTCTTGAAAGTTTTTGCCACAATATTTGTTAAAATACTCAGAACTGTTAATTTCCTCTCATATTGATAGATCAAATAGAAGATTAACCATGTGCCACTTAAATATAACAATTATATATATTAAAAGGTCTTTTGAAGTTTTCGCTGCTGCAATAATACGCTGGGATAGTGTGCTTTAAACTATCGTTTATAATACCTTTTTCTCTACTTTTTTTCAGGAACGTATTTCACGAAAATAGAAATATTTTTGCCACTTCCAAAAACAGTACTCACTTTCCTCCAGCACTCTCCGAAGAAACTCTTCTGGAGAAGGATCAAATCGACTGCCTGTCAAAACTCAACTTCGTTCGTGTCCTGTCCACCTCCATCATTTCCCTGTGCAAGGCCAAATCCTCGCCCCTCTCCTCCTTCATCGACCCCGCATGCAACAGCGACAGTCGGCGCACCGATTTCGAGGGCAGTGACGAAACTGCGGGGCCGAACGGGAGTGCAAGCAGCAGCAGCCACTCTTTTGGTGCCTCCACCGACGTCTGTCTTCGCTACGCGGAGTGTCTCGTCCTCATCCACCACATCATCTCTATTCTTTCCTGTTGCTTTGCCCTAGCCCACGACGATATCAAGGCGGGGTCTTATTTCCAGTCCCCTGTCCACTCCTCCACTCCCATCAAAAATGCCCTAAAAGCGCTCTATCTTCTGTACAAACAGGCGCTCCAGATGTACGAACACCTTTTGAAGAATCCGCACGTTGTGATTGCAGCAACTTCCGTGAAGTTTTCGTCTCTCGTTGTTTCTGCGGAGCGTATCTTGTTTGAGCACGCGATCGAGCTTTGTCAAGCGGGCGCTTTGGACGAGTTATTCGCAGCCACTCCCCAAGACTCCTTCAAGAAGTACTACGTGGCTCAGATCATCTTTCACTCACTTCTTCAGGAATTAAATTCTCAAAGTGATCAACTTCTTTTGAGGAAGTGCAAAAATGCCATTCAGAATCGCATTCTCAAAATCACTTTCAATAATCTCGCCCAATCATGATGATGATGATGATGTAACGCTACTACTATATATTTTCATCATTATTTTTTGTGAAAGTATCTGTCTCATCATCCTATATATTTTTAATTCAAAATTTCAAATTTGACTATATATTTTTACTATTCAATATATTTTTAACTACCTTTCACCATCTTTTTATCATCCAAATAAATAAAATATTTATCTTTTACATCAACTCTCTTCTTGAACTTGTTGTATAAAGAGAGATGATGAAAGGATTCGAACAACCCTTGGCTCTATCTTGCCTAAGGATCTAGACCATCTTATTCGATCTAGGCGCACATCGTTTAAATTTTAAGTAGAGGGGAGAATGGATTTTTTCAATTATTTAAACAGTCAAAATGTTTTAACACGGATTTTTGTATGATTTATATAAACATGTATTTAAAGTTTTTACTTTTTCAATTCAGAATCTATTTCGATAAAATTTTAGCATAAAAAGAAAATTGAAAATCATTATATCACGTTTTGAAATGGTTCTACTTAAGAGAAATAGAATAACTTTTGAAAAATAAAAGCAGTTTATTTTTAAATAAAGAATTCTTAATAATAACATACTGTTTTGTGACTGTCCATTTTATTTTGAAAATTAATGGTTCTTCCTTCTAATACGATGAGCGTTACGAGGGTGTAACTTTTTACCGAAGAGAATCAAAATCGTGAAGTTTTTAAAACAAACTCAAAATAATACGCTCTTCAATTCTGTCTAATCAAATTTAGACTTCGAAAGTTTTGAGAAAATTTGGCTTTTTACAAAACCTAATTAAAATTGTTCAGTAATGTCGTTACTTTACTGGCTATGTAATTATTATAATTAACAAAAATTTTCTGTATTAATTTAATTTAAGGAATAATTGCAATAAAGCAAAAAGCTTCAAGAAAAAAATTTGTTTTTTATTATTGGAAAACTTATAAACTCATTTTTTAACGTTTGTTAAAAGAATTTAAGAACACTTTTTAAAGAAAGTGTTCGAAGAAATAGCCTGCTTTAAACATACAAAATTCTATTAAAAAAAGGAGAGATTTCGTCTTGAAAATTTTGCATCTCAAACGATTATATGTTTTTTAACAAGTGGTGAAATCGATTCCTTAATTTTTTTTAGTTTTAGCCACGCTTCTAACTTTTTTCCGTATCAATAGAAATCTGTAATCAACTAATACATCTTGTATGATCATGAGAATGTTCATTTCCACTGATGCTTCCTTTTTTTATTATATGATATTACATTTATTTTCAAATAAATTTTAGTGTGTGTGCGTGTGTGTATAATATGAAGTCTAACAACACTTTTTAAAGCTAAAATTTATCGAAAAAATAGATTTATAAAATGATTTATACACAAAATTTTTATGTTATTAAAAATTGCCAATAATAAAAACTTAACTTTTACATAATAAAAGTAAAGAAAAATGAAATATTTACCTTTTTGCAAAAATAAATTATAAAATGAAAAATTTTGTTTCACAAGTTATAAACGCCAAAAGTTATTATGTATTCATTATATTAAAAATGAGTTCAAGACTGTCCGCAACCAAATAATTTCTAAAACAAAAGTTAAAAAAAAGAGTCCAAATATTTCTTGATGAATCCTCATTAATCTACACACTGAACCTTCATCATCACAGAAAAGAGTAAAACAAAGATTAGTTTATTCAGAATATATATATATAAAGATTTCTTTGCGCCTAAATATTTCATATTCTTGATAAAATTTAACAAGGATATAAAAAAAACTTTAAAACTAAATCAAATATAAAAACTTTTTTTGCATTGCGAGGACGGAACAACGCAATCATTTTAGAGGTAAGAGCTTTTTTTTTTATTATTATCTTGGAATGAATTCCAGCTCAGGCTGAATATTCGGCATCAAAAGAGGCTTCATCACTGCATTAACGGTATTGTGCGATTTTATTTTGAACGCCATTGTGATCTAAAAAGGTAAAAAAAGTTTATATTTGAAGTAAGAGGGAATCATTTATTTGACATTTAAATAATTTCACGCATGAATTTAAATTTATTTTTGATGATCTAAAGAAAAATCTGCTTTGAAGAAGTTTAAAGGGAAAGAGGGTACCTTAGCCAGGGTGATGAAGATTTCTTGACTAGCGATTCTTCTTCCTGGACACTTTCGGGCACCATGGCCCATTTGAATGCTATTTAGTTTGTGCGCTTCCACATTACCAGATTCCAGCCATCTTTCCGGGATGAATTCATCCGGCTTCTCAAATATCCGACTATCTCTACCCATTCCAAAGAGAGATCCCATCACATGTGTCTTCAAAAACAGCAAAAATAATTCATAAAATTTAAAAAAAAAGAATACTTCTATCGCTCAAATGTAATCGATACAAAATTTTTATAAACCAAAATCAGGATAAACCCCCCCCCCCCCCCCTTCACTAAAAAATTAACTGTAGAAAATTGGCTGAATCATATCCCTTCAAATTTTGTGACTTTTCCTAAAATCGTTAGCTGCATCTTTTGAAACCATTTTCATGGTAGTTGAATTACCCTTTCATGTCCAAAACTGTCAATCAAAATCAAAAAAATTTCAGCAAAATTTTGACATTATCTGTACTTAACCTTATAACTTAGGATCTATATTATATAATACCTTGAAAATTTATAATTATATACAGTTTGGAACGCATAACACTTATATATTTAATTTTTACAAAATCATGGCTACTTTTTAGAAAATGTCAATCAAAATTTTGATTGATCAAAAATATATCTAATAAAATATACCTTCAAATTTTACATATAATATATGTTTTTATACTAAATCGGTCATGCTGTTTTCATTTCTGGACTCATTTTTTACATTTAGGATTTGAAAATACCTATAAGTGTTAATCAAATTTGCGGTTTGCTTCTGAAAATTGTCTCCAAAAACATTCCTTCAAATTTTACATAAAATATATGTGTTATACTAAATCGGCCATGCTGGTTTCATTTCTGGACACATTTTTTACGTGTAGGATGTGAAAATACCTATAAGTGTTAATCAAATTTGCGGTTTACTTCTAAAAATTGTCTCCAAAAACATTCATTCAAATTTTACAATTAAAATATGTTTTTATACCAAATCAACCATGCTAGTTTCATTTATGGACTCAATTTTTGCAGTTTGAATTTGAAAATACCTATAAGTATCAATCAAATTTGCGTTTAGTTCTAAAATTTGTTTCCAAAAATATTGATTCAAATTTTACATGAAATATATGTTTTTATAGCAAATAGATCATGATGATTTCATTTCTGAACACAGTTTTCGCATTTAGAGGTTTTACTGCTAGTGTCAATCAAATTTGCGGTTTATGTCTGAAAACTATCCCAAAATATTCTCTCTAATTCGACCATGATAATTTTAATTTCTAAAATTATTTTTTGCATTTAAAGGTTTTAAATGTCTGAAAGTGTCAATCAAATGTTCGATTTACACCTAATGTCTACAGAAATATTTTTGAAATTTAAATAAAATATCTGTTTTTATGTCAAATAGAAGATGTTCATTTATGGACTCAGGTTGGCATTTTTATTTATTTTAAAATATCTGAAAGCTTCAATCAGATTAGCGGTTTACTTCTAGATACTGTCTTCAATAATATTTTCAAAAAAATAAAATATCTGTTTTATACTAAATCGACTATGCTTATTTTATTTCTGTACTGGATTTTGGATAATACGGTTAAAAAATATCTCGAAGTGGCAATTAAATTAGTAATGTATGCGTGAAAATCAGTTCTGTAAAAAAATTAAAAAAAATGGCTGTATATTAGGTATATAGTAAAAATATACTCTTTTTTTCTATATTTTGGCTTATAATACTTTCTACAATCATCTTGAGTATGAAATATTTATTTAAAAAAAACAAAACGTATTATAAAATCTTTTGAAAATTTGTATGAGAGAAGGAACCAAGTTGAAAACTATTAATGCTAGCTTCTTAGTTGTGAGGTAGCAAACATACCCCAAGCAATACACACGACGGTATACATCCTCAGTCATCGCCTACTTCATTACATCAAGTTTGATAAATCTTCTTTGAAGAATCGAAATACTATATCATTTTGCATTAAAATTTTTGTTCCAAATATAAACTCCTTTTCCGTACATTTTATTCTTCATCATTGACCAAATGGAACATCCTAAATAAGACTATTGGATGAGTAAATTATATATATTTAATTCTATGAAGTTATTTTATTTAGATGGCGTTAATATGTTTACATTATTTCCTAATTAAATTATCTTATAACATTATTTATCTTAATTTACATTGTCGTATAAATATTTACAATTAAATAACAAAAAATATATATATATCCCATATTTTTTCAATAATAATAGAAAATCTTATTGAACTTTACTACTAACTACATATTTTTACTAATCACTTGAATTTTCCAAAATTTGACGAATTCAAAGGTTTTTACGGTCAGGTTCTGGCGACCCGATTCTACGTGGTTAGTAATCAAGCTATCACTAGACATTAAGTTTGTTTCCCTAATTAGCAGCGTTCGTGTTAGGATAGTATCGATCACTCAGCTGTATTTATATATTGTAACATAAATTCTTGTAAAATAATATATATATATAACAAGGTTTAGCTATGCAGTAACAAGGGCCGGTAGGTGTTTAGTGGGATGGAAAGTCCAGGTAGACCTGGACTCAGCATTCCGGGCGGGCCACGATATCCGAAAGGATGGGTGCGAACGCCACAAACAACTTAACTTAAATTAAGCTGTGCGCAGAGATTCTGTAAGATGCTGATTGGTCAATTGTGAATGATCTTTTGACTTCACAAGCCTCCTTGTGGAGTACAAATATTTACAGCAAAAAAGCAGAATCGGGAGCCGGACTTGACTTAATGAAAAGCTGCATGCCGCTCTCAGAGCCTCATTTGCCCACTGTTGATATATGATGTGTTGTGACTTGTGTTCCCTGCTCTTGCTAGACCACAAATCTGCATTTCTAAATATAGTTTTTATAACAACTTAAATAATGTGTTATTTTTCAATGTTGTTTACAAATGTGAATTGATTATAAAAAATCAAATGGTAACAGTTGTAAAAATGTAGCGTATTTTTAATTATTCTTTTAATTAATTTATGATTTTAAACAAAAATTTAACACTTTTTACATTTTAATTTTAAATATAGACAGTTACCTGATTTTTAATTTGTCTGAAAAAAGATTTTGAAAAGATTTGAGAATATTTCGCTAAAAAGTTTTTACATTTCAAAATATGAAAAAAAGGTAAAATCTAAAAAAAAACGTGTCATAATTTAGATTAATTTTCTGATATCGTAAAGGGTGTATTCCATCCTCTTTCTTGTGTGGTGGCATATGAATATGATATTCTCAAAGAAAAAAAATCAGACCTGCAATTACTAAAGTTGTATTGAGCTTGTCGAAGCAGTGTTTGATTTTTTAAGAGTTTGCTTCCACCTCACTGATATTATAGCAGGGGATATTCTAATATTTCCAAATTCTGCTGTATCAAGCAGAATCAAAGCGATAAGAATTGTTTTCAATATAAACTTCAATAAACATTGCACTTAACATATTTAAACAAATTTGATATTCTACAGCAAAATGATTTGGTGAAAGTAACTTTGGTGAATTTTGAAAACTCAAAAGTTTATTCATAACTCCTCCCACTTCTCTGGTTTGTTCATCAGCTGGAAAACTAACATCTGAGATTTCCAATAAAATAGTAATAGATAGCATCAAATAGACTCACCATTTCAAAAAAATCCAAACACATATTTATAGAATTGTCGAACAAATCTCTATGTCGTATAACTTCGAAAATTAGCCTGAAAAATTCTATATTCGTAAAAAAACAAAAATTTCTATACTCCCAATTATACTTTAAATATATAAATATTTACTTTTTCCAAGAATACTGTTAAAAAGCCTTTGAAGAAAAATAAAAATCAAAGTAAGTATGGCTTTTCCTGGATTAGCGTAAAGTGACAAAACTATTGCAATTCCAGCTAAATACTTTTTGAATTAAAATAATTCTATTGATATGTGATATATTAGATATTTATTAATGACAGAAGATATCGTATTTATTATTATTGATTTGGAAAATTTAGTGCCATCCTCAACATCATCTAGCTTCGATCTGTTGAAAGCTATCTGAAGATCTGAAGCTAAATTAGTTCATATATAGACTATTTTTTATCTCCAAGATTAGTTTCAAGGAAAATTTAAAACAACTCTGAATTGATGTACTCATTTTCTTTCATTCAATCCAGATGTAGAATGCGCACCTCAAATTTAAAGTATACAAAACATAACTTATTAATTGATTACTTTCACTACAATAAAATCACTTTTTTTCGAAATTCATTCCTTTTTACTGATAATAATGTTTGGTGATCAAATTTATCAGGGAATTGAAATGGAATATACTTTATTTTTGTGTAGAACTGTAAACGTAACTCAGAAAGAAATGAACCAAAAAAGAGTTAAAAAAGTATTTTTAAAGAGGAATTTTTTTTATAATAACTTTAATTTTAATAAGAGAGTTTGTTACTCCTTTAGGAAGAAGATATCCTTCAACTGTGATGTCTTTAGCCAAAACCCTACTAGTGCAAACGGCAACTGGACAGAGTCTAAAAAGAAATATCCATTGAAACATCAACAAACTCCCATTTGAGGGAGGGCATGGCGTATTTTACCTGAAACTTTCTTTCAAGCAGCATCGCATGTAATGCAACTGTGATATGTCACTCGCTGTCAGATACTTGCGCTCCTTCAGTAAACTTTTTAATTCGAAATAAATCTTTTCTTGGCAATCTGCATTCTTGCTCAGGTTGTAGAGTAGCCAGGTGATGGAGTATCTCGTCTAAATCAACATATGGTATGATGCCTATTAAAATCAATTAAATTTTATTTTGTATATCGTTGAATGTGCACATTTTTGTCTTTTTTGGGAATTAGCCATCTCAGAAGTTCGCAACATTTTTTGGTGAATGGACACTGTATATGCTTTCTCAATGGTTAACTTTAAAGTGATTGTGGGTCCTCTTACACTTAACCAAACTCGATAAAATTTTAGAAATAAAAATTTTACCTAAAAAGAAACAAAATTTTGGGTTGGGAAACTTTTTTTACAAAAGTCAAAAAATAAGGGTCACCCTAATGGACAAGGGCAAAGAATGCTTTTTTGATCTAGTCATATTAAAATATAAAATTTCTTAGTTAAAAAGAAAAAAACTTTTTCTTAACATAATTAGGATATTATAAAGGTTTAATAAGACCTATATTATCTTATATTACCAACAAACAAAAATTGTATTTTATTTTTATAATCACACTTACAAAATAATCAAGAAACATATGATATACTGTTAAATGGACTGTTCAAAAAGCCAACTTTAAAAAAATTAAAAATTTTAGCAGATATTTAATTAGTCATTGGTTATTTAATTATTGAGTTAATTTATTCAAATCGTTAGTTATTTGGTTAATTATGAAATTAATTAACTATTTAATTAGTTTTCGTAAACTCATTTCATTAATCATGAGCTTTTCAAAAGAGATGAAAATGAATAATGAAGCTAGAAATGAAAATTTTTCAACATTGTGTATATAGAAGTTTTGTTATTGATGAGAAATTTTCGATTAAAGAAGTACGCTTACTGTTTCAATCGAACCCATCATGATATCCACAAGGTAACCTTCAATAAAGTCTTCAGACAACTGTGAGTATTGCGATAATTCGTTTATGATTGAGTATTGGGCAGTTTCTTGATCTTTGAGGTGTGAAGCTTTAAGCTATGGATAGAAGCGATATAAAATATTTATGCCGAAATAGTGAGATCATAAAACTAATAATTTAGCTACTAACAACTTGAAGAAAGTAAGAACTTTATTCAAGAAATAAAATTTTGAATGCATTAATTTTACATGTAACACATATGTGAGTATTTTATACATCAAATGCACAACTATCATTTTCATGTATACCTCCTTATCTTATCTTCTCATCTCTTCACTTATATTAAATACTCCTACACCTCAATACCATCACCATATGTACCACAATCATCATCTTCCACCTATTAGTACATTTCTTGTTCTGGCATTTCTCTTCATTTGGATTGTATCGTAATGGAGTGATATGAAGATAACCAGAGTGCTCAAAAATTAATTCATTAAATTCTTACGGTTTATCAATTCTATTAATCTTTACTTCTTATTATGGATACATATCAGCTCGACTTTATCCACACTCGTATAGGTAAATATATATATAGGTAAACATGCTGTTTCAGAAAACAAATTTTCACATACGTTTCGCAAAGATATGTCGATAAGAAAAAGAATCATATTTTTCACCAAATTTTTTCAAGGTTAAATAAAAATATTTAACTATTTTATTTTAAATAGTTAATATAAATAGTTAAAACTTTTCAACTAAACTATCGCAAATTAATGCATTGAACTAAAATTTAAGCTCAATATGTATTTTGTGTCTTTTTATCGGCTCACCCATCCCCCATGCGAGTATATCTTACGAGCACTAGGAAGTACCAAACTTTGGGAATCAAAAGAGCCACCAAAATTTTTCTTGAAGCGGGCCGAATTACCGAAAATTTAAAAAACGCACCCCGGAATATTGAAAAGTTAAAACTGGCATTATGAAATTCAGTGTTGATACACTGAGGATACGTAAAAAATGGAAATAAACACAAGATATTTCAAAAAAATACTTACTTTGTAACACCTATCAATATCAAAATTTAGCTTGCGGGCCGAATATGCCCCGCGGGCCGTAGTTTGCTGACCCCTGCACTAGATAAATACTGAACCAGAATCTCTATAATAGGAAGTAAGAGGTACTCGTTTCACGATTTGCAAGCCAACCTTTCTGAGAGCAATTCCATTCGTCACGCTCTCCTTCCACACTTTGGTTGGGAAGTATTTGTAGAGTTGGGAGCTGTAGAGGAGATCGTGGATCGTGGAAAAGTAGATGAAGACGTGGTGGATGAATTTCAGGCACATCTCGTCTCCTTTCAGGCTTCCAATCGTTTGGTTGAAGATGAAGGTTGACGCAGCTAAAATTTATTTTCACGTATTCAGGGGCATTGAACTCTACTACTAAGACTAATGCTTTCTATGCCATTTGAGGAATAAATTTGAAAAGTCAAAATTAGCGCTGGAGTGCATTGCCTGGCGAATGACTTTTTAATTAAATGCCCTTCAATTCACCTTTTTGAGTTGAATCCTTCATTTTAATTGGTTAACGACCAGAGTGGACAATGGTCGACTTTATAAAAATATAATGATGTGCGCTTATAAATTCTCTTTAATGCAAATCGTCTGATATACATTAGATATTGTTTGATTATTCTGGGTGTTAACTATTAATTAATTAACAATAAACTGTTAATCAAGAGTTTTTGAGCTGGCCATTTTAACAAGGTAAACTATGTTTTTTTAAAAGTTTTTACAAATCTAAATTTTGCAGTTTCCATTCTTTTTTGAATAACCAACTCCAATCCTTCTAAATAGCTTTTAATCTTTAAAATTATTTTGCAAAGAAGTTACTTTTTTTGGTAAACTTCGTTTATGCGAATGAATATAACCTAAACTAATAACTCACTTTAGTAGCTAATAAAAAAAAAGTTAACTTCTGCTACTGTCAATAATACTAACTTCATTTTAAAAAACAAAATAGTTATCATGAGGAATGAATTGCATGAGGTCAAAGTATCCTGTTTAAATAGAAGGATTCAAGTGAATTTAACTAAAAAGTGAACACTTATTAATACTGCTTATTATTTAACTTGTTATCCGAGTGCAATTAAGTTCTTCTCTTGATATTTGGTGAGGGATAAGTTCCTCATTTTTTTTAGATACTTTCAACAGAAACACGATTTTAGCAGAAAAGAAAGTAAACTTCATTTTAATAGTTATTTCAATTTTAATTCAATCTGCATAAAAATAAGACCTGATTATGCAAGTAAAAATTCAGAAATGTCAATTATGAAAAAAAAAATTTGTAAGCCTATCTATTCTAAGTTCTGAACACTAAAATAAATAATTTATTGAGAACTTATAAAATTTTTAAATGTAAATTTTTGCCCACAGTCGGCTTTTTCAATCAATTATATTTTGTGTTTGAAAAAGCCGACTGTCGGTGAAAATTTACATTTTAAAATTTTTAAGTGCTCAATAACTTATTTATTTTAGTGTTCACCTCTTTATTTTATCACTAAATTAACCCATTTAAGGCCAAGCAAAGCAGACGATATTTAAAAAAACGCAGACGATTTATATTCAAAGTCATTGAAAAAAGCAGACGAAGATGAAATTACTTATGTTCTAAAAAAGGAACATTGGCCGTAAATGGGTTAATGGGCCACCTTCAGCACCAGATTTATATATTCTAAGTTCTCTTCTCATTGTGACCGTGATAATATATGTATGAGTAAGACTGTGAATGGATAAATTTTTTTGAATAGAGAAAAAGTTTGAAGTTATATGTGATTTCATTCTTCCTCAAAAGAATCTTCCAAAGGATTTCACAAAATAACTGAAGTAAAAAAAGCATAGCTTTAGCCTTATTTTGAATAAAAAAAGTCTTTGGATAAAGTCATGGCTTTTATTTTTATGAATTATTATTGAAAGATGCTTTAACAAAATCGTTTTTGCTTACAAATAATAACGAACTTATAATTTTTGTTCATGATATAGACAAAAATTTTTAATAAGAGGAATGATTTTCGTGGAAAAAATCGCTACGCCTTTTTGCTGATAAAGTAAGTATGAAAAAGGCTTATTTTGCAATCTAGTTATTGATCTATGGAAGAAACTAATTAAAGATAAAAAGTAATGATAAGGCATCAAATTAACTCCAAGATAATATAAAAGTTGATACATTTTTAGTATTTTAAATCAATAGTGAAAGGGGTTAATGGTACGGTGGGTTAGATACTGGGTTTCGATAACTCAAGGTCTTGCGTTCGATCCCGCATCAAGCCTGCTTTTTTCATAGTTTGATACAAGCGGCGCAATTGTGCCTTCTCAATGAAAACACCCCCACGATACCTTTACCTCTTTACCTTTGAAACAAGTTGTACAACTTGACACAATTGTAGAATTTGATGACATCTTTAATATATTACTTTATAGACCAATCTATACCTACACCTTTAGGCGCAAAAGTACACAAGCTACTTTAATACGGCTTTTAACATAAATCATAAATATTAGGAAATAGAGAGTTGAAATAAGGTTGGCTTTTAAGTAATTTGTTGAGAGTATGTTAAATTATCAAAAAAATTAATTGGAAAAAAGACATAGCAATGAGTGAGTGTATTCATTCATAGATTGGAAATGCAAGTAGTGGCAAGTAATAGTTAAAAATAATTACGATTAAGGGACTTTAGTTATAAAATTATTAACACACGTCCCACCCCCACCCCCACCTCCCCCACACTTCTCCAGACTCTCTAACCACCAACACAAAAAGGTCCTGCTATAATCAACTAACTAGAATTTAGTTTCATATAGATAAGGAGTTGGCTTCAAAGCAGAAACTCAGCGTTTGGAGATTCGAAAAATTGAAATAATCAATAAAATTTATAAATTTATATTCAAACCCTTCTTATTAACCCATTAAGGACCAAAGTCGACTATGGTTGACTTTATAAAAAATACGATCGTCTGCTTTTATAAATGTTTTTTAATACAAATCGTCTGCTTTACACTAGATATCGTCTGATTATTTTAGTCGTTAATGGGTTAATAGGATTAATCAAGCTAGTTAATTTAAAAAAATTGTTTTTTCAAAAAATGAGAGTTATACTGCCTCCAATTCCTTGGATGTCGTTTGATTTTGTAAAAGAATGAGATGGGTTCACATATCCTGTAATTAAAACCAAAATTGTCGAAAATAGAGCTTTATGAAGTGAGTTAGAAAATGGTGAAAAAGTTACAATCGAGAGCCCATTTGGCGATGAGGTGACCCAGATTTTGAACGATCAAGTTTTCTTTTCGTTGAGCAATAATGGATTCCACAAGTTCATCAGCTACGTAATTCATCAAGCCAGCGAAATGTTCAATATTTTTTTGATTCAGCATACAAGTGTACAAAATATCTTTAAGACTCTTCCAATAGTTTCCATATCTATATAACATATTCAATATCAATTTCAAAGAAAAAAATCTAAAAGTTATTAGAAAAAATGATTTTGTATATCAAATCAAATTTTTCAGTTGAGAGCATTTTTGTTTACATATTTCCAGGCATAAACTTCATTTAATCCTCTTTTTAAGGTTTAAAAATTTAAAAAAAAAAAAAGGAAAAAATGATTTTGTATATCAAATCAAATTTTTGAGTTGAGAGCATTTTTGTTTACATATTTCGAGGCATAAACTTCATTTAATCCTCTTTTTAAGGTTTAAAAATTTTTTTAAAAAAAAAACAAAAAAATTACGCACAAAGCGTCATCATCATGACATCAACAATCTTATCATTGGGATTATCAATAGCATCTTATTTTATCTCATCATCAACTTCATCATGATATGTTCGCACTTGGCTTAAAAAATTGGAAAAATAAACTTTTGTTTATAGATCTTAACAAATTTTAAAAATGAAATATTATAAGAAAACTTGTCGATACATTAAATTTCATCCTATATAAATCTAACATTTTAGAAGTTGCGGCATTGGACAGAGTTCACTGTTGTTTCTAAAATGCTAG
The DNA here is from genome assembly GCA_030549495.1 of Nectonema munidae. Classification (NCBI taxonomy): domain Eukaryota; kingdom Metazoa; phylum Nematomorpha; class Nectonematoida; family Nectonematidae; genus Nectonema; species Nectonema munidae. The sequence continues at coordinate 437,722 of JAUIRK010000923.1, forward strand.
TTAATGTTAAACCTAACACATGGTGATATTGTTTTAAAGTTTAAATCTGAAGAAATGAACAAAAACATTTATGCTTCAATCTAATGGCCATTTTTTCTAATTAATATATTAATTAATACTACGCGACAGATTTTTAATCCTATCGGCCAATGTTCACAAAATCTAATTTTACTAAATAATTAGGATTTTATAACGCAGAAAGAAATTTTTGATTGAGCAAATAACCCGATCTCTGGCTCCAGTGGGGTTCACTGGCCAAAGCTGGACTATTACCAATACCCGGGTTCCATGAGCAAAGGGGAATCATAGATAATTTTAGAGGCAATGGATGAAAAAAGTTATGAAATCCAGCAATAGTCCCTGACCCCATGTGAGGAACCGATTTTCTTAGTCGAATACACATCGATGATATGTCAATCTGTGCCAATAAGTTATTTAAAAAAAAACAATATTCCTTTCTTGAAATATTCATCGTATATTATTTAATATCTCGGCTGAGATGGAACAGCTAGAGAGCGGGTCCGCAGGTCGTGGATAGTGGAACGGCCATCACATATGGTGGTTAGCTGTGCCATAAGCAAGCTTAGCTTGATGAATAAGCAGCCCCGAACAAACAGCCACGACATAACGAGACGGAGTAATAGATTGAATGACTTCTTTCTACAAGTTAAAATGCCCCAAGTTCAGGACGATGTCGCGACAAGGCGAGTGAGGCCGCCTTCAAATAAGCCTAGTTACTGCTGCCTTGCAGATACTCTAATTAGACAAAGGCTATGACCGTAGCCCGATTAGGGCGTGGAAGAGAACTGGAGACCTCACCACGTTATATCTCCAAGATTAATAAGCATGGTAAACTAGAGAAAGATCAACACCTCTGGCGCTCCATGGTTGCCCACGTCCAAATGGATACGGCTCTTTGATGATGATGATGATGATGATGATTATTTAATATAATCGAATTTATTTCTCAATGTGGACAATGTTCTTCTCAATTCTAACATCTTGTCAAAAGAGCAAAATATTAGCAATAAAACAGGAGTATCAAAGAGGAAAGAGTACATAGTGCTTACGCATTAGTCAAGCCCACATCAATTCCAGTTTCCTTGCAAAAGCGCGTCATCGGTTCCAAAGGCATGCGATACACAATTGCTCCTTCATTCCGCAGTACCTGATCGTAGCTTGTGATGTCGGTGATGTACACGGCATCATTTCCGCCAATAATTTCACGATACACCTTTCCAAACACTTCTTTTCTCTTCATTTGAGCCTGTTGAATCAAGCAAAGTTGTTCATAGTGGTAAGTAAGATTTTTAAAAATATTTCGGGCTGTTTTCAAAGAGAAGGCAAATTGCGCCACTTGTATCGAACCATGAAGAAAGGAGGCTTGATGCGAGACCGAACCCAAAACCTTGAGTTATCGAAGCCAAGTATCTCCCCTTTTTTAAGAAAAGAGGCAGTAAACGAGATAGCGAGACAAGATTTTGTAATTACTACTCGCTTAACATGTGATTTCGTAATAAACACTCTCTTTGAAAGTATCTAATTAACAGAGAAACAAACAAAAACAAGTAGATATCTCTATCTGTATATCTAACTATCTTACTTGATTAATAAATTTGCCAGGTGTGTTAATACACATAAAATTTTCAGTTTTTTATTTGTCATACTTAGTTTTTCATGTTACAAAGTCACCAGAGAAATAAATTTCATTTATGGAATATATAGGTAAAGGCAAGGTAACGGCACAATTGCGCGCTTGTATCGAACTAAGAAGAACGCAGTCTTGATGTGGGATCGAATCCAAGACCTTAAGTTATCGAAACCCAATATCTAACTTTCCTTACTCCCACTCGCAATTAAATTTTTTTTAAATAGAAACTGAATTTAGAGTAACAAATGTTGCTCATGGCAGCTCTACTCTTTCTGCATATGTGAGCTGTTATATCTGTTTGTCTGTCTGGTTAAATTTCTTTGTTCACACTTCTGATATCCCATTCTGCAACTAATTTTTATTATGAATTCCCTTTCTTATTACACGTAGAAGGGGGATCTTAACAAACTTGAAGGACTTCCTGTGTTTTATATCCGTTTCAATGTTTCTATGCCCTCAGAAATCTGGCGCTTCATATGTATAAGTATGAATGTCTTCATACCCACTCGTCATCCTTCTGAAAATTGATCTTGGAAACATCGTCTAAGAGGAAAAACGAATTTTGGCAAATCTAAATTAGTGATAGACATGCAAATCAACCAATAAACATTGAGAGCCCATCCGTTCAAAATTTTTATTTGAATACCTGAAATTGCGAGTCCGTGTGTATACCCGCTCCGGTCAGTACTCTAATGTGTGTGTACAGGAAGTCCTTGCACAACGACGTTAATTGGTTCTGATCAACGTCCGCACTATGCAAAACCGCGTTGTTCAATGCCTATTAATTCTGATTTATTAAGTATATTCTAGCAATAAACTTAATTAAAACTAGTAATTAAGCATTATTAGATTTAAGTAAAATTAAGATTATTCAGTTATTAATTCTTAAAGTAATCGCTCAAAAAACTATATTATTTTTACATCATAAATTTAAAAATAAAATTACAAAAATAAAGACAGCCAAAACCGAACTTTGGAAAGAAATCCAAAACACACACTGATCAAAATCGAGCTATGCAAGGACTTCCTGTACACCATTTTTAGTTATACTGTGTTTACAAACTTTTTTTGCCGGTGTAGTTTATTAAGAGAAAGTAGAATTGCAAAAAGAAAAAAAATAATTGTGAAAAGGCAAAAAAGGAACTAAAAATAGTAGATATTTTATGTGAATCAGAGAGAGCACATATTACTGAATTTTACCTTTTATATTAAAAATTAATTGACTTATTAATTAATCAAAGAATTAATTAGCTTACGAGATACATTGTGACATTCGTGAAGCCAGACTTCTTGGAAAAGTATTCAAACAAAGTTCCGACATAAGGAAGGCCTTTGGGACCTGGAATTTTGTCGAGAATAACTTTATTTTCCTTTATCCTTTCTTTGTATACGCCCAGATCCAAGAGAATATCTTCATACCCACTCGTCATCCTTCTGAAAATTGATCTTGGAAACATCGTCTAAGAGGAAAAACGAAGTTTGGCAAATCTAAATTAGTGATAGACAGGCAAATCAACCAATAAACATTGAGAACCCCTCTCATTCTATATTTCCTTGAATATACATACAGTTCTCCTCAGTTAACCCTTATTTCAGTAATCAGAATCCTTCACAGGCTTGAAAATTTTTGAGGTTTGCATGTTTTGTTTTAATTTAGTGTTAATAATTTTGAGTTCTTCATGACCCATACGCCCTTTCTTTTGGACTGAACAACGCTAACCATTAAAATTTGAATATTGATTCCAAATATAATTATTTTTATTTAAAAAATATTATTTAACAATATGAATTATATAAAGTATTTTTTTTTCCATGAAATAATCCATTTTATTTTTAATTATATTTAAGTTTTATGAAAATTAGTATAGATCATATTTCTATTGAATGAATGTATTCGAATTTGTTGAAATAATTGAAAGTTTTAAGCCTAAAAATATTTTAAACAGATTGCATATTAAATTTAATTTAGGGCATTTTGAGAAAGATGCCAAAAAATTGCAATAAACTCAAAAGTTATATAATTATAAATTTTTAAATATATGTATATATAAATTTCTACTCTTTCTATTATCCCACTTGTTCCTTCCCCCTTAGTATCAGCTTAAGCCCCCCTCCCCCCCCCCCCCCTCCGTACTCTGTATTGAAAGTCTGGCTATTCAACTGTCTGAATAAATTAGTGTGAAATTTACGATTGCGAACAACGAATGTCATAAATTCATCGTTTCAACGCTCAACCGTTGGATTTAAGATTTCCGTGTATTTGTGCCTGAGCGTAAACTTAAATGCCACTATTTTATTGGTTGAATGTATTTCGATTTTATTGATTGGAGTGTCATCTTTTAAAGAAAGGCATTCCATTGGATGAGTAGATATCACACATATACAAAACAGTACTAGGATGTAAGAAGAATTTTTTTACAAATTAGGCTTTGCACACACCTAATTTTGTTATTATTTGTGTTAAAAATAAAATTCATTATGAAGAGAATGTCGGTTGTTGCTTCAAATATTAAATATGGGTAAGATATTTTGCGTGGCTTTGATGAATCTTTATTCAAAAAACAAAGGAGAAGAAGAACTATCAAGTTATTTTCTCGATTTTTACTCGCAGAATGCAATTGCAAACAAAAGAGCTTGTAAAAGGAAGGCCTTCTAACACAACTAATCTTAGGCATTTATCTGGCATTTAAAAAACAATTATTTCTTTTTAGACGAAATGTTAAAAGGAAGGTAGGTTATATGAGATTATAAAGAATTAAAAAAAAAATTTTCTGGGGTCAGAAATATTTTAGCAATTTGAATTCCTGTTTTGTTTTTGAAATACGAATATATTATGTACTTTGATTGTAGTTTTCAAATCAACTTTAAAAAAAAAAATAATAAAAAAAATTTTTTGAGAGAAGAAAACTCATTGATAGCTTCTCCTAAAATCTTTGGTGTTTAACTGAAGAAAGTTGAACTTTGTCAAAAACAGAAAATTGTTGAAAATATATAATTTTTTAAAAAGGACTATAACTTCAGTAAAAGATTTGGTAGAGTATATGGAAAGTTGCAAAAAAAAAAGAGAGAAACTTTTTAAAAATAAACTAGAAATGCTTATTCAGTTTGGATTTCTTCTTCATCTCTTTTTAAACACCTAGATTTGGATAAGATTTTTTGTATATTTAGAAGTCGAAAAGTGGAAAGAAAATAAATCTTCATTGATAGCTGCGTAGTTATCTCACATATTTGTGAAATCACTGATAATGCGAAAAGAGGGGTAAAGATGGCTTCCGATCACATTCATTTGGCTTGTATTGAAAAAAGGTATCAAAATATGTTAGAGATGGTTGAAAATGACAGAAAGAAATTTCCTAATCCAAGAAAAAGAAAGTAAATCCTGATCAAAAATTTGGTTGAAATGATATTTCAATTCTATCAAATTATTTTTTACTTTTTTTCTTCATGAAATCTGAACACTATTCAAACTTTGCCAATGCAGTATTGCAAATTGTTAATGCAATCTATGAAAAAAATTTATTATGGTAAATTTGGTTCGTGCAACACCTAAATCCATCCAAATGAAGCATTGAATTCATAATTGTAGTATGTTTTCGCATCACCAAAAAAAGTGCAGCTTTATTTGAATTTTTCTTAAAATATGGGCTGACAGTCATTCTAGTGGGATGCGGGATCGCCCTTTCACTCCGTCTCCACGAATTTTTCTGCGTGGCTGACCAATATTTTTTTGTTAGTGTTTAAAAAAAATTTAAGGTATAATTTCATTGAAAATTTCTTGATTCAAAGTCTTTTTAGAATATAAAAAATCTAGTTACTTTTCTTCATCAAAATCTTAATTTTTAATATGTAAATTTATTCAAACATTTGTAAGAAAATGTATTCTTAATTATAAAACTTTTTTTTAAATTAATTACCAGATCCACGTTTATCATAAACTTGAAACTTCAATCTTTAACATTTAAACTACGAACTCAACTGTGAAACTTAAAACAGGAGAAAGAAAAAAGTCTGCCATTTTGGTGGAAATAGTTCGAAGGGTATAATGTTAGTTTAGTTTGAATATCTAAATTTTTCGAGTCAATCAAAAATTTTTGTATCAATAATAATAATAATTAACGGCCAATAAGCTTAAATAATTTTATTTAAGCAGTATGCATAAAAGCATTTGGAGGACCACATGTGCCCACAGGCAGTAGTTTGCCCACATGTGCTCTGAGGCCTAGCTTTTTCTAGGCAAAAAGCTTTTGGATATAGAAAGTTCAGAACGAAATCTATATACAGTGCACCCTCGATATACCGCCACTATTGGGGTTTTCATCAATTGGCGGTATACCGGGGGTGGCGGTATATCGGGGGTATCGAAAATGTAGCTGTCTTATTTGCTTTGAGTAGTATTCTAAAGTACGTCTTTTAATTAAAGTAGGAAATCCAAAAATTTATTTGAACTTTTCTTTTTCTTAATATCTCCAACAGTCCTTCTTTTAGCTTCAAATCCGCAACTTTACTGAAAGGTTCAGCAATTACCTGTTGACTAGCCATTAGATGACTTTCATGGAACTCAATGATTTCTTTTTTTGACACGTTTCTTTTACGTTTTGGAGCGTTTTCCATAAGAAGGTTTAGAAAATGTAAGAAATTCGATTGCAAATCAAAAATAATTAGTACTATGTAAAACAACGTGATGCAAAAACAATGATGACGGATATATCATGATATGAAATATGCTCTCAAACTAAACATATTATATTTTATCGATTTCTGCTGTACACCATCAACCTTATTCTGTCAGAAACTTAAGCATGAGTGTAAAAACGCACTGCAAAAATTGCATCAACAACGCATGGCGTTAAATCGAGGGTTATTTCAATGAAGGGCGTTAAATCGGGGGAATTATAATGGAGAGAAATCGGGTCTACATAATTGTATGGCGGTAAATCGGGGTGGCGGTAAAGCGAGGGAGCAGTGTATATCTAAGAGAAATTTTGGAAAAAATATTATCGAATCGGAAGGGAGTAAATTTTCTTGCAAGTATACTTTTGAGTTGAAACATCATTGAATGTTTCGTTTTGATTTTGAGCTCATGCTCACCGAAAGTGAGACTTGTCAGGGGTTGTGATGAAACGGTAAACGTGCGCTAGCAAACGAATGATCTGTTCTCAGTCCTTTTTCTTTCCTGCATCAAGAATTCTGCACCGCAATCTGTTTTGACTTGCAACGCACAAATTCATAAAATTTGGATAAGAGATGAAGATATATGACAAGAAATGACTTCAAAACATTTCGTAACTGAATATAAAAATAAAAATAAGTTTGCTTTCTCGCCAATCGATCTTTTGCTTTAATTTCCTCATTTCTTTATCTCGGTCTTCTCTTCAAATGCACTACGCAAAACTTATCCGAGAAGTGACATTTCTTTAACTCTTTTTACATATGTTTTTTGTTCTCCAATTAGTAGTATCGACTTTGTTAGGTCTTAAGATTCATATGAATTCAAGTATGCCAAAATTAGATCTTATCAGCACGTACAAAATTTCACCATGTGTGACAACATCATGCAAAAGAATTTCGTTTTTATTCTTCAAAAACAAGTTTGCACTGTGAATTATGGAAGATAGAAATCAAGTATGAAAAAAACTTTCTTTGTTCATAAACATTAAACACAGCTGGGCAATTTAACTGATCGTGAAAGTCTCGAATCCAACAAGGACCAAGAAAAAGACTCGGATTAAGTGAGTCTGAATCAACAAGGCTGTTTTTAAATATTATTTTTATGAAATCAAACATTTCATTCAATTTTTATTTTTAATCGTGTACTTTCCTTCATAAAAGTTCACGCTTACCAGCTTGGGAATCGGTATCTTAGTGCATATGTGTTTTAGCTAAGGATTAGTGATTGCTATTTTTAACCTTAAAAGTCGACTCCAACATGGTCAATTGACCCTAAAAGACAAAATAAAACAGAATTAGCAGTCACCAGACTGTTACTCAATTGCTATAGCAACAAAATTTAAAGAATGTGTTTTAAATATTTTTTTAATTATAATTATTAATTAAAAATAGGAAAAATCTTTTTATTTTATACATGAAAGTAAAAACTTCAACAATACCTAGTAGGATTAATTGACCTTAATAAGTGATTATATTTATTCATTATACGAAAGGAAAACTGTTTAGCAAGATGTACAAATGTTATAAGAACGAGATCGATAAAAAAATAAATCGCAATTACAACACTTCTCACGAGCTTAACTTTTTTTGCAATGTGAACTGTTAAGTCTTCATTTGGAAGTAATTCGATTTTTTCTGAATTTCAGAAGACATGGTAAAGTGACTATTTCTTTTTGAACTTTCAACTTCACACAATTTTTCACACAAGGATATTTATTAAAAAAGATGTCGGTTTTTATATATAAAAAAGACATTTTTTTAAATAATAAAGACATTGAGACGAATTATATCAACAAGTTTCAAAAATAAAACTAATTGTCATCTTATAGTTGCATCTTTTGTTGAATGACCCCCAAGTTCTTGGTTGGCCTTATCAAAGCCTCCTTTTTTCAATTATAAAATAAAAGTGCGTTAGGTTTCTTTTTGAAAACACCACTGTCAAAATGAAACTTGGAATGCATGGCCATGAGGAAATGAATAATTTTGGGTTTCTTAGCCTTATGAGAATACACCAAAGTATTTAAATGCTGAGAGTACTTACTTAATGGAATATTTGACATATTACAGAACTATATTAAAACAAATATTTTTTCCATTTAAAAAACAAGTATAAAATATAATAAAAGCTTTACAATTTAGTTTTTTATGTTTAGGTCAATGGACCCATTTGCGACTTTATGATATAAAAAAATTCTGGCACTCCTAGGGTTAATCAATACACTTTTCTTTTAAAATTGGGTATAAAATGTGCCCCACTCTGCAGTATTTTTCTGTTGGATTGGGCTGGGATTGCAGATGTATTAAAAAAATTGGATTACTTGTTTGTGAGTGTATAGGAGTTTGTTGAAATTCAGAAAGTGCACGAAGAGAGAGAGAGAAAAAGTGAAATAGAAGAAGAATTCTTCGTTGAAATTTCAAGAATGCATGTAAACTTTGAGCAGAAGAAACTTTCTTTGTTTGTATTAGCGAGTGAGTGGAGGCAGGAAGGGGAGAGAAGGAGAAAGGCGCACATTCTGCTATTTTATTAAGAGCTTCATCACCACCTCATTCATCATCATGACATTAATGGGAGAAGCCAATGTTGAGGAATCTTTGATTTGCATTGTGGAAAGTATGTAGTAGTAGGCTTTGCTGTATATACTATATATATTTGTATTTGTATATATGCTTTCTCTTGGTTTGTGAGAAACAACAGGTAGGGAGGGACAGGCAGGATAAAAAGTGTATCTGTGTGTGTGTGTTTATATATCAGGGTGCTAATACATTACACAAACACTGGTTGCTACAAAACACACACCCACCCACACACACACTTTTTCTGGTAGGGAGATTTTTTGGCTAAAGCAAAATACTGCAGGCTGACAAATACCCTTTTTTGCAAGCACCACGTGTAAGATACGAATATCGGCCTTAACATCATCAGCATCATTGGAATTCCTTTCCCAAGCTCAGAAAGTCCTTTTTTGTTTTGACGAATTTAGAGTAAGAAATTCAAACTTCACGAATTGTAAAGAAGTCTCTGCACAGGCGTTGAGGAAATATTGGAAGAAATGTCAAATTGCTAAATTTGACAGTAGTAATGATGCATTTGCAAACATTCAAGCTTTTTCAAGAATTTGAGCTACCCTTTTCCTTGATTCCATTTTAAAGACTGAAGCAAAAGGTAGAGCCATTTTTGATAAAATTATTAAGTCAAAGAAATAAATCATTTTTTTTTAATTTCGTATTTTCTATTCCTACACATCTCAGCAATATTTGAGGTGGGTGCAACTTGGAGCTGACCTTTCAAATTTTCATTTGTAAGTTGACATGGGAAAGCGTTTTCATTTTTGTAAATTGTTCACGAGAATATACACGGCCAAAAAGAGAGACAACTTTTTTAGCATGATTATCTAAAATTGGATATTGGAATTTTGGCCAGATGAGTAGCGGAAAAATATTAATGCCAAATAGTTAGAATATACTAAGTTAGCTCTTAAATTTTCGCGGTTCACCTATGGGTATATCATCTATCTACCTTTCTATCTATTTATCTATCAATTGATCTATCTATTATGTATATGTATGGTCAAAACGAGTCGACAAAAAAGGAGATTTGGTCGACAAATTTAAAACTCTAAATTTTCCATATTTTATATCTATATATTAAACTCATATTTGGACTCCATTCACTCTTTTAGCGCTTGACAAAATGGCATCCTTGTTGTAGAACGAGATCGCGCTTTGCCTTGAAAATATCGTGTTTGTGTTGGCAAGTATAAAACATAAAATCTCCAATTGATTTGAATGTCAAAAACTTTTTTTTTGTTGATAAAAATGAATTTTTTTCCTCCATCTTTCATCTAAAAGTTCTTTTTTTAGGGAAACTTGATTTACCTTGCTTATGAGTTTTTACTAAATTTCATCTCATAAATCTGTCAATAACATCAACCTTCCATATATAATTTTTAATAAAAATGATATCAATTCAAAATATCATTTTCACCCTACTGCGACACCACATAAAAAGACACGTAGCCAATTAAATTTTTACTTATAAGATACATGCAATTTATTTTATTTCAATAAAAACATACGTGAAAAATTTTCCTCTCTATAAAAATTAATTAACATAATAATTACTTTTATTTTTACTTTTTTCACAATATTTTTTCAATTAAAATTTCGAAACAATTGGTTTTTATAAATTTAAAAATTAAAAAAAAAACTCTCTTAAATTTTTTTAATTAGGTAACTTTTGATTAGTTAAACTTATAATTAGTAAAAATTACCAACTTATAACTTTATAATACTTAATTAAAAGTAAATAGGAAACTTATTTCTATGCACGTAGGTAAGCATCAACAAACCATTTTTCATCATCTTTACAACTTTTGTTCCAATGCATTTACGAATTTTTTGGTCGAACCATCTAAAAAAGAAGCTGTACATCAAATGAAGAAAAGAAAAAATATTTAACATTTATAAAATTTCATTAGAAGGTAAACACATGACAAGACAAAAAAGAACTAAATAAAAAAACGTGAAGGTTATGAGTATTGAAATTAAAACTATTTTAACTAGAAAGTGCGTCCGCCTCGAGGACCCCTACGACAAGATTAGTTCTTTTTTGTCTTGTCATGTGTTTACTTTCTAATGAAATGTTATAAATGGTAAAAAAAAATTTCTTTTCTTCATTTGATATACAGTTTCTTTTTTTTACTCACGACCAAAAAAAAGATGATGAAAAATGGTTTGTTGCTTCTTCAACCACGGGTTCAAGTACATTTTGGGCTCTAAAAATCGATTTGGGGTCCATTACTCTTCATCACGCTTCAAATGTTAAAAGTTTTTGAATTGAAGGCAAAAAACAACAACAATTTTGACATCAATTACAAAAAAGTAAACTATTGATTGTGCTTATTCTATTTTTATATATTCCATGGCGAAATAAATTTTTTAAGGCTTAGAGTTCATTTCTAATTTAATTTTGGGACCGAGTGTTGAAGAACCCCCCTGTTTTGCGATTTTCGTGTGATTGCCAACGTTGTGAGTAAAAAGTTGTTGCTATTGTGCCTTAGGTAAGAAATGATAAGATATCTTGCATTCTTTTACTTCATTCGTACTTTTGTTCCATTTTATCATCGTCATATGCTCTCAGGTACAGCTTTTTTCGTCTCCCCTTTCCATGAACTTTCACTGATGCAGGTGTGAAATTTGCACATACAAAAGCATCCATTATACTGCCATTAATTTAAATGTTTTTTTATCTCTTGACTTGTGTAGATTTGCTCCTTTCACAAATCTTTCCACATATATTCAAATATTTCATCATTCCACCAAACTTTATAATTTTATTTATCTAAAAAATATATACCTATATGTTTTTATGTATATGTTTGTTGTGGTAAAAATGAAAATCTGGTATGCGAGACAATGCTACCCGTACTGGAAGAAATGCCAATCACCATATTCTGTACCATTATGATTGGCAATTATCCGGGTAAGATGGAGATTGACATTTGTATACAGTTGCCATTGCCTTTCATACAAAGGAAAATTGTCATTGACAGCAAGATAAGGCGTATGCAATCTTGGTTTCATTTCGTTTTATTTATAATTTTATAATTAACGTTCAATTACGTTCATTATTATATTATATAAAAGGAATATGGTATTTTCCTTTTAACCCATTTAAGACCAATGTTCCCAAAGGGAACGCAGACGAATTCTTACTTAAACCTTTTCGTGACCAGAAAATACCAGCATAAGCCACAATGGAAAAAGTAAACGGATATTTTACAGCATTAATTGACTTGAAAAGAAGGCCAAACTTGGATGGCTTTTTTGGCTTAAAAACATTAAACTGCACTCCTACCCTACCTGCATACAATGTTTCATCCAACGTAAGTGAGTAGTCTCGAATTACAACACAAACTGTTATAAAGATCTTAACATCATATTGATTGCAATATAAATTAAGTGATTTCAAAATATGCCGGCCCTAAAAATGTGCCGCCCGAGGCTGACCGCCCACCTAGTTACGCCACTGATCTTAGGTAAATCAGAAAATATTTGAGTAAAACTTCACTACAACTAACTTTATTCTGATTTATAAACATAAATCGCTAAAATGAACTCAATAAAAGTTGTGATTTTTTACGCAACCAGTCGCAATCTTTTTTTTTGTTTGTGAACCCTATTTTTTCATGATCTCTTGCGTTTCTCATTTTTTTACATCTTGGACATTCACTCACAATTCCTATTTTTGTTTGTAGGCACTTTAAATCTCAAAGTTATATTCGCAATCCCCACTTCTAGTCCTCTTTATCCTTTGGAATACCAGTTTTATTTGTAAACACTGTTTATCAGTAATTATATTCTTCTTTTTGAAAAATTATCCTCAATGCCAATGAAAAATTGCATTCCAATTCTTAGAATAAGCTTAAAAAAAAAGAAATTCATCCTTCATAGAGGATCATCAAAAATAGAAATTCGAAGAAAAAAAAAATTTCGAATAATTGCAAAAAATGGGAATCACGTGTTTTTGCGTAAAACGTTCACCAAAATTAATGTCATAAATAAATTTATTTATACTTTTTTAAAAATAATGTTAAAAAATGTTTATCAACGACAATTTATTATTCAAAGTGTTTTCACGAAAAATTTTTTATTCAAGTACAACAACCCAAAGGTTCTATGCACTATTATTTTGTTCAATAAATCTGTGTCACTAAAATATAAAAGATGGATTTATCCGTTGTTCGAATCTCATAAAAAGTATGTGAGACTTTCTTAGTTTTACTGGTGTAACATGTTTTTCAATGTTGATGAGTTCCGAACCTAAGACTATAAGCTATAAGCCGGGCGTTAAACCTCCAGAGCAAACCGATAAATTGTGCATGTTTTTTTATTAGATTTATAATTTCTAACTTTTGTAGAACTATGATTTAGTAAATTGTCAAGATAAAAGGTACTGAAAGTATAAAATTTTAAGGAATAGTATTTTTATGATGGAAATTGGGAAATCTTTGATTACCCCTTTTATACAATCAAGATCTCTGACTGGGCAAAGCAACACACTAAAAGCAAAAATAGATTTTTCTCTAAGTTCTACTGAAGCTTCACCTTCATTTACGAGTTTGAAAGAAAAAACTGGAACAAATAGAAGCTGTAGCAAATTATAAAGAGAAAAAAGATAAAATGGAAAAATTAAAGTAACAATGTCAAAAATGTTTTTGTTCCTTACACTCTGACAACTTATGTTTTGACTGTTATAACAAAAACTGATTCGTTTTTTGTGTATCAATAATAAAGTTGTGATTTACATGTTTTTTAACTATTTTTTATACAGAATATGTCATATAACAGATATTTATGAGTGATGCAAGAAGAAAAAATGAAATTTTTAGTTGACTAATTTTTGTTGATTTTTTTAATAGTGAAATGGTCTTTTTTGAGTACCATAGATAATTTTAAGTAATTTAAAATGGCTTCATTTCTATAGTTGTAATTAATTTTTTTCAAAAAATGTTTCAAGTTTAAAATAAATTAGCAACATATTTTTTGTTAAAACTAGATTTATTGATTGATTATTATTAACATATTTTAACTGAATTTTATACAAAATGAATATCACCATTCAATTCAGCGTACATAAAAATGTTCGTTTTGATTTATTACATGATGATGATCTGATTTTAATTTTTTGCAGGTTTTGTCATAACTGATTGATTAATGACATATTTACTAATTTTTATAAAAAAAAATGAATATCACCATTCAATTCAGCGTACTTGAAAATGTTGGTTCTGACTTATTACATGATGATAATCTGATTTTTATTTTTTTGACAAGTCTTGTCAAAACTGATTATTATTATTGACATATTGGCACACTTTTTTTGAAAGTAGTAGTTAGTATAAAATTCAGCATATTTGTATAAAAAATTGAAAAAAAGACAACAAAAAAGCTTCGATAGAACTTTTTGAGTGAAGGGTGCGAAATCCGCCCCGGCCAAAAAAAAGTGCTCAAAAATTGCCAGCCTGAAAAATAATGGTTTCAAAAAATTTTAAACATCAAAATTTGTATCTCGCTTGTATGTTGCAATCCAATGAAATTGGATTTTAAATTCTGCCTTCAGATGTCGCATGATCCGCGAGTATATACGGCACTTATTTTAATGCTTTATGCATAGTGAATTCCCTATTTTTTATTATTATATATTCATTGAAACAAAACATTAAGACGAAATTGTATGCACTTTCTCTTTCAGAAATTGAGACAGCATACATTCAATTCATACATTGGAATATTTCTTCGTCTCTGATAAAACTGTTGCGTTATCCAAAAAAACTCGTAAAACGAAAGGAGTTAATGCAAAGCTGTACCCCAAAACTTCCTTTCCATCCTCATAATTCGGCAAAAAGAAGTCAGTATGCATTCTTGATGCACTCACTTCAAGATTTGTTTTTATCTCCGTTGATATGTCAAACAGTTTTAACAGTATAAGGCACAGTAGAACAAGTACACTATATCTTCACGTATGTCTCTCTATCTGAATAGGAGATCAAGCTAAAAGAGATTAAAGTGAAGTGTCATTATATGATAATAATTGAAGAAATAAATTTATTTTAAATATAAAATTTTTCCCACGTTTCACAACAAAAATAATGTCAAATGTCATAAAAATAGCTTTCAATCCAAATCAACTAGATCAATCAAGGGTATGTCAGAAACCTGCCGCAGCCCTTTATTATTGAGAGTTTGGCATGGAAGTATATAATTAGAAGTTCCACAGATTTTTTCAAACTCCTTCTTCCACGTTTCAATAGTTAGACATTCATTCACATCAAAGGCCTCATCATTTTTGCGCATGAATCTTGGGGAAGAATGCAGGTCATTTTTTTCAAAACAAACATCTGCATCAGGAATACTTTGAAATGCACTAACGGCATGGCGGCTTTCCTGAAAACGTAAGTGAACAGGCGGAAAAGTGTTTTCAATAGGTCTTGGAGAGATGAGCGAACTCTCATAGACGTTATTTTGCAAAGTTTTTACAAAATTGCCATGGCTTTTTCTGAATTTATCAGTTAATAAATTATTACTTTCAGCTTCTGAATATTTATCATGGTCAGTCTGGATGCCATAATTGTGAGGAGGAATACACGCTAATGACTTGTCTATACTCTCGAATTCATTAAGTTGGGAACTTTCAATATCTATGTTAGGCTGGAGTGGACTTTGGAAGTGATTGGATTGCTGGTAAATACTATTTTGAAAAGGAAATTGATTATGAGTTAAGAATTCTAATTGATTAGACTGGATATTTTTTTCTAATGATCTTTGAGATTTGAGAAGATTTTGTTGCTGATCTGATTGAGGAATGACATCTTCATAGTAGATGTTTTGCAGCGAACTTATATTTCTACCCATACTGATTTCAGGCTGAATTGTATATTGCAGTTTTTCATCATTTTGAGTGCAAAGTTGAGATTTTATAACATTTGCATGATACAGGTCATGTTGAACAAAGTTTTGGATAGGGAATTGAGGCTGAGATGAATTGATGTTATATTGAGTAGATTCGGCATTTTTATTTTCAATGCTGGATTCAGACTGAGTTATAGTTTGAATATTTTGATTACACGAAACATCTACGCCAATACAATGAGTTGTCGTCAGGTTTTTTTCAATTCGATTAAACTGGTCATTCTTTTTAAAAGAAACGTCACTGCCAAGTGCTTGGGAATTGATGTAGCTAGTCGGTTGTATGCTTGTTTCGTGACAAATTTCACAATCATTGACTAAATGAAAAATAAATAAATTTATTTTTTGGTAAAATTTTTTATCTGGAAAAACAACATACCAACAACATTTTCGGGTTCTTCTCTTTGAGGAGAATCCAAAAGTACAATATCATGTGTAAATGAGTTGGTATTTTTATTTTCTTTCGAGGTAAATTGCCAAGAAGCATTTTCCAATATTTCTATTTCTTCATGACAAGATTTCTTAGCGGATTTCAAAATTTCGAGGAAGTACCTGAACGATCAAATGTTGAAGAGAAAAAATACAGCATATTACAAAATATTTTATATGAGGTAAATTCTATGTACGAGCTTATAACTAGTGTCTGAAACAGTTTTAGTAGGATTTGTTCAAGGAAGTGGGGTAGGGGAAGTATGAAAGTTTTTTCTGAACGAGAATTGTATTCACATAGTGTATATTTATAGACTCTAATTTTATCCCTCATTTTGCTCGTTGGTCAAAGAGAATGAATATTAAAAATTGTCAAAAAATCACATTTTATCCTTACCAACCTGGGACGCAGACGCGGTAAAAAGTTTACAGATTCCAATATGCATACAAAATATTGAACTTATAAAAATTTTATTTATAGCAATTTAAATATGGGAAATCAATAATAAAATTTTACCGTTTATAGCTAGCTATTGGTCTACTTGTGGATTGATTTATTAATTAAGTACTAGAACTAAGCCATCGTCAATTCATATGTGAAACGGAAAAATATAATAGTGTTTCAGATCCTTGGAGCGAATAATTCAAATCAGTTAGAATACGTGCTTCATAAGAACAATGCCCAGTGAATATTTTCAATCATTTTTTGCCGTGTATCATCATTCTTGATGGCGTGTCCTTGAGAAATTTGATCGTATTGTGTGAATGCAAAAAAACATTGCGCGTATTCTTTCCTTTGTTTTTTGAACTGTTTTGGCTACATTACAATGAAATTCAAGCACACCTATCAAATGCAATCAATTGTAGGTGTGCAGAGATTCTTCTATCCATGTAGTTATTCCAAGTGAACGTGTTGTCACGGATGAATAAGATATTGATGAAGATAATATGTTACATGTTTTTCCAAAGGATACACCCATGGGGAAATAGATTTTTCTATAGCGATTCCTTGTCGATGGAAGAAAAAAGTTTTTTTTCGATACAGAATTCATTTCTCATTCTAATCTTGGAAATGACGAACATTTGTCAAGAGTACCAAGTTTAGATCCTATTGATATTTTCTATGATTTTTTTTTTCAAATAAGTAGATGAACGATCTAGCCGAGCTGAGATTAACACACCCGGCTCAAAAGAATGATTTAATCTCTTTCCTTTGAAAGGATATAGGATAAACAAGTGTTATCTGGGTAACATTCCTTGCCTAGGGAAAACTTTTGGAGTACTCAGATGGACATGGGTGTGCACCTTTAGTCAATAAAGTTTTTTCTAGAAGGTTTACAACAGTGGTTCCCAACCTTTTTACACTATTTCCCTTCTGTACAAAAAAATCGCCAGAGAAAATGTGTTGCATGTAAAAAGAAGTCATTACTTTCTCGCTTTCCTTATGAAAAAAAAATATTACGTACAGATTGTTTCCATATTTATCATTAATAAAACATTTTTTTCTTTGTATAATTTAAAATATAATCTTGCTTTTTTTCTTTTCATTTGCTATCTTTTACAGCCAATGGTGCACTTTTGGATTATATAATTTTATACAAAAAAAAGTTTTTCATTTTTTTCAAAATTGCTCCCCTTATAAAAAAATATTAGGATCTGGTTCGGTAATTAAACTGTTAAAAGTTATTCTTGCGAAGAAAAACTATTGAATTTAATAGTTCTGCACTCATATTAACTCGATTATTTCCAAGTATAAGCTTGTTGAGAAAACAATCTTTCACATGAAATCTGTGTAGTTGGCATTGATATAACCACTTTTTGCAAACAGATCATATTTCAGGAGTAATTTCGATTATATCGCAAATATCCTTTAAAATTTCAAAATGAACAAGTTTTTCTATTTCACAAAAAAAGGAAATAAGATTTTGATTTTTATGAACGAATGATGAAGTTTTATCAAGAGTTTCCGAATGTTTTTCAAAACTTTGATTGTATTTTAAAATTGGTTTTCTTCTCAAATTTCAATAGACGAACCGGTATCTGAAGAATATAAAAATTTTAATTTTGCATCAATTAAATGCTTTTGTCTTTTCGAAAATCATTTAAAAAAACACGAGAACGAACATCCATCCAAATGGCAGAAGGTAGCATAACATTTTCTAACAGTTTTCTTTTCTTTTTATAAGGCTTTCTACAAAACTTTCCATTTAAATAATCCACATATTTATACCTACGTATCTTTTTTTTCATTTTATGAATCCAATTTACTACATTCTGTTTCATTGTTTATTTTCTTTGTATGAAATAAAGCGTATTCTTCTTCCTATTCTTTAAGATGAAAAGCTAGAACAGTTTTATAAGGAAGTATTAAAATAATAGAATAAACTTTCTCGCGCTCGTTTTCTCCATCTTGCCGAAATGTCCATAATCATCATTCTTTTACATGATCACCGTTTCAAGATTGCATCAGTATGAGAAGTGTGGATGCTATTTCTCTAAACTTATTCACAAAATTCTTCCATCTTTTCAGTCCAACGTGCACTGCAAGATGCAGATAATGTTCCATACCTCATATAAATGTATTTGATCAACATGTAAATCTTTCCTCTGTATCTACGATTTCATTTTCAGAATCAGAGCTATTTGATGAAATATTATGTTTCCGCTGATTAATATTAATAGCTCATGTCATATTGGCTGTATGCTAAGAACACAGTCTAATATTTGTTTTTTAATCAATATCAAACTGTCCAAAAACGTTAAAAGCAATATTTTCAATGTTACTTGAATCATTAAGTGAGTTTGTGCGTGTGTTGACTAAATCCAACATTTTTTCACACAATCGATTTTTTTCACACCAATATTGAACGGTGACTGGAAGAAAATGAGATATTAATCGTGCTAGACTACCAAACTTGAAAAAATTGACTTAATTTAAATAAACCTCAAAAAATTAAAGTCAAAATTTAATACATTGTCAGAAACCAGGAGTATTTAATTTAGAGTCTCACGGGATTTAAGAAATATCTATAAAAAAATGACAGATAGTAGGCAACAAATATGACCTTGACCTATTGTAGGAAACTATAAATTAAAGAAATCGTTAAATAGTAGAGATCAAATATTTTAGCACATATCCTTGTAAAGAGTAAAATTTTTTGTAAGTTAGGTTATCTATTTGTATTGCATTTTTTGAATCTCTTGTTATTATTGTTACCCTCAAGATTATACTACCTTATTATTAGTGTAATCTCTCAGTCAAACAAAAGTAAGTTTTGTTTGAGACTGAGTGAGTATTTTCTTTGCAAGGAAGTGAATCACAGAGAAAGTGTGTCGAATTTTTGCTACAATTTCACAAAAGCACCCACAAATAAGTGTAAATTCAGCGAACCAAAATGAAAACCGTCTACATATAGCTTTATAGTCTTGAGATCAAAGACTGAGCTGCAATCAGTAAAAAAATGTTAGAATAGGAAAAGATTTTTGTGGCTTCAATTAAAATTTAAATATTCAGTGTATGGGTGTCTAACACTAATAATCCAATTGGTTGAGCACCTGTCAATTATTATGCAAATTGAGGAATAAATTTGAATAGTCAAAATCGGGGCTAGAGTGGGTGAAGGTGAAATTGAAATCAAATGAAACACCGCTACCCATCAATGTAGAGATCTTCATAGAACGCGCTCTCATAGCAAATAGGGCATATCCACTTCGGCTTGGCTTCTTGAAGAGAGATGTAGGTTTCTGCGTCAAAGCACTGAAAGTGAGAACAGGTGAACGCACGGCATGGCTTGACCATCAATTTCTTGCTCAATGGGCATGTCAGTGGTATTCGTAGGGAAGTTGTAGAAATATCGGAGTCTTCTTGCATATCCAACTTCTTCACTACTGAAAAGAAATAAGGAGTGTGGATTAGAGTGCGATTTCTCAACCAGTACTACTTCTTGTCCCACGAAATTATTTCAGAATGAGAATTTTAACTTCTGAATTGTCTTTTTAAATCTGTTCTTAGCTATCATAAGTAAGTGATTTTTGATATTTTTACAGCACTCGATTTGAACGCTACATTTATATTTCATACTTAATTGTCAACTCTTATTGGTGCATTTTTTTGCTATTATTTAGAAAGAACAGTCTACAATTTTAAAAGAACAATTTATAATTTAAAATGGACAATTAAGAACTTAAATGGTTTAACCCTTTGAGGACCAGTGGGACGACACCAGTGTCCCAAGAAATGAAATTCGTCTGCTTTGAATATATAAAATTCCATTGAAAAAGAAAGCAGACGAATCGTCTTCAAAATTTTGGTCTTCAAAGGGTTAAGTAAATCTGTTTGAAACGAAGCCTAATCATGTCTTTTTTTGATCATTTTAAGCTGTACACTGACAATTAATTCTAGAGAAAGAATAGAAAAGGGGATAAGTGTAGATTATTATCCCCAAGGGCTACATAAAATAATTTGATATAACCTTGCTCCCTTTTTAGATGTTTTTGTAGTATTTATTCGAAATAAGTTTATATATACTGTCTTAACCCATTTAAGGCCAAGCAAAGCAGACGATATCTAAAAAAAACGCAGACGATTTATATTCAAAGTCATTGAAAAAAGCAGACGAAGATGAAATTACTTATGTTCCAAAATAGGAACATTGGCCGTAAATGGGTTACTGTTTAAATTTTACTGTGGTTTATTAAAAATTATAATTTTTCTAACAAAAATAGTATACATTGATATACTCAAAAAATAGAGGACAAAATTTAAGAGCAGATCATCGATATAAAACTACTCTACAAACTATGTACAGTACAATTAATAGATCAATAACTTTGCGAAATCCTAAGAGTTTGGTTATGATATTGCTAGATCATTTTTCTGGAACTTTGCTATGCATGCCGCAAAACAAGAGGTTGAGAAGCATTGGTCTAGATATAGAAATTAAGGCAAACTATTCATCTATCACTGATTTATATCTATAATATATTATAGCTTTTTTAATTTTTTTTGCACTTGTATCTAATATATTTTGATCGAATCGATAAAAATAATAATTTTCTGGATACACACTAGATCCATTATAACATTAAAATCTGGTTTTAATATGAACACCTACAAATCATTGAATGGAACATACCAGGTTGATTCAATCTTTTAAAGCTGTAAAACATATATACATGACGCACAGAAGACAAAGTCACAGCCATTAATCAAAACTAAACTTCAACTTTATTGACGACATAGCAAATTCATCAAATCAACGACGTCCAAGATAACTGATTAATATCTGCCTTTTAAAATTCATTTTTTTAGATTTGATTTTACTAAAACAATTTTTATAGACTAAATGCCCAAAAATAAAAAGGTTGGAGTTATTTTTACAAAACATAGTGATGAAGATAAATGTAACACATGTGATAAAATATTGAAATGTACTTATAGTTCAACTTCAGGATTAGCTTTTTGCATTAAATTTAAATAAAGATGCAGAAGTTGAGGTAAAAAGCCAGAAAACTCTTAACTTTTTTATGTTGGAAGAAGTCTCAAGAATGGCAGGCGTTGATAGCTTTAGATTTTATCGCATTGCAAATAGTGACTTCGTACAAGAATCTTTTAAAAAACGAAAGTACGAATATGCTATCGCTCCTCCGACTTGTCCAAATACTGATAAAAATTGCAGAAGACTAAATTCATTCGTTTTCTCTTAGGGATGATTATTTTGGTTTGATCAAGAAAGTAAGAAAAGTGTGCAAAATGTTTAAAAAAAATACTTGTTAAAAAATGTCATTCTTCATAGAATCGTGAAATCAGAACACGGAAATGAAATACAATTAGTTCTTGATGTAAAAAACTCGCTGGAACAATTTGCTTAATATGTAAGAAAGATTTTGTAAACATACAAGCTTTAGAAATCTGCTATAATGAAAAATTTTCTGAAAAGATTGGTATATACTGAAGAATCGTTGTCAGACTTTAAGACCACTTAAATTGTATTAAGTTCTTTATGCTCTAAAGATGCTAGCTTATTGAAAGCTGACAAGTCAATGACGCTCCTTCTTAGCAAGTTGGCAAAACAAGATTCGACTTAAGGGTAAGTTTCTCCAAAACAAGAATATGTGAAAAGAGTGCATAAATAATATTGTTTCTTCCCTCTAGCGATAACTTAATGATCCTGAAGATATAAATGAAATATCTAATACTTTTAAGATGCTTTCTCCATATGCTACTTCCGTGTATACAAGGCTGTTTTATGAACTTAATTTAGAACCTCATAGCAGTATAGGGAGCAGTAGTACGCATGAGACTCCCGATTAGGGTAACGTAAATGAATGCGATGACAATGATGAAGAAGATTTCAGAAAAAGTCTTCATCAAGAGATAGATAAATGGAAATCAAAAGCTTCTAAATTCTTAGTCAAGTCTTTTATTTTTAATGCAGAAAAAGAATTTGCATTATACGAAACACTGAAAACGAGAACTGTAAATTTAGATCGATTATACAAGGCATTGAAGACAATCAAGTCTACAAGCTGAGAAGCCGAAAGAGCTTTTCTTCAGCAAGGTTTTTCATAACAAAAATTCGATCCAATCTCTCACCTACCACTTTTAATGCTTTATGTTTCTAGAAATTTTACTTTTTAAATAAGCTTATATACAAAATTAAGCATTGTCATTGCCATAATGATAATTTTAAAAGATGTCATTAAATTTTTATCTAAAGTTTTAAAATTTTGCTTTAATAATCATTTTTTTGATAATAAATAAAAACAAAATCTTATGCTTTTGGAATGTTATTTTAATTAAGATATTGCTGCTGTCTTATTCTAGATGTTCAAAATAACGATAAGTCACTTTTATTGATTTAAAAATTCATAATGAAAAAGGATCTAAATAAAAAGTTATAATGCATGCAAATTTTTAATTTATAATACAGTTTAACTTAATTAAAAATTTTCTCAAGGATTTATCAATAAAAACATTGTCGGTAATTAGCGACCTATAATTATAACGAATGCGCGTATCAATGACGGATAATATCAAATCTGATAACCCAACATTGTCGATAATTTGCGACCTATAATTATAACGAATGAGCGTATCAATGACGGATAATATCAAATTTTGATTGAAGTAAACCTGAATATTTTCAACGTTTTTCAGAGATCATGGAAAAAAGTAGAAAAATAATGGAACGAATAAAATTCTGTTTAATAGAACATTTTAAAAGCCAAGTAAACTGCAAATGTATGCTTTTCAAACAATGTTTTTACGCAAGAGAGAAGTAATTTTGCATAATTTATAACTTTAATTTTTTGAGGGAAAATTTTTAATTTAATATTTGAGCTGCCGTTTCCAAAACTTTACGAAAAATACTTTTAAATAAAGTTTTCCAAATTTTAAGATATGACCAGAGAGAAAGAGTTGCTCATATGTCGCGTGTGCAACACAGTTGGCACAACCCTGATTAAAAATATGAAACAGTTTAATTCTTAATTCTATGAAAGCGCATACTTTACTTTTAACAACAAAGAATCAAGAAGGTTGCTTGAATTAAGCTCAAGGAAAACGCTGTTCGATTGTAATTACCAGTAGGAAAGGCAACTTTTTATGAAACCAGACCCCAACGTAAAAGTTAACAAGAAGCAAAATAAAATAATGGTAAAGGAATTTACTTTAGGGCTTCTTTATGTGAGGCGTTGTATAAAATTAAAAAATGGATGTATTTTCCATTCACAAAATTTCATTAAATCGAAGTAAAATGCTCACAAATATTTAAATGAAAAGAATACGCCTTGGAAATGTTTCTTTCTAACTAAAGAAGTCCCTAGCAAACCCATGGCTTTTCCATATTTGTTCATATGGAGTGCAATATTTTATGAGTTGCTTCAGAAAAAAATTAGAGGTGGGAAAATCGGTATTGTGTACCATGGTATATAAATCTAATCATATTCTTTGCTGTAAAAAGAGATAATAAGGTATCTAAAAATTTCTAAAAGAAACTTCTTCATTAGGTTGTTTTGTTTTTGATAACTTCTCCCCCAAAGCATAGATATCGGATAACGTAACGAAGAAAATAAAAGCAATTCAATAAATTAAAGTCAAACTTAATCTTTTGGAATCTTCAATAGATTGCATCTCTTTAGAAGCTAATTTCGCAAACAGTTCAGAAGATTTCAACTTTTTAACGTAGAAAATGGAAAAGACAAAGGGGGTCTTTGGTTGCAAAGAACAAGAAACTTCTAACTTATTGAAAGAGTAGAGATTATACTTCGTTAGGTTAATCGGCTCCACAAATGAATGCGATGTATTCTTGTTTATTTTACCACTCTTGCATGTTGGAATGGAGACTTCCAAAGAATTCAAGATGACTCGTAAATCTAAAAATACAAAAATCAAATAAAATTATGTAACAAATAAAAAATAACCTAACAAACTGAAGAACAGACTTACAAACTAACAAAAGGATTAGCTAGGTAAATAATTCAAGAACTACTAATCTACTAACACTTTCAACACAAATGCGATATAAGTGTCGCATATAATAATGATAAGCGGATAAACATAGGCCACAACCTATTTGTACAGGCATTGGTTTTCGAAGATACATCTCCTTTTCTTTTTGAAACAAATTTCATATAAATTAGAGCAAACGATTTTTATTTCCTGGCTCACTAGGGGGCAGAAGGTAGGCAAAGTTTACTTGGAGGAAGAGCATCTTTCAGAGATTCACGAGAAGAGTTTGGATTGTTTTCAAGGAGGCTGAAGCGTAGAAGGATTAGGTAGCGCCCAAAATTGAGATTAGAGCTCTTTTGAGCGCATAAATAGGACAGAATGTCGGAGTTGAGGCAAAAGGAAGAAATTTTGATATCGAGTGCTTTCTTCCTGTTGCCTGCAGAAATGGTGGTGTTGGGGAGCAAGACTTGTATAACTTGGAAGAAAGGAAGCTCTACAAAAGTGCCATTGGTGTTGTTGGGAAGTATGGTGGGTAGGGAGAGCTTTTGGGCTTGGTTGAAGCGGTTGATCGAGAGTTGAAGGGTTGGGGGCAGGGAGTAAGTGAGGAATTCCGGACTTAATTTGTACCAAAACTTGAACACAACATGCATCATGGCTTCTTTCGTTTTGAAATGCCTACCATAGCCATACTTGGCAAGAATGCTTCTCAAGTGATCAAAGGAATACGAAAACAGAAGGGAACGGATAGACGCGTACGTGTAGTCGACGTTTGAGTGTAGATTCGTTGCGTAATTGTCTAACACGGTTAAATATATTTTTTACTTCATAGTGATACATTTTACGAGGATGACAAAAATATAAACATTTTTGCATTTAACCGATACATTTTCTGTAAATCATAAAATTTGGAATTTATTGTGGTTCAAATTTTAATTTTTCCTTATCATTTAAAATATTTTAACGTTATACTTTATTTTTTTTAAAAAGTCAAAAACTGGAGTTTATATTTTATGAGGAGGAAATATTTTATGAAGCTTTAAAAGTTTTTTATAAAACAAACATAGTAAGAATTTGATCAAAATTAGGAGTTAAATAAAGCGATTTTATGATTTCAAATTTCCAGTTTCAGATTTATTTTGTAACAAGGTTGAAATAAAAAAAAGAGTGTGAAATTCAGTTCCGCGGAAAAAAATTAACGAAGAAAATATTTTTAACACCCCTGTAATTTTTTTTTTGAATTTTTGAGCAATCCAGCTAAAGGAGGCTTTTAGTTCTGAAAAAAACATAAAACATCCTACGCTTTATAAGCGAGTATTAACCCGGTATGAATTAAGCTAAAACTAAGGATATCTTGATGAGGAATTATGAAAGGGGTCAACCAATGAATCCCAATCAACTATTAAAATTAGAAACGCAAATTAGTATATACTTTCTAGATCATAAATTTTTCCTTCAAAATAAAGGCATTTCATTAAGAAAAAAAGTTGAAAGATAATATAAAAATTAGTTATTAAATGACATTCTTACCTAAAATAAATCCAGGGCTGCTGCACCCTCCTCAAAACATGCTATTTGATTGATGTAAGAAGGATATATGTAGAAAAGTGTCGATAAAGTAAGTTCTGATACCCTTATGTATCAAAGGACTAAATGTCTAAGAGGCAAATGATAACAAGTATGCACCCTCCCCCCCCCTCTCCACTCCACTTGGCTAAATATATATCTTTCATAGTCTGTATAAGAAACAACTTCTTAAAAGATAAGAAATTTTCTCGAGAAATTAAATTCTGGCTCTGGGAACATAATTTTCAGATTTTCCAGTTTTTTCATGTGAAAATTTTTATAGCATTTAAAAAATCACTGTGATTTCGACATTAAGTTCTTGCTCAACAAGTAAAAAACTAAATTTTATGGGTTAAATATCAAAAATTTTAAAAATATTAAAGATAAGGAGCGAGTCTTTTTAATTGAAAAAACTTCACATTTTTCTTTAGATCAAAAATTTTTTGCAATAATTTCTTGATTATGAAGTCAAAAAATATGATTTTTTACGTTAAAAGTTGTTTGCCCTGAATAAAACATTATAGAGAACATTAAGTGTAGGTAAAGAAAAGTATATTTATATATTAAAAAAACCAAAAGTTATGCCGTGTAATAATATTAATAATAATTATTTTAATAGCAAATAGAACAGTTTTTTAAATTGTAAGAAACTAGAAAAATCAAGCATTTCATTTATATTAATAATTAAATTTCATTTTAATGATGATAGATTTTAATATATTTAATCATTAGACACATTATTAATATTGTGTTCGTGATGTAAAACTTCGTTTGTTTTAATTCCAAGCACTTTCTCAAGAAGAAATAAATTAAACAGAAACAAGGAAGAAAAACTCACGGTTTTACATCATACTGCTTTAACATTTTTCATATGATGTTTAGTAAACATTTTCAATCATAAAGTATCAATTCAAAGCTTCTATAATGAACAAATTTTAAAATTTAGTGCGACGATCGCATTATTGAGAAATTGTCTATGCATCGACGTATGTTCAGAACCAGCATCAGTGTCACAAAAGGTCCCAGATAAGCATTTCATTCATATTATTAATAATTATATTTCATTTTAATGATGATAGAATTGAGGAGTATGGTGCTTTATAGCAATTTCTTTAAAACTTGAATCGTAACTTTATAGATAAGGCAATATACCATATTAAAATAAGTATATTCATTAATCAGCATGATAAATTGGGAAAAAAATTCTTTTGTAGAAATAACTTCTTATAAAATACTCTTTTTTCTTGCTTTATATCGGAGAGACAGGATTTTGTGATTATAATAATAAAAGGGTAAATCTTCAGCTTTTAATTAACAGTATTCGTAGTATTTTTTCCACGATTCTAATATTTCTGAAAAAACATTATATATTCGGGGAATATAATGCGATGATATGACAAATCATTATTAAAATGAAAATTTCGACTCTATGATGAGTCTTTTTCAACTCAAGTCAAGCAGAAAATGTAGGGAATGGCTTTTGTGGTGAAGATGTAAAGAAAGGATTTCTTGTGAACTACATCTTCACCACAAAGGCCTTTTTTACCTCCGCTTTCTACCCGACAAAAGTTCAAAAAGACTAATGGAGTCGAAATAATCTCTTTAACCCATTAAGTACAATAGAAATCAGACGATATATAAAAAAACGCAGACGATTTATATTCAAAGTCATTGAAAAAAGCAGACAAAGATGAAATTACTTGTGTTTCCAAATGTGAACATTGGGACTTAATGGGTTAAATAAAGATTTGTCATATTAGCCTATTATATTCCTCGCATATATTTTGTAATGCATAATATGATAGCCGTTCTTCGTTCAGCCTCACCCCTCTGTTAAATAATATATTTTTATATACAATATGTCATTATAAAAATCTGATCTGAGAACACTGGTTCCGACAAAGAATGCTTGCATGTATATATCATTTGAATTTTTGTAGTGAAATGGAGGAAAGTGAAGTACTTACGATGAGTTGGAAACCGTGGCAAGTTGGCCAATCTGACGCCCGGGTTGTTGAATGCGAAGTGCTTGTGAGAGGACATCGTGGATAAGATGGTTTCGGGAGGTGATGACATTGTTATCACTGGCAGTGATATCGGAGGAGCGGAAGATGCCACGTTCCGCTTATTCTTCATTTTCTTCCTGCAATCTAAGGATAATATAAAATATCATCGATTTTTACAAACACGCAGACACATATACAATAAGGAAGTCAGGAATTTTTATTTGGATGGGCCAAGAGGGGGTAATGTTGCACTATCCGTACATCGATAAACGTCTTTCCTATGCAATTGGCTTTTTATCAATGCATCGATAAAAAGCCAATTGCATAGGAAAGACGTTTATCGATGCACGGATAGTGCAACATTACCCAAGAGGGGCACTATACTCTGTATTTTTGCCAACACGCTTCTCTGTCTGAAATTAAAGTAACAAATATAGGTACAACTCTACTATTTATGCTATGAGAGCTCCTTTATCTACTTGTCTCTTTCTATTTCTTTGCTAACATTTCTGATTTTATCATGGTTTGTGTTTCCTATTTTCGTTTTTCATACGAGTATAAATTAGCTTTCTTATTACAGGTAGAAGACAAAAATTTTACATCCTTTTAACGTCCTCATCCTCTGATCATTTAAAGCATCCGCAATAACATCCGCATCAGCAATTTTCAAACATTTTTCTTTCTTTTTATATACTGCAAAAAAAATTTCACAATTTTTCAATTTTTACTTTATCCAAATTTTTTATGATAAGTATTTCTTTATGATAACATATATACACTGTGACATCTTCTCTCTAAATTTTCAAGAACTATAAAACTTGTGTTTGCTTAGAATAGCAACCATGATCCCACATCCACTAAAAAAATTAATTCTCACATCCGCACCCGCTAGGATACAAAAAATTTTACATTCGATACATCTCTAATATATATACTAAGTGTGGGCTAGTGTTGACACCATGATTCTGAAATCCAAGAACTCCATCGATTCTAATAAAGAATAAAGATATCGAAAAAGAAAAATTTTGTTGCTCCAATTTGAAATTTTCCTTGATTAAAAAAGGAACTAAACGATATTCAACAAAAAATTAGCAAGCATTTCAAGATATAGGAAGGAAGAGGAAAGCACACACGCTCAGGAAAGGAAGAGCATTTTCAATTACTAAAATGTTCCTTTCAAAAACAAAGATTTCAGATTTCATCTTAGCGGTTCCATCAGGCCTTTTGAAAAATCCGAATTTTGATGTAATTGTTTATTGTTTATTACATAAGTGACTGAGCCAATCTGCACCATCGGAAAGGTTTTTTTTATTACACTTTATAATTTGTTATTTTTTTATGCATTTTTTCTTGAATAAATCTTTCTTTCAAAAACAAAGACAAAAACAAGACTTTCTCATGATACTTTGAATGCTCAAGTGTTTTTAGGAAGTTACGTCCCCCAAAAGGATATATGATTATTATATCATTTTTATGCGAATAACATGTTTTAAATATGGCTAAAATTAGCGGGCTTTTAGCTCATCTTCAATTTGTGGAAAAAGGCGTAAAATGTGAGCTAGCTATTCTTAGCATATGCTAGAGTTAGATTGATATAAGAAATAAAATATAAAACTTTAAATAATAAAGTAGAAATTCTTTCCCAAAATCTTTTTCAAATATTTGGAAAAACGGCTAACCCTAAACACTTATATACACTAATGCAAAAAATTACAAATAAATAAATGCATCAATTATGCAAATACTTGAAAATGTTTGACTAATGTTTCAATTTTGTTTTAACCCATTAAGTCCCAATGCTCCTATTTGCAGGGTTGCCAAGTTTAAGAAATTTTTATGAGGGAGAAAATTTTTCGTCTGGATGAAACGGGATGGAACGCATAAAGCAGCTAGCAAGAACTTCGGTTTACTGGCCGAACATTACTGATGACATTGAAGCCACCTGCAGGAGTTGTGTTTCTTGTGGACAACTCAATATGCGAGAGTCTCCCGCCCAATGCGGGAGACTTAGCAACCCTGCATTTGGGAACATAAGTAATTTCATCTTCGTCTGCTTTTTTAAATGACTGTGAATATAAATCGTCTGCGTTTTTTTAGATATCGTCTGATTTCTATGGTACTTAATGGGTTAACTTTATAAAAATACTAAAAATGTGATCACACTGCGTTTGATTCAGACAAGAGGCGTATTTGCGCACATTTGATATATTCCCATAAAATGTTAAACATGGAGAAAATCTTCCTTTTCTTGCTTTTGTGTAAAAAGCAAGTTACTTATAAAGGTAAAAAGGTAGTGTGGGATCGAGAAGGCGCAATTGAAACGCTTGTATCGAACTATGAGGAAAATAGGCTTAATGAGGGATCGAACGTAAGACCATGAGTTATGGAAACCCATAATCTAACCAACCTTAACCCGTTATCGACCAGAATAATCAGACGATATCTAATGCAAAGCAGAAGATTTGTATTTAAAAGCATTAATAAACGCAGACGATTCACATTTTTGTAAAGCCAACATATGTCGACTGTGGTCGATAGCCAGATAATCACGCCCCCTACTTACAGAACGGCCTTATTATATTTTATCCTTTTCGGCTTAGTTTTTTTCAAGCAATTTTTACACAAACTTTACTTTTTTTCTAAAATAATAAGAAATTAATTGTTAAATAATCATGATTGAACTTATATATAACTAACTATCGACGTAGTTTACAACAAGAAAATTTTCTTGAAACACAAAAAAATTGCAATTTAAAATTGTTTTTGTAATAAAAAAATTATTTTAATGTATAGTGTATTCAATGGCACTTTTGTTCATTTTAGTGAGAATATACAAAGAAGAAATGAATAAAAAGCAATTTCACAAAGAAATCCACGAAAGAAAAAGAAAGTTTTACTCTTCGGTCTCATTTCTTCATCAATAGATGGAGTATATTTAGGAAATCCGTAATTCACTTTCTTTCGTTTGCGCAACACTCGAGAACATTCTGAAAAAAAACGATAAAATTATCCATAACAATAAAACTATAAAATCAGGATATAAAAACAGAGCTAAGAAAAATGTAATTCAAATCATAAATCTATTTAAAAACATTGGTTGCGAATCAGGAAATGATTTATGGTGTCAATTGTTTCAGCCCCAATGCTTCGTATTGGAACCAATCTTTAAATTGAAATAAAATTTGAAAAAAATAATTTTTTAAAAATAATAGCAGTATAAGTAGCGATAAAATAGAATCCATAATTTTCAAATTATGTTTTGAAAAAATAAAAAAAAAGGAAAGGGTATACATTTTTATATCTTTGTTTTATTCTTATTTTTCTTTAATTTCAAGTCAATTTAAAAAATTCCTATTGTAGTCTAACATAATAAACGTAGATAATAAGCACATATGCTTTAATATTAAGGTATTTGTGTCAAAGTGTTAAATACAAAAAAAACAAACTTACCTGGATTTTGAGGAGACATTTAAATTAAAAGAATTTTCTTAAAAAAAAATAAATCCAATTTAATAAAACATTTAAAATTATTATATGAAAAAATGGTTCAAAGAAAGTTTTGCAAAAATAAATTTAATTCGATTTGAGTACCATAATAAAAATATCATTATAAAGCAAATCTACTAAACTTACTGGTGATGCACATGACTCGGATGAATTCGCTTCAGCGCCGCTCACAACACTCTATTTTTTTTAATTGGAAGCGCCGATCTGTTTTCTGCAGATCTAATTAAAAATCTGTTTCTTAGATATAATTGTTCACAGTTCGCGAATTTTTTCAGCCGAATGATTAGCGTTTAGTGTTTGGGAAAAGAATTGCCGTAGATCGACTAACACATAATATATCCGTAGTGTTTTCAGGATCCTATAAACTGATTTATTGAAGTCATATATTTGATTTTACACAAACAAAATACTTTTGATCTGCATTAGATTTGCTTCCATTTCAATATGAATTCTAATTATATACTATTTTCTTTATCATAACCTCAAAAATTTTAATAGTAAAAATTTTGGTACTTATGGGTTATCCCCCCCCCCCCCCCCCCACTCTAAAAATTTTTTTAAAAATTTTTATCTGAATTTAAATTAGTAAAAATAATAAATTACTTGCTTAAACAGGAGTCCAATACAAACTAATGTGTTTAAGTATTGTTTCAAAAGGATCTAAACCCCCATGCGTAAAAAAGGTTGAGAACCACTGGTCTAACATGGTGTGGCAAACCTGCAGTTATTTTGCTTTCTGATAATGGTTCCTTCCTGCTTTGCAAAAAAGGGTATTTAAAAATATAGTCTTCATTCCATCTAATTTCATAAATAATAATAATTAACAAATAATAAGCAATAAGATTTTTCATTATTCATTATGCAATATAAAATAATATCGTTAGATTCCGCTTCCACTAAAATGTTTCTCTTCTAAGCAACCCTGTCGTCAAACACCCCTACCCCTTATCGACAGGCCTGTTTCGCAGTTAAAAAATTTCATGAAAGATCATCATATTATATCTTTGAAAGCAAAGAGAAAAACTTTGAAAATAATACAATTTTGAAATTTGGGTATTTTTTAATCAATTAATAACAAATAAAAGCACGCTAAAATGAACTTATCACAAACCTTTCTAATTTTACGCTTGCTATTTCAATATGTAAAATTATAATTACATAATATAAAAAAGATAAAAACCTTTTATTTAAGAGTTTGCACCTTTGTTTGTTTTATTTCTTAGTGGAAACAGAAAAAATGTATAAAAAAGATCTAGTTTGTTTTTTGCGACCCCAAACTATACAAATTACCCAAACTATACTTCATTTTTAAAAAGTGGAAGTAAGATAAAATTTGCATAAAGATTTGCGACTCCTGACTTGAATGTGTGTAACCGGATACTCGAATTTCAACTATTTGAACATTCCATTGC
This sequence comes from Nectonema munidae, assembly GCA_030549495.1. Lineage (NCBI taxonomy): Eukaryota > Metazoa > Nematomorpha > Nectonematoida > Nectonematidae > Nectonema > Nectonema munidae. The sequence goes on from JAUIRK010000923.1 coordinate 470,878, forward strand.
GTTGAAAAATGATTTTGAAGACATTTAGAGTATATTTTAGTCTTTAAATAGAAAGTATTTTTTTGTTAATTTTCTTTTATTTTAAATTTCAAAATTCTTGATAAGCTTCTGTGGTAAATACTATAACTAGTATAATAAATGAAGTCCCTCTTTTAAACGCTCACCATAAAGATGAAAAAATAAGGTTAAAAAAGTCAATTCATACTTTTACAATTAGGAAAGGATTTTTTCTACGATTAAGTAGTCAAGCAACTTTGATATTAATGAGAAATGTTTTTAGTATTTTAAATGAAAATAAAGATGAGGATAACTTTGTTTCTATGTCATTGTTTAAATTTGCAAAGTGAATTTTTGGCATCTACAAAGCAGTGAAACGTGAACATGTTTATCCAAACTAGTTTTGATTTTTGAACGAATATAAAGATTAAAAGATATTATGAGAAATTTGGAAAGTTAAAAAGTGAAATTACATTAGATAAATAGAAGATAAAGAATTTAAATGAATATCATAAAAATAAAATCATGAAAGTATTATAAAATAATTTACATAATAATCAAAGTAAACTTTAAAATTTAGACCATGTTTAAAACAGGAATAAATAAAGAACGAATTAAACAATAAAATATTATCTATTAGACTTTATGATATTAATTATTTACTGAATAAAATATAATTTAGATCAAGAATATTGCCAAAAATAATATCCAATATAATGAATCATTATTCAACACATGTGAATTGCTTACCTCCTGAACTCTTCAGACTAAGCAAATAACCATTAATAGTTAAAATTAAGAATCTATCTGAATTTTTTATTTATAAAAGAATTTTTTCATTCAAATATATTTGTTCTTGGGTTATTTTGTATTTCAGCACGTCTTAGTGCGAGTGTCTGAGAGCACTTTTTAATAATAATTTTCTTAACTCAATTCCTCGAACAATTCAAAGCGCGTTTGAGCGCACTTTTTATAATTAGACAATCTTTTATTATTATTTATCACCAACGCTTGTCATTTCAATTTAATGACTTGCGTGGAAGTTCTAATAAACTTTCTACAATTAAGAGAGAGAAAAAAAAATTTATTCAAAAAAAAAAAATTTTACGGAAGGTTATTGAAGTGTGAAGTGCACATATATATATATATATTTATAATGATATAAATATATTTACAAAATATAAAACATAATCACAAAATTTACTATCCTGGAAAAAGCAATAGCCAAAATGGCAGTCAGTTGTATTAAAACTTCAAATTCAGCATCAGTCTACACATACAAAAATAAATTCTTACATTCTCTCCATTTTATATCAAATAAATAAGAAATTTTTCCTTAAACTTCAACTTTATTACATTTAACCATTTCTGGAGGATTTCGTAGAGGTTAATACTAATGATTCAAATGTTAGCAAATTCCTTTGAAAGAAGTGTTAACACTTTTCTGCTGACATTAATTAGATTTGAGAAGTTAAGATTATTTTTAGATGGATAAACTTCTCCAAAGAGTATATGAAACAATAATACTTTTTAATCAAAATGCATTAAGTTTCTTCTTTTTTTGTTGTCTTGTTTTATTTATTTTATGATCTGTTTCCTTCATCATATTTTAAAATATAGTCACAATAAATATACAGGAATTAGAAGAAAACATCCTACTATCAAATCTTCCGCATAATTTTTTTCCCTTATTCCATTTATTTTAAAATTTACAGATAAGAGAATTGGCATGTAATCCGAAAAGAAAGACATATAATTGAAAGCTTTGTAATCAGCAATTTCTTTATTTAGAAAAAGTATCGGTTTCATATCGCGTTGGAAATGTAATTGTGGGGATCAGTGACCCAGCTATAGTTAAATTGTAAAACTTCTCTGTGAGAAAATTGTCAATCTTTAAATCGAAATTAAATTCACCACAAAAGATGTTCAAGTTATTTCTATCTATACTGTAAATTAAATTTTCAAAAAAAGAAAAAAAAATTCTACAAGATCAATACTGGTATTTGGCAGTCTGTAAATATTATGAACAGTAAGTTTTTAATAATATTTTGATATTCAAATGAAGCATTAAAATGTTGGCCTTTTTCAATTTTATAGTTAATATTATCCCTTACAAAAAATATAAGACCACTATGCTTTGAACTTTATCTTGGAAAAATAATGGTAGAAAAGTTAGGTAGATGAAAACAAGTTTCGGTATTGTCTAGCCATGTCTCTTGTAAGCATATTTTATTCAAAGTTTCAACATGCATACAGATAATTTTTCCAAAAAATAACAAGTTCATTAAATTTGCTATTTAGAGATTGGGTGTTGAGGATAAAATATTCTATCATTCATTAAGTTTACAATTTAAATAAAGCTTTTGTTAATTTTTTAGTTTACTATTAGTATAAAAAAATAAGCCATTAAAATTAGATAACAAAATCAACTAATTTTTGAATTAAAAGTAGTCTATTTATGTCAACAAATTTTTTTTGATTAATATAATTTTTTTTATTAAATATTTAAGTTCTAGAGTTATAAATGATTTATTTTCCCATACTTCTTTGACATTCTTCAAAAAAAGCTATTTTATCATTAACAACCAAATCTATTATTTTAATTGTTAATCTTATTTAAAAATTTTAAGATCTTATTCTCCTGTTTAGTTTTATATTATTTTTTCAGTTTAATTTCACATCTTTTTCTAAAATATATTCTATAAAAATTTAATCCACATTATATTTTTGGTCAATGTTAACGAGAACCTGTTAATACAAAATGCATAAATTTTTTTCAATAGCCTTAATTTTTTGATTATATCTAGCCTTTCTCTTAAATTATACATTTTTATTCAATTTTTAATGAGAAATTTTCAGTTGTTTAAGCCAATTATGTCTATTCAAAGATTTTTATAGAAAGAATTTCAATTTCTTAAAATATATTTTTGAAATTTATATTAGTATCAATGAATTCTCTAGCACATATATAAAACCACTTAAATATACAGTTGATTCTCTATGTTTGAACCACCGTTAGGACTTCTTCAAGTGGTCTAATAGAGAGAACTACTCACCTAAATACATAACCAGATTATGTAAAAAATACTTTTTTTCTTATAACTTTTAAATTTTTTTATAACTTTTAATTAAAATTAAAGAGTCATTAATAAAATCTTCCCCATTTTTGCTGCAGATATGACATTTATATTCTCTAGTATCATCTTTAATTGAACAAAAATTAGATTTATGTGGTAAAGAACAAAACCTGCGGATCGCTTCTTTTTTACATTTGGCGGTGGTGTGTCCAAAGAGAAGACAATTTCTACACTCTATGTGGAACAAGTGGCAAAGCCCACTAAAATTATTTTTGGCACCTCTTTTTGAGCTAAGTTGTTTCTAATCTTTGTTATAAAAATAGAAAATAGATCAAAAGATACGAAGAAAAAAACATGTGTTTGAAATTTTTCTTAAGTTATCTATTTTTTATATGATCAATCTACATTAGCAGATAATAGGTTATAACCAAATTACATAAAGTTACATTTTAATTTAAAAAATAACAATAATCAGAATATAAATTATATTGTATTTTTTAAAAAAAAATTTGCCTCTCTTGAAATATTGTCCTGGGTACGATTCTTATGTGGGAGAAGGATGCTCTACATTTAACAGCCGGCATCATTAAGAAAAATGTAAATTCATTTTGTTCAGAAAAGAAATATTTCTGGGCCAACTTTGAGTACTACAATTTTTTCTCTCTTTTGGAAAAAAGAACTTCTAAAACTTTGCCTTGATCAACCATTTTTTTATACCCTTATTTTTACTCAGTTGGTAGTAAGCTATTTTAAACTTTTTGAGAAATTACAAAAGAAATTTAAGGTAGTAATACTTTTATTCATACTGTTTTTAGATTCTCTTCTTTTTTTATTAAGCTTTTTGGTTTGAATTATCAGGAAAACGTAGCCTGAAAACTCTTTTTGTCTTTTTGTTGGATGCCACTTGAATTATTTAGAATAGAGGATGTTTTTTGGGACCAATTCATTAATTTTTAAGCTTTTTGATCTTACATATAAAGTATTTCGTTTATTTCTTTCAGTCATGTGTCTGCATTTGTTGAATAAGAAGGTGATAGTAATATCTTAAATATCATTTTGCAAGCCTGACTTCAATGAAAAAATAAATTTATTTTGTTCTTTTACCTGTTCTTTCAAGTTATTTATTACTTTTAAAGATGATGGTTTTATAACATTTTCAATATGATTATCCAAACTTGACTTCAATGAGAAAATAACTTCATTTTGTTCTTTCAAATCATTTGTTACTTTTAACAAATCAATTAATGCTGAATTTGTTTTTTCATCATTTTTATGTCAGAATCAAGACAAGCTAAGCATGCCATTTGATTCCTTGACAATTAAATTTGTCAAGAATTTTAAACAAGGAGGCGTCAAATTTCTGACAATTATAACATACCCATTTTAGGCAACAATCACATCTAAAAAGATGAGGAGAACTTGCATGGCAACTTTGACATCCCAATTTTTTTTTCCATAGCAAAAAGTTAAAAAAGAAGAAGAAGGAATTGGATATTTATAAACTTTCTACTATAAATAAAGAAGCCATTTTAAACTAAATTAGAAAGAAGATTTTATAATTCTAGATCCAAAAATATTATTAGGTATACTCTTAATATTGATGATAGACGTAATTATTCAATAGTTAATAATTTTTTAATTTTTCCTTTAATCTCCTCTTTTTATACAAGTAAATCAATGAAAATGATAACAAAATCAACTAATTTTTGAATTAAAAGTACTCTATTTATGTCAACAAATTTTATTTGATTAATATAATTTTTTTTATTAAATATTTAAGTTCTAGAGTTATAAATGATTTATTTTCCCATACTTCTTTGACATTCTTCGAAAAAAGCTATTTTATCATTAACAACCAAATCTATTATTTTAATTGTTAATCTTATTTAAAAATTTTAAGATCTTATTCTCCTGTTTAGTTTTATATTATTTTTTCAGTTTAATTTCACATCTTTTTCTAAAATATATTCTATAAAAATTTAATCCACATTATATTTTTGGTCAATGTTAATGATAACCTGTTAATACAAAATGCATAAAATTTTTTCAATAGCCTTAATTTTTTGATTATATCTAGCCTTTCTTTTAAATTATACATTTTTATTCAATTTTTAATGAGAAATTTTCAGTTTTTTAAGACAATTATGTCTATTCAAAGATTTTTATAGAAAGAATTTCAATTTCTTAAAATATATTTTTGAAATTTATATTAGTATCAATGAATTCTCTAGCACATATATAAAACCACCTAAATATACAGTTGATTCTCTATGTTTGAACCACGGTTAGGACTTCTTCAAGTGGTCTAATAGAGAGAACTACTCACCTAAATACATAACCAGATTATGTAAAAAATACTTTTTTTCTCAATCCATATTGATCTTAAGTCATTTTGGCTTATTGTTCCTTTAGAGTTGTAAACTAAAACAAGTTTACTAAATTAATTTATGAAAGATTCATTTTTTTCATAATTTTATAAGCATTTTTATTTGTTCTTTGCAATCTAGACTACCATATGCATATTTGCGAACATATCAAGTGCAAAAATCGGTAGAAAGTTAGGCCTAAGGCTAAAACCAACTGCCAAATGATAACTCTATAAAGCTATTAAATTTATGAAAATGTGAATTATATAAATTTTTATTTTTGCTCATTTATAATTAATATTATAGGCAGCGTCGTCGAGTCAGAGTCGAACCTTTTTCAGATTAAAAAAAATTCATAGACACTCTTTTTTCTGCAACGTTAGAAAAACGCAACATAAAAATGTTTATCATTTTAGTCCAAGCCTTGTATTCTTTCAACCCATAGAAAAAGGGTGAACAATTTAATGAAATTAAAAAATGAACTTTTTTATTTTATGTTAAAATTAGTTTGTAAAGGAGCAAAACTCAGTTTATGAGTAGGAAGTTTTTAGGAAAGAAATTTTAAACTAATAATTACCTTTGTAAAAAAATTAGGATATATTGAGTTTATGAATCGTATTGTTTTTGTCTTTGATAAAAAGCTTATAGACAATAATTTGAAAATCTTTTTTAAGACAATGCAAGAAAGACACCAAGCTACAAATACAAACCAATAGAACATTATAAAAAATTATGTTGAAGGAAATAAATGAAGCATTTTGCGTTGAAACATAAAGCAGAAATGTCTAAAATTTAAAAAATCCTTCAATGACTATCCAAAAAACTTTCATAAACTACCTTGAAATATGGTAGATGTTGGAAATTTATAATATTTGAAACGGGAAAGTTGATGTTGCATAATTATAAAATTTTAAAGTCAAAGTGGCAAAAATATATAGTGGAGTCAGAGTCGGAATCGAAAAGTTCTAAATAAGCGAAATATTTTTTCGACTCCACAGGCATGATTGAAGTTAAGAAATAATTAAGATTTATTATAAATTCAACATTCAATGCATTCAAAATATGATAAAAACATAACTAATTTAACAGGATATCCTTCTATTTTCACATTCCTTTTCTCTGCTAGAAAGTGCTTGTTAACCCATTTTACCCGTTAACGCCCATGTCGACTATAGTCGACTTTACAAAAATAAAATCGCCTCGTTTATCAAAGCTCTAATACAAATCTGCTTTACATTAGATATCGTCTGATTATTCTGGTCGTTAACGGGTTAAGGCCAAGCAAAGCAGACGATATCTAAAAAAACGCAGACGATTTATATTCAAAGTCATTGAAAAAAGCAGACGAAAATGAAATTACTTATGTTCGATGAAAAAAGCAGACGAAGATGAAATTACTTATGTTCCATAATAGGAACATTGGCCGTAAATGGGTTAATTGGAGGTTTTTCTTTTAGAGAGCAGCTTTGTTGTGGGTGTCCAGGTCACACATAGCAGGGAGTATAACAAAAAATCTTTCAATGGATGCTGAGCATAGGATATTTCTCATAGCTATAAATAAGCTTGAACAAATGCTAACAAAGAGGGGTAGAATTTGTAACTCAAAGCAGTAGGCGTTAGAAATGCTTAAAAATCATTAAATTACTGCCCAAATCTCTAGAGTTTGTATATATATATGAGTATGTGTGTAAAGTACTGGGAGTCGAAGTACGGTATTTTCCATCGGAATCCGCAACCCTGCTCTTAATCAATTTATTACACAAATTCTACCTTTCTAAAACTTCTACTTCATGAATAATCAGAATAACCGTCATCAGGGTTTTTTTTTATTATTTAATACTGACAGTTAAAAATGTTTTAAAGTTAACTATTTTTGTAAATCAATTTATTTTTGTCTCAAGTAAACTAGATATATATACATAATTTAATTTGCTTTAAAAAATTGAATTTTGATGCTTTACTGCATAACCTACTTTTTTTAAAACCTTTAATTTACTTATATAGCTAACTATATTAAATGATTCCTAAATTTGGGGCTTGCTTTCGCATGGTATATTATGCCTCCATATACCGTATTTTTATTCTATTTCAGCACATTTGTTAAAATGATATCCGAACCCACAAAACAACCAAAAAATAAAATTAATTTTTTTTAAATTTCTAAAACCAACAAAATTACCATATGTGCTTAGAGTCTGGCGACGTGCTGATCATATCTTATCAACGACTTGTTCTCTATACTCGCTTACAAGAATTGAATGCAACATTTTTTTCCAACAGCACCAATATTATGCTATGTTTGCTAGTTAGTTATCATTGTTGCTAAGTTTAAGAAAGATTTAATATTGGGAAGTAGGTGTCAAATTTTAATTAGAAAAAGGTTAGGAGCTGAACTATTAAAATGATTAGTGACGCTAGCGCCACTCAATATGATAAGCTTGGCACCAGTTCCGCCCCCCCCCCCCCTCCCCCAGAATTATCCGTCTCTCCACCCCTGGAGTTCGGGACAGAGAGGATTATTTTAAATCGTATTTACTCTAAACATTTTCTATCAATGAATTCATTTTTTATATTTTATATGGAAATTTATTTTTGATGCGCACATTTTAAGCAAAACTATATTTTTAATTTTTATTCATAACAAATGATCTCTTCTTGCACGCGCACTTTATACGCAATCATATACTCCCACATAACATAAACCTTAGGATAGTTAAAAATCATTATCAAATTAAATGGACCAACAAGTAGTTTTTTTCCCAAACCTATAACGAATGGCATGGTGGAAATTTTTTTTTTGTTGGTAAATGTTTGAAAATTTTTTCTTTTTTTACTTTTAGCTACTTTAATGGAAGTAAGTCAAGTTGGTGGTTTTGCCAATCCCATATTTCAAGCTGAAACCTTTGTACGTTGTCATTCGAATCGAGATAACGTGAATGATGATTACTCTCAAATATGGGATATTGCTTTCGAGCCCGATGTAAAAAATGTTGGCCAAACTCTCAACGTTTTTGCTGCTGTTGGCCAAGAGTATTTGTCAATTATTGATCTCGACACATACACCAAAGATGGCCTAAAAATGAAACTTAAGTGCCCAGTGAAGGATGATGATGGCGAGGATGAAGAATTGTATGCAGTAGCATGGTCATCAATCATCATTGAGGAGTCAAGTAGGTATCTTTCGAATATACTGGCATGTGGAGGAAAGTTTGGCTATATCTACTTCATTCACCCGTGTCAAGAGTTGTGGTACGCAAGTGTTGTGGCTCACGAACACGCTGTCCATTCGCTCGCCTTTGCCAGTGAACGCAGCAGTCGCTTGTTCAGCGCCGATAAATCCGGCACCATTCGCGTTTTGGAAGTGGAGTTGCCGTGCATCCACACACCAACATACGCTAAGATCCATGCCAAAACACAAACTCTGGCAGTGATCAAAGCACCGGATCACGTTCTGCGCTTACTCATTTGCCCACTAGGCGCACACACCCTTCTCCTCGCAGCAACCCACGCGGGCTTGTTCTCGTGGAATGTAGAAGATGATAAGGACAAACTCACAACAACTCTAGCAAGCGATGAGATGGAGCGCATTGAAATTTTTGAAGAGCACGATGAAAAGCGTCTTGTGGATGGATTGTGTGAAATAACGCCCGGTCTCATCGCTACGAAATCCAGCCCGGAAAAAGTTATAAAAGTTTGGAGGCTTGAGATCTTAGAAAATGATCAAAAGCAAAAGGTGTCCAATACTCTTCTCGGCATTCTAGATTGGTCTTCAAAGCCTGAAGTTTACATGAAAATCAGTTGTTCACCTTGTGGCAAAATCCTTTGTGCGGGTGATGAAATGGGAAGAATTTTATTGTTTGATATGAAACCTTTTTTGACCTTGAATTTAACCGAAGAAACCGTTGTGATGGAGGCGCATTATTCCAAATTGCAAAATGTCAAATTACTGCAACCATTTTCAAAACTAGAATGGAATCCTTCTTCAACTCAATTCTTATCACTGGATTCCGAAAATGAAATATCCATTGATTGTGTTTCTGGCTCCTCAATTGCGAATGCAGCTGTCATATCTTCTGACTTATCTCATGTTGTTGCAGGCACATCCAATAATCTAATCACTGTATGGAAAAGTTGTAATTCCTCTATTTCAGATGTTGTAAATAAGTTTGAGGATGACGTGATCAAAACTTTTGAAAGTCCCCACCATATTTTCTCAGAAGAGCTTTCATCCACACAATTGACAACACAGCCTGTACAATAGTCTTCTTCTTTTTCTTATAATGTGTGTTTTATGCGTTTTAAAATCATTTTTATATAGTATTAGGTTATATTTTAAATAAATGTATTTTTTACTTTTTATTTCACCGTCTGAGGAATTCTATGACTTAAATGATGATTCAAATTTTAACATAACATAAAAACTTATTTATATACTAGTTTGTTCGTGATATTTGTGACAATATTGTTTATCAAGAAATGCACATATTGTTTAAATTTATGAAAAGAACGAACATGCTTTGTAGTTAAATTCAAATTTTTCATTATATTTCACTTGCAAAAACATTATAGAAAAGGCCGCCTTTTTGTAGTTTTTAGGCAAAGCTAAAATGACTAATTCTAGAATTGAAGATGCGAGTCATTTTTTTGGATCCATTTCATGGTTTATTGGTTCTGTGAGAAAAAATTTGTGAACTGCTTCTTATTAAATTTTTTAAACACGCATTCATAAAAACATAATGAATTGGCGTTGACTGATTTTTACATTTCAAGAATTTTAAACCATTTTCCTTTAATCTAAGGAATTAATTCAATCCTTGGAGGACCACAATTTTGAAGATTAATCGTCTCCATTTTTTCGGTGGAATTTTTTATATTTAAGGAAGACGATTTTCATTTTAAAATAAATTTACATGATCTCAAGCCTAACGCATTGCCTTGATTTCTTTTCGTGCAGGTTTCGATTTTTTAGGTCTAATTGTTTTATGCAAGTCTTTTTTGAATTGTTTATTAAAATTTTAAAACAGAACACATAAAATCAAATAAAGAAGTTCTTTAGATTTTATAATGAATACATACAAAAATTAACATGTCAATGTTTTACGATTCCATAAATTTTGGGCGCAACGCCTACATACTACCTGCGGAACACCAGTTTGTAGGGTAAGTAAATACCCTTACCCTAACCTGTGAGATTCATCTCGCACTTAAATAGGAATATTCGTTTTAAAATCTTGTACAAAAATGGCTAACATATTTTTTTCAAATAAAAATCTGGCGTGATCTTTTTTAAAGTTTTAAAGTATTTATGAACTAAAAAGAAGGCGTGTAGAAAAAAACGTTTGCGAAGCACTCCTTTAGACTGAATAAGGAACAAACATTTTTGTAAAAAGTAAGTTTTCCACCGCACCTACGTTTGTCAGATTTTGACATCGTCAAACCGAGACAAAAATGGTATTGAAAAAAAACTGGAACAAGAATTTGTATTTCTTACAAAAATAATTAATATGAAAAATACTAAAAGTAACATATGAGTTTTAATACTAAATGTGAATGGGAGATTGTCATTGTTATAAAACCCCAGATTGCGTTCTTAACGGACTTCAAAACGCGAACAATCCCTGAAAATCGGCTCGTCCTTCCACCAATAGTTGCTTAATGTCGGAGAAGAAGAGGTGGTTGAGATAAAGAACCAGTAATGAATAGAAGGTAATGAGTAAGTGAGATGACGCTTTGGGGACCATTGTTCCAAAAATTGAAAGTTGTCAGCTTTAAATATTTAAACTTCTTTTGAAAAAGAGAGAAGAGGATTTGTCCTGAAAATTCTTTTTCTTAAAGAGTTAAAATCTCATTTTCTGCTTTCTTTTTCAATTTAATTACTATATACAGTGGCGTGCGAAAGTTTTCACCCACAACTAAAAACTATATTATTTAAAAAAAAAATTTTTTTGGAATTAAATGCTAAAAATATAAGCATATAAGTATTAATTTTTTTATAAAAATTTGAAATTTAATTCTTTTTGTATTTATGGAAAAATTTCATTTATATAGTTTACTTTTAAAGCATAATGCAAAAGTTTTCGACCAGAGAACTTTATTCATATAAATATTTTTTATTTTTATTAAAAATTCTTTATTTATTCTCAGGTTTTTCTTAATAATAAAATTTTGACAATCGCCTGTTTTTTCATAAAATCTTTGTTTCCTTTAATTTTTCCATTTGATCATTATGCCTAAAGTATCATTAGAATGAAGACATAGCGGTGAATCTCTTTTAATAAATAGATGTCAAAGTGCTATACCTAAATTGTTTGGATTATCTAGAAGCAATATTTCTTAAAATTTATTCAAATTTAAAAGTACAGGAACTATTGCAAATAAGGCAAAAACCGGTATTTCTCAAAAATTGATATAAAAAAATGTACAAAACATATTAAGAACAGCCTAATAATTTAGTCCTAATTTATCTGCAATTTTGCACGGCACTGTATATATATATAAGACTGGTCCTCAAAGTGTTTAAACTTTAAAGGTAATTCGTATTAAATTGAAATTCTAATATATTTCTATTTGCAAAAATAACTTTGAAATAAAAACTGCAAACAAACAATAAAAGATCGATACTTTATTTTAAGAATTAAAATATCTCTACTGGCTCATTGCCCCGCTCCTGAATATGCCAGTATATATAAAGTAGAGGATTTTCAGTCCTTGGGACCTGTTGTGACACTGGTCCTCAAATGTAGTAACAATTGTTTCCGATTAGAGATGCACAGATTCCCAAAATTTTGCCTTATCCAATGCCGATTTTTTACTTTTACTTGCAAGTGTTTGTCTTACAAGCGTCTTTATAAAATACAATGAAAGATGAGTAAAGCTAAATTTGCGAAAAATATTCTAAAATCCAATTTAATAAACTCTTTAAAAAAAGGTCAATATTTAATTTTAATATAAAAGCGATCAAACAAAAAATTCAAGTAAAAATATAAATATTGAAAAGCAATTACTGAAAATATAAACCTATCAAAAAACCTGTTTTATGAAAAACGTTCATGTAAAAAAAGTTTACATGTTTGTTAAAGTGTAATTTGGATTTGTATTTTTAGTAGGAAAAAAATGTATGGAAGGCCTGTTTTTTTTTAGTTTCACACATTAGGCGTTTTATTTTAAACAGTTTGCGTCGTTCGTGTTATAGTTTTTTAGTTTGTAGGTTGTTTGATGCGCCATCCATACATTAGCCACCTATGCTGGTTTACAGGCAACTGCGCGTTGCCCGGCTTTTTTTTAAATTAAAATTCCTATATAAAGAGCAAGTATTATTTTAGTACACAAGGTGGAATAAAGAAAATTATCCTCAGGACCCTCTTACTACTATCGTATGACCTAATTCTAACAAAAAACTTTATTATTTGTGAAAAGAACAAAAAAATTATTCATGACTATTTAAAAAAATACAACAGTTAGAGACTTCTATAATACTAAGAATAAAATATACATTCAAATTTTAATAAAATAAAATTTATTTATTTAAAAAATATTACTAGGAATTGTTTATTTAAAAAAAATTGCACTTATCTGGTGGGAATTCTATTTTTTCAGCATCGAAATCTTATCTGGAAAATTTTTGGAATGGGTGCATTCAATAGTTAGTTAGTGGTCTCAATGAACTAACGCGTTATTTTATTTCCCTTTTGTTTGTTGGGGGGGGGGGGGGGGGGCTCCTTTTTCCTAAATTGTTAAATATTTTTACTAAATTTTCGCGTGAGCCTTCTTTTGGTGTCATTTTGTTCGTGAAAATCATTCAAACAATGCCCAAAATATTTTATAGTTCCATATTTTTTGGCTATATATTTATCCATATATATTGTCTTAACTTATTAGCTTTCAGAAGTGACTTAACGCCAAGGATTTTTCTGAATATTTTTAAATAAACTTATCCATACACAGTAGATGGAAAATGCTCAATTTGATTCTGAAATATTTTTGTCACTCTAAATTTGAATTGCGGTTACTGTTTACTTCTTGATAATTTATGGCCAGATATTTTTTTTTATTATCAATTTTGAACTGTTTTCGCCCAAATTCGCAAATCCATGAAGACTTACTCAGCTGTATTTATATATTTGCAACATACATTCTTGTAAAATTATTCGAAAGTGTCTTTTTTGATTTTACTTTTCTGAATAAGCTTTGAAGTCTTGTTTCTAATAAATGCGCGTAATATTATGTGTGATTGTCAGGTTCTGTAGACGTGTTTACCTGATAATTTTCAATTTGATCACTTCATCTAGCATGAAAGAAAGTGTTGTCTCTAAAATAAAAGTTTTTAAAAAATGTTTTATAAATATTGAAGCAAACCTTACTTAATTTCTGTTTTGCAAAATTTTTGATTTTTGAGAATGCCAGCCCAATTGGATTCAGCATGCAACTATAAGGAGACAAAAACTTCAAAATTTGTCCATCTGAAGTTATTAAGTTTTCGATAGTTTGAGTTTTGTGGATCTTTGCGTCCACAATTAGCTATCAGTTTTTTAGGCTACTTATTTTAGATAACACTTCGATTAAAAATTCTTTCAACACGTCTACAGAACCTGACATCACATAATATTACCCGCATTTATTAAGAAACAAGGCTTCAAAGCTTATTCAGAAAAGTAAAATCAAAAAAGTCACTTTAGAATTTAAAAAAGACACTTTAGAATTTAAAAGGGACACTTTAGAATTTTAAAAAGACACTTTAGAATTTAAAAAAGACACTTTAGAATTTAAAAAAGACCGTTTAGAACTAAAAATGGTATATTTAGACAAAACGACACTACATTTACTTTTATATATTTAAACCCAATCGATAAAATAATTTTCTTTCTTGATATAATAATGATTTTATCCATCTCATAAATAGGGATGTGACCAAATTTCTACTCAAAGCGACCGGAGGTCTGTGATATTTTTTACCTCATTATAAATTATAATGATAAGTCTAACTGTTTGGAAATTTTTAGATCACTTTTTTAGTGAATTGATGATTGAAATTTCCATCTTCACTGTCAAGATGTTTTATGTTGATCTCAATATCAGATTATTACACCATTTCCTCGAACTAGTTCATTGGAAAACATGGATATATCTTCCATTGAGGCAAGTAACATATACTTGTTTCTTAAAACAATATATCTCCTCAAAGGACTACTACATTGACAATATAAAAGCGAGGCATATTACACATTTTATAAAACAAGATACTATTTCCCTTTTCTTAAGATTACACGTTCTCATTTCAATGTGCCTTCAGTACTTCAGTGTGCTTTCCTTACTTCTCTCATACTCAAATATTTGCACTATAACGGTGGTTCTTAGCCAAAGGGGCAGGGGAGGCGTGAGTCCTTGATGAAATGAAAAATTTTCTGAAACGTCAGAATTTTATGAAACAAATGCATATATACTTATTTACAATCTACTTGACCATTTTCGGTATTGAATAACTTGATGTATTTTTTTTAATTTTGAGTTGTAATGTCAAATAAATAATTTTAATATTTATCACTAATGATTACTAAAAATTTACATCAGTATCTCACAAATTTATATTTATCGTTAATAAAAAGAATATATATTAAAAATGTTTATTTTTCTTCAAAATTTAGGGCGCAATTAAAGGTGTAGATGCACGGGGGCGTGGAGAGAAAGGTTTGCTCTTAAGCCTTTGTACTATAATAAGAACGCTTGCGAAAAAAGCTTGACAAATGATTTTTTGGAAAAAAAATTATAAAAATTCAATTGACACTTTCACTCATTTTTACACTGTAATGTCCAAAAAGGAGTACAGAAATGAAATATATGGGCGATATTATATTAAAAAATTATTTTAAATTTGAAGAATATTTTTAGTGAGATTTTATCCTAAATCAAAATTTTAATAGTGATTTTCAATCAAAAACGAGTTTTTTAATAGAAAATTGATTTTTCAGAATTTGAATTTTTCCTAAATGTCAAACTTGATTGATAATTTCACACATTCCTGAATCTTAATTGCGAAAACTAAGTCCTGAAATGAACTGAACATGGTAATAAAAAAATAAAAATATATATTATTTAAAATATAAAAGTATCTTAATGAGATAATTTTCAGGCAAACATCACTAATTCTATTTACACTTTGACACATTTTTTTACAATAATGGCCAACACCCAAAACTTAGCCAGCATGGTTAATTTAGTTTATAAAATATTTTTCTTAAAATGTGAATAAATGTTTTTGAAGAAAATTTTCAGGCAAAACTAACAAATTTGGAATTTAACTCGTCTACAGCCAACTTTAAAAAAATATGATCTGTGTTTATAAAGTCTTTTTAATACAAATTTTCTACTTTACATTAGATACTGGGTGATTATTCTAGTCATTAAAGGTTAATTGACATTTTCACATCCTAATTAAGAAAAATTAGTCAAAAAATGAAATCCGCATGGTAATAAATGATGCTTTAGAAAATAATTTTTAGTAGTCAACCACAAATATGAAGGCCAGTTTTACGCTTTAAATGCAAAACTTTAGTCTAAGAATAGAATCAGCTTATTTGATTTATTCAAAAAAATATATTTTATTTAAAATGTGGATGAATGTTTTTGGAGACATCACATTTGATTGCCACTTTTAGACACTTCTAAATCCTAATTTTTAAAACTAAGCTGAGAAATGAAATCAGCATGGCCGTTTTTGTATAAAAAATAAACTTTGGTTAAAATTTAATTAATAAACTTGGAGAAAATTTTCAAATGTTTGACACTTTTAGACATTTTGACAACTTAATTGCGAAAAACGAATCCGGGATTTAAATCCTTAGGGTGGATTTAGTATAATAATATGTATATTCTTGGACAACAATTTTAGGCCTAAAGCGCAAATTTGATTGATACTTTAATAATTTTTCACACGCTAATTACGATAGTTGAGTACAGAAATAAAATCAGCATGATTGATTTTATATTTAATTAAAAAATTTTAATGATATTCTTAGAGAAAAATTTCTGAATGCAAAATCCATTCATACTTTCGGACATTTTGACACAATAATTACCAAAACTGAGTCGAGAAATGAAATCAACATGGTCGATTTGGTATAAAATATTAATTTTACTTAAAATTTCAATGAATGTTTTGGTAGGAATTTTATCCCCAATCTTCAAAAAAAATTTGATTGACATTTGCTACAAATTTACGATTGTTTATTGGAAAAATATGTATACATATAAGTGTTATGTGTTCCAATATATATGTGATTATAAATTTTCAAGAGTGTATCTAATGTAAACTCTAAGTTATAAGGTATAGCATGACATAACATAATTTATTAAGCGAAAATAAAAGCTAAGTATACGCTTGTGAGGATCGCATCGTGTGAAAAGAATGAAAATGTGAATTAATCCACGGTTAGTCCTATGATTAATAGTACAAAAGTAAGGAGTTCAATTGATCAAAGGTAAAAATCATGTCTTTCCAATAAAAATCAAGGCGGTATTTGAAGATTTGCAAAGATTATTCCATTCGTTTATAATTCTATTCGAAAAGGAGGCCTTGAGAAAAACGTTTTGTGCATCTCGTTTTCATACATTTTTTTCCATGGTTTCTTGAATTTCTCAGAAAAAAAGCAGGTAAACAGTAGAGGGAGCATTTGTTAATTATATCGAATAATTACATTTGTACCTGTATGTCAAAGATGGGGAAGGATAATTTATGTAGTATTTCCTTATAATCTAATTTTTCAAGTAATAAATCTCTACACCATTTCTAAATATTTCATATCTTTTGTACGCGTTGGATGGGATACCACGTTACCATATTCAAGGCGTGGTCGTATCAGGGCTTTATATAATGGTAGTGCTATTCCAGCATCGAATACAGTGAAGTGTCTGAAGACTTGAAAAAATATTGAATATACCTTTGAAATAGTTTTTGAAAAATTATGTTCAAAACGCAAAGTTTTGTCGATGCTAAAAAGCTACGTAAGTGACATTATTCATTGAGCCAATTTGAAGGTGGCTACATTGAGAGAAGTTGATATCCATACTCCAAGTGTTGCACCATTCGTACAGAGCAAAGAGATCACTTTGTAAAGTCTTTTGATATGTGTTGGTCGAAGCACAGATCGTTTGCAAGTAGTTTCAAACGAGAATCAATGTTGGAGGGCAAGTCGTTTATGTATAAATTAAATAACAAAGGTCTAAGTAGCACACTACCTTGGATAACACCTCTTGTTACATCGATTAGACTTGATAGCTGTCCATTGACAGAGATTTGTTGTGTTCTATTCTTTAAAAAAGATTCAATCCATATTAAAATTTTTGTATTTATGCCATACACTTCTAGTTTTTTTGAGTATAGTGGGGTACTTTATCAAAAGCTTTACTAAAATCAAAGTAAAGAACATAAACCTTTAAACTCTTTTCTAATATAGTGGCAATATCGTTATGAAATTCTAACAGTTGGGTAAATTTTTCCTTATAGAAGCCATGTTGTTCACTTGTGGTGAGGTTGTTATGTTCTAGGTACGAAGGAATATTTTCTTAACTGATTGATTCAAGGACTTTAGATAAGACGTCAAACTTATTGGTCTGTAGTTAGAAATAAGTTTAGGTTCTGAATATTGCTTTTTTTCGTGACATCGGAAGGATTTTTTCACTGATAGAAAGATTAAAAAGCTTTGTTATAGACGGAGTTAAAATATCACTCAATTTCTTTAATATATATGGATGTAAGTTTTCAATACCTGGAGACTTGTTTACATCTAGGGAGCTGAGTTTGTCATAGACAATTTCTTCGTTAATTACTAAATCATTCATTGTAAAAGAACTCACTTCTAAGTTCTTTTTAAGCATTGAAAAAGGCTCACTTCTAATGCTTGAAAAGACGATTGAAAAATAATGGTTAAAAATTTCAGCTTTTTCGCCATTAGTTTCTAGTCTGTTAAAGATATGTTAAAAGACTCCAGAATCTAGAGAGTCTAGTAGCTCCAGAATCTCTTATGTCTGTCCTTTATGTTAAGTGAAATGTCTTTTTCAAAGGACCTTTGTGCTTTCCTTGTCTCAAGCCTTAATGCATTTGAGGTTCTCCTGAATTCACACCATAAAATAGGATCTCTTTACCTTTTATATAGAATCCACTTCTTTTTATATAAATATAGAGTAACGTGATTCAGGTATAGGCTGCGTTTCTTCCTGTGTTTCGCGAAGGGTATGTTTGTGCAATTGTTTGATTCAGAATATCCATAAAGAATATATAGCAATCCACAAAACTATTATTATTGTTAGAATCCAATCAAAGGGATGATAAATCTCTTTTCATATTAACGTAGTTGCCTTTACGTACGTTGAGTTTCTTTGCAACGGAAGAAATGATTTCAGTATTGGAGGTAATTTCAAACGTTAGTGGGTAATGGTCCCTACTAGTGAGGGATCCAGAAATTTTTGGTAAGGGGATATCTCCGTAAAAAGTCAGTCAAAAAATTCAAAAAGTTATTAAATTTATTCAACAATATAATATATAATAGTTTTATATTCCAAATTTTTCCTCTTCTTTTTTGTTTGGCAAATCTATCTATAACTTTTTCAACGTTGGTATTTATTTCAGGATGGAGGTACATGAGAGCGAGACCAGTTAATCTGTCATCATTCATTCGATTACGTAAATAATTCTTCAATATTCTCATTGAACTGAAAGCTCTCTCAGCTTAACGTGTAGTGATTGGAACCGTGCAAAAAATTGTCAACAAATATATTTCCTTCTTTCAGGAATTATATCAAGGGTTTCGAGAGGATTCGTTAGTTTGTTCTCAAGCTTTTTGCAAAAATCTTTCCATTCTAAAAATTGCATTCTTATATCATCAGCTTCAGCATTTCTGACAATATTGGGGTACATTTTGATTGAATTATGCATATCTTCCCATTTATAATTTAACGCTTCTGAAGGTATAAGTATTGCCATTTTGTTTTATGTGAAGTGAATTTTTGCTCAAACATTTGAATTATGGCGTTCAAGTATGGAAACCAAATTGATCGTTTGAAATATTCGCTTGTAGGTTCAGTTGGAACATTGCTACGATTCATTTTGCGTGAAGCAAGTCTTGGCATACTAATTTGAATTTGGACCATTTCAGCCATATTTTAATTCGATATTTTCAAGACAACTTATTAAATCTGAATTTACTGTTTGAAGAGCTTTCGAAAGATGATGAGTCAAACTCATAACTTTTTTAACACAAGACAAGAAAACAATAAAAATAGGATCCATTAAACATCTTAATAAAGAATTACCTTATCAGCTGTTTTTCTCTCCGTTGATTCCATGAGTTTTTCTAATGTAGCAACAATTGGAGCGTAATTCGTTTGAAAAATCATAATCGAATCATGCCGTGCAACAAATCTTGTTTGGCAAAACGGTTTAAGCTCAAAATTTTCACTTCCTGCCTCCTTCAAAAACATTTTCATAACACTTCTACGCTTCACGGAATCATTTATGAATTAGAAGCCCAAAATTCTAAAAACATCTTTTTGAGGAATTTATTCCTTTGAATTTATTCTTTTGATTTTTAAAAATTGATGATATACCTTAGTGCATGCGAACACACTCCATAGATTGCTTTGCGAGGAGAATAAATTAAAATATATTACAGAGGTTTAAAAAGATTGTAAAACACAAAAACAGTTTTGACTAATAGCGACAAGGCTAGAGTTGCCAGATATCCCGATTTTGGTGCGGCTTAACAACGGAATCCCGGATGATTAAGATCCCCGTTTTTCAATCTTTAATTTCATATGTCAAAAAAGGAATTTTGAAAAATTTGGCCTCAAATGGGATTGTTTTTCCCTTTTTTTTAGTATAAAAACTTATCTTTTACTTTCAAAGTGTTTTTCATATTAATTATCATTTTTTATTCTTCTTAACAAATAATAATTTCTTCATTTTAGAAATGAATATAAGCAGTTTCAACTTTTTTTGGAATCCAGCTAAGCTGTTTTCTTATTTGCCTTTTCGCTTTTTCTCTGCTCATCAAGGATGGATTGCTCTTCATAGAAAAACGAGTCTAACTTCTGAAAAGAAAATTCCTTGGAGATGTGATCCAAATTCTAATGTAAGAGCATTGAAAAAAGGAAATACTTATTACCCGGAAAGAAGATTGCAGAATTATCCCATAGATTATAGATCAAACTACAAAATCAAATATTTTAATAGCCCGATTATGCCGAAAATCCGTGATTCTTTTAAAAAGAAATTGTACAATAAAGGCCCTACGAATTTGTCCTCTGTGGATGCTCCTCTGGTGGGAAATCACTTCGGACAAAATGACTTTATTGATATTCTCGGTGATGGAGTAATCAAACCCAAAAACCTAATCAATCACGGCCCCGTATGGATTAGAGGGGTCAATCGCTCCAAAAATGAACTACAATGGCTTATCATTAAGAAGAAATACCTTGGGCATTACTACGAACGTGAATGTCCCCTCAAGCTACATCAAATGGATCGAAGAATTTGGTACTTGTATAAGACGTACAATAAAAAGCGTGGAAATCGTGTTTGCATCATGAGAAAGTATCACCCTGGAATGAGTATGGTTAATAAATGAGTCTGTATTGTCGTTTATTTTAATCAACTTTTTTATTCCCTCACTTCATTTGGATCGGTACTATCCCCAAAATAACTTCTTGTTATATTCTTTATAAAAAAAATGTTTACATAAGAAAACAGTTGTTATTACTCTCATTTCAAATTTTAAAAAATTCTAGTAGTTGGTTGGTTGGTTGGCATGTATCAAAGCACTTTCAGCCGTAAGGCTATATGCTCGCATTATGCTAAGATGGTTAATCAGTTTTTGTGAATTTGTTTTTAGAGTTGGCAGCCCTGGGGTTCGAACCCCTGACCTTCAACTTTTAAGCTGAGAGGTACATCCTAACAACCATTGAGGCTCTAAATTCTAGTAGTGTCACACCAGTGTGCAAATAAATGAAATCTCCTGCTTTAAATAGATAATCATCCATTTTTAAATATATAAAATTGCATTGAAAAAGAAAGCAAGCGATAAATTTTGGAAGAGCAATGCCTGAAAGCAGAGATGCGGGAGCGCTCAGAAAATGCGTTCACTCCCTCAAAATAGATGTGCTACCGCTTCAGTTTCCAAACTCTCAAAACTAATAAAATTAAGCTAATATTTGCTTTTCGTTAAAAATAATATGAATTTTGTTTGTAACTAATACTCAATTTGATTTATTTTTCATTGAAAACGATAACAAGTGGAAAGTATAAAAAAATTTCTTTTGTTAATAATATAAAAAAGCTTTGTACACTTCGGTTTTTTCATTGAGGTCTTCATCAAAAGACTTCAGGTATTTTTTGAAATTCGAAATTGGTTCTGCGTTTAGAGCTTAGCTTTCACTTAGAAGCAGAGGAACTATTGTTATGAACTACTGATAAACTTTCAGAACCAACTAAAGATCTAATTTGCTCATTTATTTTTTATATTGGATTTTGGATAAAAGAACTCTGGAGCGAGCATTAACCCAAATTGCAACCAAAAGAAGATTATTTTCCAATACTTTTTCTTCTCTTTTTTTAAACTTTTCACAAATTCTTGAGACACACAAACTTCTACTTCTTCAATAAAAATTTAATTTTAGAAAGTTGGATGAATCGTATCCTCTTAAATTTCTTGACGTCTCGTAAAATCGCTAGCTGCATCTTTCAATCCTTTCATGTCCAAAACTCAAGCAAATCAAAAATTTAATTTTTTCCAGCAAAATTTTGACATTATCTGCAGTTAACCCTATAACTTAGGGTCTATATTATACACTACCTTAAAAATTTTATAATTATATACAGTTTTGAACGCATAAAACTTTATATATTCATGGCTACTTTTTAGAAAATGTCAATCAAAATTTTGATTGATCAAAAATATTCCTTCAAATTTTACATAAAATATATGTTTTTATACTAAATCTGCTATGCTGGTTTCATTTCTGGACTCATTTTTATATTTAGGATTTGAAAATACCTATAATGGTAAATCAAATTTGCGGTTTACTTCTAAAAATTGTCCCCAAAAGCATTCCTTCAAATTTTATATAAAATATATGTGTTATAATAAATCGACTATGCTGGTTTCATTTCTGGACTCATTTTTTACGTTTAGGATGTGAAATTACCTATAAGTATTAATCAAATTTGCGGTTTACTTCTAAAAATTGTCTCCAAAAACATTCATTTAAATTTTACAATGAAATATATGTTTTATACCAAATCAACCACGCTGTTTTCATTTTTGAACTCATTTTTCAAATTTAGAGGTTTTAAAATATCAGTCAAAATTTGCGGTTTACTTCTAAAAGCTATCTCCATAAATATTCTCTCAATTTTACATGAAATATTTGTTTTTATACCAAATCGATAATGCTGTTTTTATTTTTTACATTTAGGATTTGAAAATACCTATAAGTATTAATCAAATTTGCGGTTTACTTCTGAAAATTGTCTCCAAAAATATTCTCTTGGAATATATGTTTTTATACCAAATCAATCATGCTGGTTTCATTTCTGGACTCATTTTTTACGTTTAGGATGTGAAAATACCTATAAGTGTTTATCAAATTTGCGGTTTACTTTTAAAAATTGTCTCCAAAAACATTCTTTCAAATTTTACAATTAAATAGTTTTTATACCAAATCAACCATGCTAGTTTCATTTATGGACTCAATTTTTGCAGTTTGAATTTGAAAATACATATACGTATCAATTAAATTTGCGTTTAGTTCTAAAATTTGTTTTTATAGCAAATAGATCATGATGATTTCATTTCTGAACACAGTTTTCGCATTTAGAGGTTTTACTGCAAGGTGTCAATCAAATTTGCGGTTTATATCTGAAAACTATATCCCAAAATATTCTCTCTAATTTTACATGAAATATATGTTTTTAAACCAATTCGACCATGATAATTTTTATTTCTGAAATCATTTTTTGCAATTAGAGGTTTTAAATGTCTGAAAGTGTCAATCAAATTTTCGATTTACGTCTAATGTCTACAGAAATATTTTTGAAATTTAAATAAAATATCTGTTTTTATGCCAAATGGAAGATGCGGGTTTCATTTTTTGACTCAGTTTTAGCATTTATGGTTTTAAAATATCTGGAAGCTTGAATCAGATTTGCGGTTTACTTCTAGATACTGTCTTCAAAAATATTTTCAAAAAAATAAAATATCTGTTTTATACCAAATCGACTATGCTTATTTTATTTCTGTACTGGATTTTGGATAATACGGTTAAAAAATATCTCCAAGTTGCAATTGAATTAGTAATGTATGCCTGAAAATCAGTTCTGTAAAAAATTTTCAAAAAATGGCTCCATATTAGGTATATAGTAAAAATATACTTTTTTTTTTGTATATTTTGGCTTATAATACTTTCTACAATCATCTTGAGTATGAAATATTTATTAAAAAAAATAAAACGTATTATAAAATCTTTCGAAAATTTGTTGTGAGAGAAGGAACCAAGTTGAAAACTAATTGAAAAGAGAGCATGTGATCAAAACAAATAATTAAAAAAATATGTATCTTGACTAAATGGAAGATCTACAATGTTCTAATGAACTAGGAAGTGGTTTAATTATATAATATTAGATGCTTCAAAAAAGATTTTGACTGTGAAAAAGAAGTTCCTCTTTTACAAATGAAAAATATTTAAATCTATAGTTTATCATCTAGGATTACAGTTAACATTTAGCAAAGATGGGTACGAAATCTGAAAATTTAGAATAGGTCAGATTTATCAAAAATGGCACAGATGCCAATGTGTGAGAATTTAGTCACTATCAAGATATTTTTAATTTAAATTGAATTTGTCCATCTTTTTCCTTTTGTGTCAAAGAGATAATTTTTTAGATGAAGAACGTTGACAACTTTTTGTAATGAACAATCAACATCACGAATGATTCATCAAAAAAAATCCTTTAAAATAAGATTGGTTGACAATTCAGGCCTGATAATAAAATACACGATACTGATAAAAAAGTCTAAGATCATCAAGAAGATTCTTTAATCAGAATGCTTTGAGAGAGGAAAAAAGTAATTTTATCCTTATAAAAAAATTTTCGAACACACATTGAAGAATATAAATTTCTAATGAAAAAAGGGCTACCAAGAAAGGATCATCATAGAATGAATACCAAAATTATATACTGTAAATTATAATATAACGTAGAGACTACGAGCCGATAACGAATTTGTAGCCAAAAAGATGGAGGTCCTATCGAGTTACATAAGTTACTGTAGAATGAAATATTTTGAGTGAATTAAACACCTAAAGTTGGTTTATTAAATAAATTAAGAAAATAATTACCAGAGAAATACTAACAAGTAGAAGTTATTTTTATTTTTATATATTTGACATTGATTTACAGGTTTAATCGATTTTTAGACAGGTTTTATTGATTTCATAAAAAATGAACATCACCATTAAATTCTGCATACTTGAAATGTATAAAAAACTTTAAAAGAATAAAAATTTTAATTTTGACATGGGCTGTCATATTTAAATTATTTTGTCAGGTTTGACTAAAATTTATTTAAAAAAAAGGAATATAACCAGTAAACACAGCCTACTTGAAAATGGGTATATATGTGTAAAAATGCCATACACGGTAAACTTCATCCCTACCTATACTTTCTATTAAACGTAATTCTCTAATTCAAAAAACCGTGCCTGATCCTTTCTTTTTGGGATAAATCAATTTTTTGACATTTTTGATTGATTTTTATAAAAAAAAATGAATATCACCACTGAATTACGCATGCTTAAAAATGGGTATATATGTGTAAAAAACTTTATAATATTACTTAGATAAAAGTTTCTTTTTAAGATGAGCTGTCATATATAAATCAATGCTTTGATAACTTTAATTGATTTTTATAAAAAAAAATGAATATCACCGCTGAATTCAGCATGCTTGAAAATGGGTGTATATGTATAAAAAACATTATATAATTATTTAGATAAAAAGTTTCTTTTTTGAGATGAGCTGTCATATGTAAATCACTTTTTTGACAGGTTTGAATGATTTTCATAAAAAATGAATATCACCACTGAATTCAGCATATTTGAAAATGGGTATACATGTGTAAAAAACTTTATATTATTTAGATAAAAAGTTCCTTTTTGAGATGAGCTGTCACATTTAGATCAATTTTTTGACAGGTTTGATTGATTTTCATAAAAAATGAATATCATCACTGGATTCAGCATATTTGAAAATGGGTATACATGTGTAAAAAACTTTATATACTTATTTAGATAATAAGTCCTTTTTGAGATGAGCTGTCACATTTAGATCAATTTTTGACAGGTTTGATTGATTTTCATAAAAAATGAATATCACCACTGAATTCAGCATATTTGAAAATGGGTATACATGCGTAAAAAACTTTATATAATTATTTAAATAAAAAGTTCTTTTTTGAGATGAGCTGTCAAATATAAATCAATTTTTTGACAGGTTTGATTGATTTTCATAAAAAATGGGCATCACCACTGAATTCAGCATAGTTGAAATATATATGTAACATTAAAAATATTTATAAAAACTTATTAATATCTGAGAAAAATAGTAGGGGGGGGCACTTTACGCCCCCCCAGCACTTGAGCGAACAAATTTTGCCCAACACTAATAGGGTTAAAATTGTAAAAAAAATACAATTTTTTTTTTATAAACCAAAATTTACAACGAAGTTCGCTCATTTCACATATGCGTCTGATGTGATATTGATGATCATGTAGGGACAGAAAAATAGAGAGAATTGTGATGAAGTTAGGAGTGAGTGTAGGATAAAATGAAATATGTTTTTCATCCTTTGATCTGTCAACAATGATGAACAGTATTTATTCTTTAGTTTGTTTTTAAAATTTTTTGATCGATTGTTTCACCTAGCAGAGAAGCAAATTGCATCACGTTTTTATTTCATATTTCTAACTTTTCATTTCTTTCAATCCTAATGTCTTCATTCACACGTAAAAGAGTAATGTACGAAATAGATTTGCAAACGAAAGTTCGATTAATCAAGGAATCACGAAACTCGCCTAAACCGACTCAAAAGGAAATTAGCCTAAAGTACGGCATTGGTATTTAGTACAGTCAGTATCTGGTATAATGAAAAAAGCAGACTTCTATCTTAACAATTTTGTAAAAAAGGCTGACGGAAAAAAGAAAAGACTTGAAAAAAGTTGTAGATTCGACAAACTCAATCAAATGATGTATGAGTGGTTTGTACAAGCGCGAAACAAAAATTTTCCTACATCTGGTCCAATTATACAAGCCAATACAGTCGAGTACAGCAAGATACTCTCTTTCAGGAGAGAAAGCTGCTGTAGATTAAAAAACGCTAGAAGACTGGATCCGAAAAATTCCTGATTTGAATCAAGGATATGAGCTAAAAGATGTGTTCAATTGCGACGAAACGGGCCTTTTTTATCGTGCCTTGCTAAACAAAACTCTCGTAACCAAGTCAAACAGTCATAGTGGCGCAAAGAATTCCAAAGAACGACTGACAGTTTTACTCGAGTGCAGTGTTATTGGTGAAAAATTAACGCTAGTAGTTATAGGAAAGTCAAAAAAGCCAAGATATATGAAAGCTGTAAAAAGTGATTAGCTACCAGTCGCATATACCTATAACAAAAATCTTGGATGACCTCTCAAATATTTACTGCTTGGTTGATTGAGCTCAATAAAGAAATTAAACACCAGAAGAGAAAGATTTAGATCTTTTTGGACAAAGCGACCTCTCACACACCTGCTACAACGGAGCTTTCTAATGTTTCCTTAAAATTTCTTCCCACCAACACAATTTCCCTTATTCAACCACTCGACCAAGGGGTAATTCGATCTTTTAAAGCTAAATATCAAAAGTTAATGTTAGTGCAACTGATAACAAAGATGGATACTATAAACACTGGGGCCAACTTGTTAAAAGCTACTACAGTTCTAGATGCGCTTTATTGGATTTCAACGGCATGGAGAGAGAGACTAGACAAACTACTATATCTCAATGTTCCAAACGATGCGGATTCCCAGTAGTCGATTCATCGGAAGAAGTAATAGAAGATGTCGAAGAAGATCCTTCATTGAAACTTTGAGTGAATCAATTCGTAGAAGACCCCATCAATGAAGATGCTTACATAGTGATTAATGCATCTCAACCTACAGAAGATAGGGATAATTGGGAAACTTCCATCGTTCAAAATTTCTCTCAAGTAAGCGACTCTGTAAGTGTGGAAAGTGGTGATGATTTGCGAGTCGCAGAATTTGAACAAATTTCTCTGAAATTAACTCGCAAAAAATGATGAATATTTTGAAAAAACTTGAGGACTTTGCTACTTCCGAAGAGCCAAGCATGTTGGCACATATCCATCAATTGAATATAAATAATTTATCTATAGCTAAAAACAAGTTAGCTCCAAGACAAACTCTTCTGGATGATTACTTATGATGAAGATAATTTTTTTATTTATTATAATTTGTTCATTCTTTTTTCAATTAAACAATCGTTTCATTTTCAAATAAAGAATTTTTCTTTAATTTCCCAGTAAAAAAGGTCTACCGCAAATCTTCTAAATTTTTCTAGTGTTTATAAACTTCGGTAGTACACCGTGTGATGCAATGAGCTTAACAAAATGGATAGATGTTCTGCTACCCATAGTGTTAAACATTTAAAATGAAGATGTTTTTAACCTTTTTCTGTTTTTATCTTACGTTTTGGATCAGAAGGTGTTTTTTTCCTTTTTATATATTCGACGTAATTGTATCAGTTTTGTATGTTTCTAACCATTACAATTTAGAAAAAAGAAATTCCAGTTAAAATGAACTTTTTTTCTTTTTTTTTTATTTTAAGTTACAAGAGTTATGCTGAAAATGCGAGCAATACTAGGAAAGCATGAAAAAAGTTAATGGCAATTTTTAATCCAATTTTTGTCCTTATAACATTTAGAATTATTAAGGTTTGATAAAATAATAGCCATTTTATTAAAACACCATTATAAATCTTACCACAAAATCCTTTATATACCGAACGTTTTTGTTGTCCCTATGGGAATTCGGTTTACACAGGTTTCACTATATATATATATTTTTATACAAAATCAACCATACAGACTTCAATTCCGTACACAATTTTCGTAATTAGGGTGTGAAAAATTCTGAAACTGTCAATAAAATTTGTGGTTTACTCCTGAAAATTATATGTATGAACATTATTCAAATAAAAATACACATTTTTATACTAAATCAAGCATGCTAATTTAAATTCCGAAGTCATTTTTTGAAATTTGGTTTTCAAAATTTCGAAAGGTGTCAAACAATTTTGTGGTTTACATCTGAAACTCCAAGAATATTAATTAAATTTTAAACTAAATATTTTTTTATATCAAATCTTTTCATTTCTCAGTTTTATCAACTATGATTAGGAAATGTCTAAAAGTATTTGCAGTTTACTTCTGAAAAAGTTTCTCCAAAAACATTTATACACATTTTAAATATATTTTTAAAATAAATCGAACATGTAGATTTTATTTCTAAACACATTTTTTGCAATTAGAGTGTCATTTTTTGGCTAAGTTTTTCCCATTACTGTGAAAAAATGTGTCAAAGTACAAATAGAATTAGTAGTATATTCCTGGAAATTATCTCATAAACATATTTCCATAATTTAAATAAAATTTATTTTTTATTCTTAATTTTTTTATTAGGATGGTTCCTTCATTTCGGGACGTAGTTTTCCAAATTAGGGTGCATGGATGTGTGGAATTATCAATCAAATTTGACATTTTGGAAAAAAGAAATACTGAAAAAAACTGCATTTTCTCAAAAAACTCAAATCAAAAAATTCACTTTTGATTGAAAATCACTATTAAAATTTTGATTGAGGATAAAAATATCCTTCAAATTTAAAATAATTTTTAATAGAATATCGTCCATGTTTTTCATTTCTGTACTTAAAAAGTAAATGAATTCAACAGTAGAGTGTGTTCATTGGTAATCATAAGATTAAAGAAACCGCTGATATGATTACCAAATTAAAACAAAATAATAGATGGTGTAACACAACACAATAACAAATCAATGGAATGATGTCACAACATTGTAAAAAACGATTAAAATATATTCATGATAATGTAAGTAAATGTGGAAGATATATTTAACCTTTTCGTGACCAGTGTATCTTCAATACATAAACCATTTTACCTTCATCTGCAGTTTTGTATATGAATCTGCTTTTTAATAAATTTCGTCTGATTTTTTTGGTCACCAAAGGATTAATTAAAAACAAAAAATAAGAAAAATTTAGCGCTCCTTTCATTATTAAAAAAATAAAAGAACTTTTCATGAACTTCACAAAACAGTTTCTAACAACATATTCATAATTATAACTACTTAAAAGAAAATATTTAATAAGTTTTTTGGAAAAAAAACTGCTAGAAAATGGAATAGAGTCCAAATTTGCCATATTCCAAAGTTTAGCAACTTTTTAATTTATCGATTGTCTAGAGGTTTTTAATCTTTAAGTACGTACTTTGGCCTTTTGGGCGTAACCAAATATATAAATAGGACTTTGAAAATTAAAACCACTTTATCAAATATTGAAGGTATCAACTTGTTCATATACTTTTATAAAAAATTGAAAAAGTATATATATAAGCATCCTCTATTTTAAGAATTTCATATTCATAAAACAATTGAGTTGTATGTAAATTAAGAATCATATACATATCTTACACCCTTCTTTTGAATTGACTGAATTTTCAGGTTATTAGTGGGTCCATAAAAAGGTTATAGTAGTTAATATGCGATAAAAAAGTGGATTTAAATAATTTGATACTTTTTAGAAAAACTTTTTAAAATGTATTCAAAACTCCAAAAACAAGATTTAAATTTGAATATAAATACAAGATATTGACAGACAAAATGAAATAATAGTGTTCCCAAGACTGAGCATTGATGAACTCCTAAGTTGAAGTATACTTTATCAGATTCAGCATCAAAAAAAATTTTTTTTTACGATTAGGCAGATAAGATTCCAAAAAACTTATACTTGATAAATATAGCCCATGGGAAAATAGTTTATTCAATAGTAATTTATAGGCCATTCAAAGCTCTACTAAAATCAATGAAAGCCAAGACCATAGTCCGAACTTGTTAGGAAATCTTTGATAAAGGAAAGGTGAAAAAATTAAGAATTGTGCTCTTTTCGAAAACCAAATTGATGATTAAATATTTATTTATCTATTTAAAGTGAATGCCGATTTTAAAATACGAATTAAACTTATTGGTCGATAGCTGCATCCGTTTGAAGAAGAAGAAGAAGAAGAAGAAGAAGAAGAAGAAGAAGAAGAAGAAGAAGAAGAAGAAGAAGAAGAAGAAGAAGAAGAAGAAGAAGAAGAAGAAGAAGAAGAAGAAGAAGAAGAAGAAGAAGAAGAAGAAGAAGAAGAAGAAGAAGAAGAAGAAGAAGAAGAAGAAGAAGAAGAAGAAGAAGAAGAAGAAGAAGAAGAAGAAGAAGAAGAAGAAGAAGAAGAAGAAGAAGAAGAAGAAGAAGAAGAAGAAGAAGAAGAAGAAGAAGAAGAAGAAGAAGAAGAAGAAGAAGAAGAAGAAGAAGAAGAAGAAGAAGAAGAAGAAGAAGAAGAAGAAGAAGAAGAAGAAGAAGAAGAAGAAGAAGAAGAAGAAGAAGAAGAAGAAGAAGAAGAAGAAGAAGAAGAAGAAGAAGAAGAAGAAGAAGAAGAAGAAGAAGAAGAAGAAGAAGAAGAAGAAGAAGAAGAAGAAGAAGAAGAAGAAGAAGAAGAAGAAGAAGAAGAAGAAGAAGAAGAAGAAGAAGAAGAAGAAGAAGAAGAAGAAGAAGAAGAAGAAGAAGAAGAAGAAGAAGAAGAAGAAGAAGAAGAAGAAGAAGAAGAAGAAGAAGAAGAAGAAGAAGAAGAAGAAGAAGAAGAAGAAGAAGAAGAAGAAGAAGAAGAAGAAGAAGAAGAAGAAGAAGAAGAAGAAGAAGAAGAAGAAGAAGAAGAAGAAGAAGAAGAAGAAGAAGAAGAAGAAGAAGAAGAAGAAGAAGAAGAAGAAGAAGAAGAAGAAGAAGAAGAAGAAGAAGAAGAAGAAGAAGAAGAAGAAGAAGAAGAAGAAGAAGAAGAAGAAGAAGAAGAAGAAGAAGAAGAAGAAGAAGAAGAAGAAGAAGAAGAAGAAGAAGAAGAAGAAGAAGAAGAAGAAGAAGAAGAAGAAGAAGAAGAAGAAGAAGAAGAAGAAGAAGAAGAAGAAGAAGAAGAAGAAGAAGAAGAAGAAGAAGAAGAAGAAGAAGAAGAAGAAGAAGAAGAAGAAGAAGAAGAAGAAGAAGAAAAAGAAGAAGAAGAAGAAGAAGATTCTATTATAACAACAATTTATATAGGCATTATTTTGAACTTTTTTTTAAAACTGGAATGAGTCTACATAATTCGAAGAGATTAGAAAAAGTAGAATCAATTAATTTTTTGCCTGTAAACCAGCATAAGTGGCTTATGTACGGTGCGCATCAAGCCAACTTACAAACTAAACTCAGAAATTAAAAATTTTTTGCTTTATTTTGTGACATTTTATTTATGGTTTTTTCTTTTATTTCATTTATTTTTTATTTTCAGAAAAGTACGGAAAGCGGATTCTTTTAAATTTATTTACTTCAATTCATAAAATTTTATGGTATCTTATTACAATTTTTTTTATTATTATTATTTAGGTTTTTATCTTTATTTTATAATATTTTATTATTTTTTAGCCTTTCTGTAAATCCTCTAATTTTAAAATCGTAGTATAAAATTTTACATCCTACCATGCAAAACTAGTTATATTTATTTTTAATTTATGACAATTTGCTGTTTAATTTAATGTTCTAAGACCTTACGTTTACCGTAAATAATTAAACTCATAAATAACGCCCACAGACGTGAAAATTTTTTTTTGCTATTTTTTGACATCAAATTTTTTTTCTCTTTAGAATTAAATATCAAACAATGCAAAAGATAAATAATTACAGTCGTAGTTGTAGCTTTATTTTTTGACCTAGGACTCTGCGTTATTTTTCTGAATTCGGATCAGAAAATATAT
Organism: Nectonema munidae; assembly: GCA_030549495.1. Classification (NCBI taxonomy): domain Eukaryota; kingdom Metazoa; phylum Nematomorpha; class Nectonematoida; family Nectonematidae; genus Nectonema; species Nectonema munidae. The sequence goes on from JAUIRK010000923.1 coordinate 503,466, forward strand.
TTTCGGCTCCATATAGTCTTATTTGAAATTAGATTTTTTAGGTTTCCGTCTTAAATTTTCTCTTCGTAGAAATCATACTTTGGCTTAGTAAGAATCTATATTTTTGTGCAATGGATAATCAGTTTTATTGAAAAATTCACTGATTGTATGTTCTATTGTCAATACCCAACCTTTTAAAATAGTTTTTTGGTGCCTTCAGAAAAATAGTAAAATAAGCGGAAAAACTGGTATAGCTGACTAATTTCTACTCGATTTTCTACAAGCAACCGTTCTTAGACTACTTACTCAATTACGTAGTTAGAAAGTGAGCAATAGTAGCAGAGTCCCATATAAATAAAAAACCTTTTATTATAAGAAATTAAAAAAGAAAAGCAAACGGTTCATTTTCAAAAATCGAGCCTTTGTGGGGTTCATGAATATAACTTTGATGCTAATCGTCTGCCTTTTTCAATCAAGTTTTATATATTTAAATCTATTGATGACGCCCGTTTTTAATCCTCATTCACATTTTGCCCCCTGCCCTTCTAACACCTTTCTTCTCCTTTTTTCATAAAATATTAATTTTTTGCAATATTCTCTCGTGAACCCTTTAATAATTGATTGCGAATCTAATAACGTTCTTTATTATCATTCAAATCTGTCAATCAATGTTGGATATAAACCATGAATGGATTGTTTTACATGTGGTTTTTGCTAAATTTTTTGTTAATTTATTAAATAAATCAACATTTTGTGTTACACTCAAAATATTTCACTTTTCCAGTAAATTAGCTTTGGCGTGTGAGTTACTCCAAATAATTTGTTTATTATTTTTAAGCAAACAAAATAAATCAAACTTTTTCTATTTGATAATGATGGTATTTTTGTCAATCCATACATATATGATGAATACTGTATATCAATCGCTAATATTCGCTTAATTCGCCAATACATTTGCTTTTATATACTTTAGCCAAATCGATAAAATAATTTCCCCCTTGATATAATTTATGATTCTATCGATATCATCAATAAAGGTGGGACTAAATCTCTACTCAAGATGGCCTGAAATCAAGTTTATTAAAAGATCTCAACGTTTAAATTCATTAATCTTTAAAAAAAAATCAATAATACCCCTATAGATGGATCATGTATTGTAATATATTCAATGAGAAATAATAGATCCAACCGTAAAATTTTATGAAAGTTTGATTCTTGTTACTAAAGAGACAGCTTCAAACCAAGTATTTCTATACGACCTCAATTGTTTTAGTTACAAATTCATTCTCGTCTGGTAATGTCATTATTCTAACTTTTGAATAAAATTTTTTTTACTGCTTTTCTTTACCTTTTACATATTTCAAGGACTCAACGCCATTTCATCTATATCCCTATTTGATTCAAGGGATGGGTGGCGTGTGAAAAAGCCTTTCGCTTCACTAATAATTATGATTTTTTTAAATTTTATATTATTAAAAGACTTGTTTTGGATTGTGAATGGACTTTCTTTACCAATATTAATTTTTTTATTTAATTTTTTTTAATTTATAAAAATTATAAAAAAAAGTTTGTCCCCAACCCAAATAATTTTAAGGATGTGCGCTCCTGATATTATTGTGTTTCAGATAAATTAAGTATCACTCATTAGTTCTCATTTCTATTATTTTCAAATAAAAAGTGTGAAATTTCAATTTTGTTTTACATTTCCCTTCATTTTTTTAAATCTATTATTTGTCTTAGTCCAATAATTTATTCTATTTAAATTTCTTCCAAGCTTTTTCAGTTTTTTAAAAAAATTTTAAAAAGAAAAAAGGCAGGAAACTCCTCATTTTTACTTTCACTAAAAAAGTTTAACATTAAAATAGTCATCTTCTGGCGATAATAATTATGGGCCATTTTTTAGCAACCTGTATTAAGTTAATAATTGACAAAATTTGTTCAAACGTAAGCAAAGCCTTTTCATTCCTAATAATCATGAGATTAAGAAAAGAATCAAAACAAGACATTTACGAAACGTATAAGAAAGTCTTAGTACACAAAATTCCATTTTCCTAAGAAACTTTTGCTACTTTTGAGTTTCTTATAAATAAAAAGCTATATTTTATTGACTTGGTACTTGATAGCTTAATTCGTAAGTATTATAATTTCAATTTTCATAATAGAGATGAATGAATATCCAAAAGAATTTTCAAAATATAATTGCCTTCTTCATTCTAGAGTTTTCTCAAAAAATTCTAATCCAGTTAGAATTTTTCACTTGATTTGGTGGAAATATGGACACTATGAGGTTATCTATCCTAAAAAGTGATTTTGAGAATACTGATTTTGTAAACCCACTTCTCTCTTCAATAAAAATGCTTCTTTTCTTTGTAGCTGTGAAACATGGCAACGCTTCTGTGTCTACCTCCAAAGTGCATATAATTTTTTAGAGAGAACACACCCGCTTGTCGTCCTTCCCTACAAAGTGGTTTCAAAAAGTGAATTAGAATTGTGTTAGCAAACACTGAAAGCACAATCCAATCATTATACCCTTCTTAATATATTCTAAACATATTTTTTTCTCAAAAGGTGCCGCTCCCCCACTCTAACATGCATAATTTCATTCTCAGCAGGTTTTTGTGCACACCACTCATCCTTCATTCGGCTCTATGCATGAGATTTTTGCTTCAAGATGCTAACACGCACCTTCACACACTCACTATTTTTACATCCTGCAATTATCTTTGACAAAATTGAAACATTAAATTTCACTTTGCCTTTAAGCTATGTTTCATGAGTCTGCCTTATTTTTTTCAAAGTGTTTGTTTGAAAACACAGGTTGGTACACTCTACTTTTTCTGAATACGCTCTTTTGTAATTAACTTCATAGAGATTAACTCTTTGAGAACCATGTCTAGTGGCAGCATGATACATGTTATTTTTAGAGGCATAAATAAAGAGTTGGTCTAGGTGCTATAAATTTGAATCCATTTTTGCACCTCCTTACACGCTACTTCTACTGCCGCGCGAGTGTCCCTTCTCGATGAAAACCACCCGCTCTACTACACTGGATCATCACTAATTGGAAATGCTTGGGACTGGCCTACTTTCCTCTAGTTTGCTTTTATTTAAATAATAATAGCGAATTAGTGAAGATCCGATTTAGTGGTTTTCGGATTAGCGATAGTCAACTGTTCTAGCATCTCTTCTTTTGTGTGTGGATTTCAAGGTCATGATATCTGACAACCTCAGATTTTCAGAAAAAAATAAGGTGGGTTTTCAAAATTTTCCAAAATTTTCTTTCATCATGTAAAATGTGACATAGTTTTCCTATTGTGTATTTATAAGAGAATACATCATAGCACCTCCTTTCTCTATCTTTTGACTACAATACAGATCATGTCTCTTCAATGAAAACATTTTAATCTTCTACTAGTATCTTTTTTTGCGTCTTGAATCTAAGAATGCGTAACTAGATCAGCTACCAATCTCTTTAGATTTTAGAGCCTCCAATCTCTTTAGATTTGTGATACACATGTAGTGCTTTTCCCAGAAAATTTTTTTATGCTTGGTCGAATTACCAATTTTTTTTATATTTAGCGTAAAAATTTTTATGCCTATTGGCATTTTTTATATAAATAATTGTTTTAAATTTTACTTATTTTGTTGATTTTTAATATTTTATCAAAATTTTAGTTCAAATATGTACCTTTTTTATTATAAAAAATCAAATATTAATAGCAATTTAAAAATGAAAAAAGAAAAAGCTTAAATAAAATCAACAAACAAATTTCCAATAAATTCAAATTGCGAAAATTTTAAATGTAGGTGTTTCCAAAGAGTCACATATCACTATTTTAGATTGTTTTTTTCATGTTAACCCATTTAAGACCAAGCAAAGCAGACGATATCTAAAAAAAAGGCAGACGATTTATATTCAAAGTCATTGAAAAAAGCAGACGAAGATGAAATTACTTATGTTCCAAAATAGGAACATTGGTCGTAAATGGGTTAATGGTAAATATTTTGGGCAATTGATCACTAGCTTTATTTGGAAAAAATGAGCAGCGATAGTATGTTTTATTGGCAATGCCCAACCTTTTAAGAAAAGTTGAAAATTGACTGTGTGAGCTTTTTTATGTTGGCTTTAGACAAATAGCAATTATCAGGCCTTTTTTGAACGCAACTTCTTGGAATGAAAAGTGAAAAATAAAAAAAACGCTAATTTTGATTTCAAATGTAGTAAACACTTGCTTACATTTCTTTGCTGAAGAGGGTGCAGCAAAAAAGAAAATTCTAAAAGAATTGCATACGTTTTGTGGAAAAATATGCGATTTAATTTGTATGAAAAAGCAAATAACGAGGCCCGAGTTGGCAGAAAAACAGAATTAATGTTAGCTCGTATTTATTAGTGGCATCCTATTTTTCTCAAAAATTTGGATTTGGATTGTTGAGTGTATTTTGACGCCTCTAACTTCATTTTTCAGGATTAAGCATCTAGGTTCTTTATACTTTAGGACAATTTGTTGATAACTTATGTTATTATTACTTATTCTTTCTGCTGATTCCCTTTTCAACGAGACATCTTTGCTAAACAAAATTTTAACACTTATTGCTGTAAAGGTATCGTAGGGTGTTTTCATCGAGAAGGCACAATTGCGCCGCTTGTATCGAAGTGTGAGAAAAGTAGGCTTGATGGGGGATCGAACCCAACGCCTTCATTTATCGAAACCCGGTATTTAACCAACCTTACGCACACTCCCTTGGATAAAAACCGAGCATCAAAATTGAATGGAAGTTTAAAGTGATTTGCTCAATGCACCGTCTTCTCTAAAACCCAAAGTTAAAGAATTTGTTAGATTCATCTTGCTTATAAGTAGGAACAATCCTCTTTAAATACTTTTTATAATGAAACTATAAATATGGCTTAATCTTGTTATAAAGATGATTAACATATATTATTCAAGTTTTGAACCGAATCCTTCAGGCATTGGTTCTCGAAAATGTTCGCTTTACATTTTGAATTAATTCCCACACAACTTAAAGCAACATGTTTTAATTTCCTGCATCACATGTGATGCATTGCGCTTAAAATGGCTAAATCACAAACGATTATGCGATTCGTCCTACCTTCAAACTAGTGATGGGACGATACGAAAGTTTTGTACGATTCCGATTCTAACCCTAACCAATATAGGAAAAATTCTTAACTTTATCGGGATAAGTGACTACAATGTGTAGTCATTTAATTTTCATAAATTTTACCCCACTATTCATACATTAACACAAGTGTTTTCAAAAAACAACTTTATTAAGAAAAATTATTACAATATTTGCAAGGTATGATTTTTTTCTCCTACAAATGTTCTTTGCAATAAGCCTTTGAGCAAAGGGAGTAATTTTTTCCTGATGATTTTTTACAAATAAAACACCTTTTTGGCGTTTTATTAGTATTATTTATTCCTTCAATATATAAACTTTGCGTACTTGAAGTAAAAAAGTGAATCATATCTGGTTTTATTTCTGTCTAAAGATCATGGGTTTTCTAATCTTTTTTTCATGTATGCTGATGAAAGTTTTTAGCTTAAATATTTGAGAAAATTTATTGTTGATTTGATTTATCCATTTTCTTGGAAATTATATAAGAATTGAGACATGCTACATCAAGCATGTTGAAAAAATTAATCAATAGCCAGCGAACTTTTTTCTCCTATATTTTCATCCATCAATCGACACCACCTTTAGTCTTATTATAAAAGGCGATTAATTCTGGTATGTTGTTATCATTGTTGAAATCGGTAGCAAAAAAGTTAATTGATAAAAGACAAAGATTTATTTTTCTTAGGAAGATATGATTTTGATCTTGTTCTGATTGCCATACTTGAAAATTGTTGAGCCAATTTCTCTACCTTTGAAGTTTCTGAAAGATAAAGGAAGTTCTCTTTTATTCTGCGGAAGGTAAGGTTTTATCAAGATGGTTGGCAGCTAAACTATGACTTGTGAAAAAATTATCTACTGTAATATTTCGACCAGTTTCTTCATAAGGCCTTACTAACTCCAAACACGTTTTTTCTGCTAAATTTAACGATCTTATGTTGTTTTCTTTCCAAGTATATTATTGCATTATTGAGAGCATAACTTAGTTTTGTTTCGCATATTCAAAAAAATTTTTGGCTTAGAAGGCATATAGGTTTTTGCCAAATTCTTCCTCGATATCAAACTAACTGTTCGTCAATATTTGGAAGTTCTTCGGCGATATAGGGACGTCTTTGAGCTAAAAAAAACGAATCTCATACTTCTCTTATCGCTGTAAGCTTATCCATCTCTTTTCTTTGTTTTTTAGTGAGAATATTGTCAAACCTTAGACATCTGAGTAAACTTTTATTTGACAAAAAACCATGCAAGCTCTAAAAAATGGCTTGCTATCCTTTTGAGTGTAAAAATCATTCAAATCGCAAAACTCTATCCCGATCAGCATCTGTTGGAATCAGAAAACCAAATGAAGCCTCTAATTCTTTAAATGTAAACATCAACTGGAGTTTGCGATTTGTACATTTTAAAACATGTCTTTTAAATTCTTCAGGAAAAAGTAAGTCAAACAATTATTTTTCATTCATACTTCTAGAAAGCGTTCTACCTTTTTTGGTAATGCGTCTCAATCGCACTATATTCTCCTTCATTTTATTCTACCATTTCACCCTACATATATTATCTTCGCTTTATGAGGATATATCTTCTTCACAAGTGTGCTCTTCGAAAAAAATTGTAAAATCTCTTTCTTCTTCGACAACTTCATTAGCGTAATCCGAATTTTCTTCCGTCAGTGTGTTTACTTGGAAGGTTTGCAAACTCACTTAACTCATCCATATCTGTATCGTCATTGCATATGCTACTTATTTTTAGCAAACTGCATGCTTCAATAAAAGATTTTCTTTTGCTCATATTGTAAAGAAAAAGAATGTTTGGGTCAGAAAGAAAATAGGAAATTAAAACAAGCGATATATAAACTAATCGTGAAAACAAAGCAAAATCAATCTACCAAAGCATACAGCATGATGATGCATATAATCGTGTAACAGAGAAAAAAAGTTTATATTTATCTTTCCTACATTATTAATAGCTTTATAGGAAAACTGTTTCGGAACTACAAAGGCTATAAGACACATAACAGCAGGAAGCAACTGGCTATACAATGTAACCAGTTTTGATAGGAAGAAAATAATTGTAATAACTCCTTTTTTTGTCTACCTTGAACTCTATTCTTGGGATCATTTGAAAGCCAGATGCATGAGGAAATTATACACTTGATTGTAAAGAAAATTAATGCTTCAAGAAATTTATTATTTCAATAGGATGGCCAAATTTTGTAGTCATTTATTCCGACAAGGGTGAATTTGAAACATTAAAAAAAAAATTAAGTTATCAATTATGTTTGATTAAATCTAAGGAAACATAATGAACATTAATAAGTCGAATGTTTTTCTACATAGGTTTAAAAAATTTTCTTTTTTAAATACTCCTCAAAATTGGGACTGAGGTATCCGATGGTATTAATGAAATTTTCCGATGCTATTATGATTTCGATATTTAAAAAAACACGATTCAGATTTTGATTCATCAAACATTTTACATTTTTTGTTTGTGCTATTATGAATTTATTGAATGAGTTAAAATTCTGAAAAACTAAAAGTTGTTATTTTTCAAAAAATCTACTAATATAAAAATTGGTTATTCTTTTTTACTTTTTGAAAGTTTTAAGCATTTTTGTCTCCTTCGTAATATCCTATTCCTTACAGTATTACTCTGTATATCAGTGTTTCCCAAACTTTTTCTGATCGTTACCCACTTTTCTTACATAATCCTTGTCTATGGCTCCCACAACAATCAGTCGATGAATACCGTGACTGTCTACTAGTATCTAACAATTATAATCATAAGATTAATTAAAAAGAGCATTTTGCTAAAAGATGTTTCAAGAATAAGCAAAAAATAAAGAAGGAAACATAGAAAATCCACTGGATGGAAAAAGTTTATTAATCCTACGCTATGCGATTTAATCTTTGAATCTTACAAATTTGAAAACATTGTAACAATTAAGAGCTCTCGTTGGGAGACAATTCTACTCGGTGTGAAGGGTGATGTTACAGATTATCGACAAGCTTCTTGATTCTTGGTTTTGTTTCCCTTAAAGCACAACGTAGGTCATGTGTAGGTTTTATTTATGCATAGCCTTAGATTACGGCCCTTTAAATTTAGCTTTATGGCCCCCAGGAGGCCATGGCCTACAGTTTGGGAACCAATGCTATATTTTAGCAAATATGAAAATTTCCTACTTCAGTTGTCCATATAGTTTTTTGTTGAACAAAACTTACACAGCTGATTCTCTCGTATCCTTTTTTCTCCTTCCCTTTTCTATATATTTCGTGTTTTCCTCAAGTACTACGCTGTATATTGTATCAGTGTAGTAATTTTATTCTTTTCATAAATTGCATTTTATAACGACTATAGATGAAAAGAATCAGCTATTTTTATTTGTTTAACTCTCCCTCTTTGTTTATCTTATCACACGATATCCTAGCAACAATTCCAAGGCACATTCATCCATCCTTCATTCTGATATATGTCTTGAAATATCATATTCTCTTCTTTTTTTATTCGAGCAGTTAACATTGACCCTTGACTTTCATTTCATTTTAAGTAGGGCATAACATATTCCATGAAAATAACCACACCCGATATTTTAGTTTTGTACAAGGGGTAAAGTTCATTCCGTTTTATATTTTTTTGACGCTTAACTGTATACTATACTAAGAACCGTATAACTAACGTTATATATAAATATACCCAGTAGTGGGATTCAAAATTTTTGTCAGCCGGTTCTGTTACAAAAAAGTCCAATTTATCAGCAAATATACTGATCTAAAGACTTAACTCTTAAAAAGAAGACACTACTGATGTTTCAAATTTTATATTCACAGTATCTCCGATAATTATTTAAAATACCTTGAACGTAAATGATAGTCAAAATCTAGGTATTATATAAGATACGTTGGTCATTAACCAGTTAATAACACACATATACAGAGGAAACAAGCACGATACACATGGTGACAAACCTGGTCACCACTTGTATAAATAAACTATGCACTAAATCACTAACGAAACGTACCCCAACGGTTTCGGTTCATTTCGGATGAGAGGCAGAAGACTACTGACAGCGACTAGTCGGTTCTCCGAACTCACAAAATTCCGTGAGACGGTTCTAACGAACCGGCTGAATCCCACTACTGAATATACCGGTTTTTAATATTATTTGTGTTTAGTTAATTCCTTTTTTTATTTAGGTGTTTTTAGCTTTTTCAAAAGTGTAAATGATCTTATCTAGTTTACTGCCAATGGAGTTGCTTTGGACGTCAGTATTGCTCTCTAGATACATGTCCGGTTTTAATACTACAGAGCAGAGAATCTTTGCTCATAGTTTGATTCAAGGGAGCAAGTGTGCTCTTTTCATGAAACACCCTAATGCAATATCCTTCCTTTGTAAATAGCAATAAAAATTTCGCAAAAGATGACAACTATTTCCAAGTGTACAAGATATTGGCTAGCAACAATAGTTTTAACTCTTTCAGGCATTTTTTTCTAAAACTAATTTTGTGATTTTCTTCTTGAATGAGTGTCATGAAATTAAAAATCACCTGCTTTAAATATTTATTAATATCATTGGAAAAGAAAGCAGATGTTTAGTCTTCAAAATTCTGATTCTTAAATAGATAACAAACCAAATAATCAGATGATTTTTAGTGCCTATCAATATTTTTTTATCAATTAGTATTTCATTTTTATTTATACTCTTATCCAACTTATGCGTAAATTTTATTCTCTTCCTGTCTATTTTCAAGCTAGATTTTGAAGTTGCGTAAATTGTATTCATCTGTTTTAGGAGTAGTTATACTTTTTCCAACTCCAACTTCACTTTTTATTTATCTACTCTTATTCTTAATCCACCTATTTTAAGCGCAAATCGATTTATGTAAAAAAAATTTAGCGCTGAAGACTCCACTTCTTTATAATTTTGCAACTTTGACTTTAAAAAGCTATAATTATGCAACATCAGTTTTAGAAACATCACTCATCAATTACTGTCTTGCTAATTAGTTTTCAATCTGTAACTAATGTCAAAAGTGTAATGACATGTACCCTATGTCATTACATCGTTTCTGAATGTGGATTTTCGATAGTCATTGAAAGATGTCCTGAATCTTACACGCTTTTGTGCTTTATTTTGGAACGCAAAATGCTTGATATATTTTCTTTAACATAAATTAATAAAAAGTTTTATTTGTTTGTATTTGTAGTTTAGTGTCTTTTTTACTTTTTCTTCAAAATATTTTCAAATTATAGTCTATAATCTTTTTATCTAAGTCAAAACAATATCATTCAAAAACAAAACCAACCTGATTAGTTAAAAGATAATTTGCGAATTAAAACCATACCTGATGATTTGAAAAATGATCTTAATCAAGTTTTTAAAGCAATTCTCTTTTTTCTAAAGGAAAAATTTTGAAGCGATACTATGGAAAGAATTTCCATAATTTCTGCAAAGCAAAGCAGACATGGATGTAAAATTCATTTTACAAATGTAAACTTGTGTCGGCATAACTTAGTCAAGAAATTTCTTATTATTTTCCTAACCTACAAAATTTGAAAAATACTATCAATTTATCAAAAATCTGTTTATATTCTCAATTAATAATCTGGCCATTGAAGACTTTTTATTTCATTCAAGCAGTTTTTTCATTTTATTTATGATTGAGGAAGTGCAAAACATGTTTTTTGTGAATGTCTCAGCGATTTTTCGATTGAAATGCGACAGTGTTATGCTGCTGATGTTGCAAAGATGGCTTTGAAAGTTCTTATTCCATTTGCAACTACATATGAGTGTGAGCAAGCATTTTCCATGCTACTTGTCATTGAAATCAAATTCCTAAACAGATTGGAAGTGAGCAATGATGTGAGAGTTGCATTGGCCAAAACAGAGCCAAACTTAGACAATTTTTATAGTCTAAGAGCTATTAAGAAATTATAAATAGACCGCCATGGCTAAAATTTTTACAAAGTTTGTGAACCCCTGTTCTATCTCAACAAGAGAACAAAATAATTCATATATGATAGATTGCTACTCATCGGATGTAATTAAGACTTTATCCCTCCTTATTGCCATTTACCAGTTATTGAAACCGATGGTAACAGTTGCTCTTTCTATCGCTAGATACGCTATACTTAACCAAGTAAATTTTTATACCGCAAATATGATACTCAATATTTATTTTATGTTTTTACCTCTATTGGTGATGAAGAATCTCCAGATGCTATTTGTATACTTTGTCATACAAAATTAGCCAATAGTTCGTTAGTTCCAGCTAAGTTACAACGACATATGGAGACCAGGCATAGTGAGTATAAAATAAACCCAAATCCTTTTTTGAAATGAAGCTTGATAGTTATAAAAAAACTCAAAGTATGATTTTAAAAACTTGCAAAACAGATCATGAAAATGCAACTAAGGCTTCATATAAAGCAGCCTACCTTATTTCACTTTATGGTGACGCTCATCTAATTGGCGAATCACTGATAAAACCAATATTGAAGGATGTAGTTTTTTGTCTATTTGGTGAATCATATTCCCAAAAAATTGAATCTGTTTCTTTATCTAATATTACAGTATCTCGCCGTATTTCTGATATTCTGGATTATATTGAATCAGAGCTCATCTCAAGATTGTTTATGCTCTGCAAATGGATGAGTCAACAGATGTGGCTGGTCTTGCAATTCTTTTGGTATTTGTTAGATACGATTTTAATAAATCAATTAAGGGTGATTTGCTTTTTTGTGAAAGCTTGAATCTTCATACTAGTGGAGAAGATATCTTTAAATGCGTTAATAATTATATGATAAGTCACGGTATCGGTTGGTATAAATGCATTTCAGTTTGTTCTGATGGAGCTAAGGCTACGATAGGAAAATTGAACGGCGCTGTTACTAGAATAAAAAATTGTTGCAAAAAACTGCAGCAGTATTCACTGCATTCTTCATAGATATGCATTAGTTACGAAAAGAATTCTTCCCTCATTAAAAGTAGTCTTGGACGAAGCTGTGCAAATGATCAATTTTATCAAAACGCGACCATTACAATCAAGAATATTCAAAGCTTTATGCGAAGATATGGGCAGCCTTCAAACAACTCTTCTTTTACATATGGAGGTTAGATGGCTTTCGTGAGGAAACGTTCTGGTAAGAATGGTTGAATTGATGAATGAATTGAAATTTTATTTTCGTGAACATAAATTTAGTTTGTCTATGATTTTTTTCCCAAATTATGGATTTCTTAATGAGTCTAGCATAGAAATAGGCGAAGAAACGATACATGAAATATAATATCATCTGAACAGTTTATCTACTTCTCTTACTGAATATTTTTCTAATTTAGACAACAAAGAACATTATTGGATACATAATCCATTTATAAAATTTAAAAAACCAACAGGATTTTCATCATTGGAATACGAAAAATTAATGGAAATCCAAGCTGATTCTGATTTAAAGAATAAATTTACCGAAGTGCCATTAGATATTTTTTGGGGTAATCTTCTTGAAGAGTATCCAGAAGTACCAGAAAAAGTCATAAAAACTCTTCTACCTTTTGCGACAACATATTGGTGTGAATCTGGTTTTTCAAATTATGCGAATGCGAAGACTAAGTGCCGTAATAGACCGAATGCTTCGTCAGACATGAGAATTCAGTTATCGAGTATTGAGTTAAATTTTCAAAAAATTCTGAAGTTGAAAAAACAGTTGCATAAATCTCACTGAGGCTTTATTTGTTGAAAAAAAAATTGTCTCAAATGTAATTGCGTTTTTTGTTTTTTTCTCTTATATGTGTTCTTGATTTTTCGTATGTTTAAATAATTTTTTTTGTTAAAAAAAGGTACCAAGGGTTCCGTTATTTTGTGTGATAATCAAATAAGGTTCCGTGAGAAAAAAAGTTAGGGAAACACTGCTTTAGTGCAATGTTGTTTTTTAATTTTTCACTTCGTTAAGAAAGTTTGAAAACCATTTTTCTTCAACGAAAAGTAATATGGAAAATCTACTCTGAAGCCAAACAAGTCTTGAATAATATAAAAGAAATATAGAATTGAGAGAATTTAAAATAATGGGGGGGGGGGGGGTGTTTTGAAAGATTTTTTCGTCCCGTTAAAATCATATGGGGAAGAGGGGGGGGGGGTCGACTTCAAGTAATTTTTACATTTATTAAAACCCCGAATGTAACCCTTTATCTTTGGAAAAAAGCAAAAACATCTGAAAATATTTTTTTGTAATAATTCTTCTTTTAACCTATCTAAGAATGAAAGATAAAAAAGATATCTCTAAAATAATTTGATGGGCCATGAATGACCCATTGTGAGTTACCGTGTTTAGTATGGGTCATCAGTGACCCATTATGTCTTAGGGGACATACATATATTATGTAACGCAAAACTATTGAAATTTCAACTTAGCTAATATAGTTTAGAAAATTACAGATTCTAGAAAAAATTATATTGAAAAATAATTAAAAAAATCATTGAATAAAGTGGAAATCATGGAAGCCACAATTATTTTGAATGCACAGAAACTTGTTATACGCCAAACTAAAATGTCATGTTTATTTTTATTACAAAAAAGCTCCTCTTTCTTTGCTCTGAAAACTTCGGTAAATGATTTTGGTGCTGAATTTCGGAATTTCCAATGAAACTTAATAATGGAGTGTTGAAAGTTCTTAATATGAAACCATTTATAAACTTTCTTGCAAGAAATTGTTTGAATTCAAACAAGGAAAGTTGATTCTTTTTTTTTGTATAAATTCTGAAAGAGTTTACTATTGAAGTTACAAGTAGGTCAAAAAAATATTCAAATAAAACTTATTACGAAATTTTCTGTTGTGATTATAAAAACCTTTTAGTTGGTTTGATTTATCTTGTTGTTAAGGATCCAGGCCTAAAATTTGATAAAAAAAAATTAAGCAACTTATTTTGCAGCCATCAGGCTATTATAATGGAATTCATGCTATATTTTTAAATTCGTAAAAATTCTCTTTTTCCAAAAAAACGACTTGTTTTGTGTGAACAACAGTATTTATAACAAAAATATAATTACAAAACACACAAGTCAAAAATAATCTATACAAAAAATCATCAAATATAATTTGATAAAAATAATAATGCTAAGTAACTTGTGAGCTGAAAAGGCTCTTCGCGCTTAGCGACCCATAAAATGGAGTTATTTATAAAGAAAAATGTGTAGGTGCAGTATAAAGAGCTAAAATGAATGTATGCTTTATTATTGATTTCACTTGAACACAATGGTCTACTTCGAACGAGATATAAAAGTCAAATTTTCAATGCATCTGATAAATAACACACACAAGTAATTAAGAACATAACAATATATAGTAGTATAGTAGTAATCACACAAATATAAAAACAGTGCAATGAAAAAGTAGTGTGAAAGAAAAAAGATTGATAAAGCGAATGTCATTATGTTAAATGACGTCTTATTAGTAATGTCGAAGGTTTAATTAATGTGATTATACATTAAATTTCACTAAACTTCTTATCAAAGGAATTATTTTGAACACAATTTTATGAAATGAAAATTTTTTGAGTAGCTCGGTGAAACTTTGGCATAAACATGAATTGAAATTTTTTTATTGTTATGCGCTCAATTGAACAATTTTTTCTTCGCTAAAGTATATTGAAATTTTATTTATTTCAATGAATTATTTTAGTTTTTATTTTGGGTCATGCGTGACTCAATATGATTTAAAGCAACGGTTTTAAAACTTTTTTTACTGCCACCCATAGCAAGAACCACAGTTTGCTTCGCGACCCATAATACTTAGGAGTAATAAGACAAACTCTGTTCACTACGTTCATTTATTCAACATCGACTATTTATATGTCCTTTCTTTTTTGTCACGACCCATTTTATTTTTCACGCGACCCACTGAAGGATCGGCACTCACAGTTTGAAAAACGCTGACTTAAAGGGTTAAGAAAGAATTGAATTGTAAGCAATGCCTTAAATTTTATTTAAACGCATTGAGGACCAAAGACTAATTCGCTGCTTTCATTTTCAATAAAATTGTATCACATGGCTCCTCCAAACGATAATAATGACTCTTAAAGTTTGATCGCACACTTTGCCTTTGTATGTGTAACCAAACAAGAGAAATATGTGCATATTATTCATTTATCTACATTCTAGAATCCATATTTTACTCTGTCTAGTTATTATCATGGTGTAAACATTTTAGACATGTAAAGTTAAACGTCACATTGATTAAAAACAGCATTATTCTCTCACACCGCAACATGACAGACAACATCTCTCTTCCAAACATCCTTGATTGCATATAATTCTTTCTCTGACGACTCTCTCTCTCTCTCTGTGTCTCTTGTACCAGGGATTTAAGTTTTCTCGGCCGAACATTCTTTATTGATTACACTTCGTATTTGTTGAAGACTATTCATTACTTGTTCAATGAAAAGCTATATATTATATACGATTTTATATTTTATGGCGAATATGATTTATGCAAATCTCTCTTTTTTTCTACCTTTATAAGTTGCTGCTCCTGATGCCGGTTACTCTTAATTCATTCCATACATGAAAGGAGTCGTGCAATCAAATTTTGATTTCTTCTTCCTCTAAAACATTGGATTCTATTTTCACTTCTTCTGCACTCTCATTATTGTATCGTTGTAGAATGTAGATGATGCTGCTACTGCTGCTGCTTGATGATGATCACTTCCTCACTATACTCAGTACACAAAAACATCCATGACGCCATCATCCTCTTCTAAGCTTGTGCACTAGTAATAATCAATGAAGATGATAAATAATGCTAATCTTAATCGATTACAAACAAAAGTGAAGCGTCGTCGTCACCATATCTTCCTCTCATTCATTTCTTCCTACTCCCACTACTACAACTACTATTTCTCCTAATACCAACAGCATCCTAGGATTAACAACAAGGAAACATTTAGCTTCCTTCTCATTCATTCAATCATTCATACATAACGTTTTCTCCGCACTAAAAAGCGAAAGTTGGGAAGTGCGAAAATGTCACTCCACTTCCTCGGTATTGGTAGCAGTTCCACGCCCGCCGGCACTCAAAAATCTCCATTCCTTCACAGATTCTGCACGCTGTCTCTAATCCTTTTTGTTTCGGTGGTTTGTACCTTGATTCAGTCTGTTTCCTTTTTGCGACCTACTTCCAATGAATTGCCCAGGAGGGCGAGTGATGATGATAAGCACGCCCTCTTCAACTCACTCAATCACACGAACAGTACACGTTAGTCTTACCTCCTTTTTATTCTAGTGCTTCATGATTTTGCCTATTTTTGTTATCTGATTATAGCGAGTATCTTCCGTGCATCGATAAACGTCTTTCCAATGCCTATCCGTGCATCGATAAAAAAAAAGCCAATTGCATAGGAAAGACGTTTATCGATGCACGCATAGTGCAACATTACCGGAAATGCTTATATATAAAAGTATAACCTCTTGACTTTGTGGGTTATTATCACCAAGTACTTTATAATTATATTTTACTGATCACAACATAATCTCAAAGATTCTATTACTGTATAATTATAAAAAGTACCACGATTTATGAAACGTAGCCACATGTGCGATCCTTTCGCTACATGAGGGGCGTGAGTAGGGTTGGTTAGATGCTGGATTCGATAACTCAAGGTCTTGGGTTCGATTCCGCATCAAGCCTGCTTTCCTCATATTTCGATACAAGCGGCGCAATTGTGCCTTCTCGATGAAAACACCCGGGGTACCTTTACCTTAGGTTAATTTGTTTCAGTGTTGACACACGCATCAAATTGTGTTATTGTCTTCCTAATAATCGATACTTTATTGTAATATTTGCATATAAACAAAAAGACGAATGTTTCACCAATTGATTTGAAAAACCTATTATCCCTTAGATTTTGTTATGAAAAATTCAATATTATTATGAAAAATTCAATATTATTGCACACCTTTTTGCATATTTTGGTTGCTTTCTTCATATGAGCCAGTGGAAAAATCAATTAACAATATATATTTGAAATGCCTTTTTTCCGAAAAAATGGGGAACTGTTTTAAAAAGCTTCTATGTCAAGAAATATGTTTTTCTGGTTCATATATTTATTTGTTTTAATATGAAAACTGAGAACTGGGCGAGATCCAAGTGATAAAATATCTGTATTAGAACATGACCTTTTTTTTTTATCAAAACTGTTTTAAACATTTGGTACCATTAGATTGCGTCACAGTTGAGGAACAGTTGGTAAATTTTAGAGGAAATTGTAGAATTAAAATATACGATTCTTTTAAACCAGGTCATTATGGTTTAAAAATATCATTATACAGATGTTAGATCCTTATTTATTTTAAAATCAGAATATATATTTCATGATTAGGTGATTAAAGTTACTTTGGTGGAGTAAATATAGTTAAAAGGTTGCTTATTCATATATGTGGGATGTGGAATTTTTACTGATTTGGTTTCAACATAACATGCGCTGTGTCTATGGACCAAGTCAAAAGGTTTTGTCACTATATGTCGTACTGCTGGATCAAATCCAATTTTTATTCCTTGACCCCATCTCTTGCAACATTTGGGTTTAGATGACACAAGATCCAAATTTATATTAGCACAATATGCTTCTTTGACGGCATATATTCCCCTGAGATATTGCATATCGTAACTTCAAAGTAGTTTATGTTATGTCCAGTCAGCACTTATGGGAAATTGAGTAAATTTGAAACAAACGTAAACTAGAGACAATTATCCTGTACACCCAATACAAAGGAGAGGTTTTTGTTATTTAAAGCTTGGCCACTCTAGAAGTAGAGATAATAGAAAATGCAACTCATGTAAAATACATCATTTAAAATCACAAAAATATATTTGTACTCAGTGTTAATAACTAAAAAAGTATGTACTTTTATTTTTTGTCACTTTCTGGATAAAGTGTATAAATAGCATTTGTAAGTACATGATTATCGTTCTATTGTAGCAACGCGTATGGGCTTTATTATTGAATTTTTTAATAAACCTTCTTGACTATGAAGATTTAATTATGATTAATGCCATCTAAGAAAAATATCGTGAAATATTAATAATGCCTACTTTTCTGAAATTAGAATATCCTTTACTTTTTTTCTCTTTTCTTATGTTAGATCAAGTATCGGCTTAAATTTACATGGTGTTTTTGGAGTGGGTTTGGTATATTATTATTTACGATTTTTATCATTCAAAAACACCGTGGAGGTGTTGCGAGCGTTTAAATAAGGAAACAATAAAAATAAGTAGCTAAAACAAACGTAATTTATTTAAATTTTCAAACCGAACCGAATTTTGGAATTCGGTCATAATTCTTACTGCGTCGGGTGAATGGTTCTGTTACGGTGAATTAGTCAGCCTTATTCACCGGTTAATAATTAATTGGTTAATTTTCACAAATGCCATTACTAACTGAACGATTCCGTACTAAATTAGATTGAAATCACAGTGATTTTTAATTTTGTATTTTATCTCTTATTATTAGTAATAATTAAAATATGTTATTAGTTAGTTACTATGTGATTCATTCACCCAAGCGAGGTTTAACGAATAAATATTTTGATAAAACCTCATGTGATAAATTAGCTTGATCGATTAACTATTGTATCCATCTATGAACTGTCATACTACCATTTTTTTATTGAATTTATTCAAAGATACAGAGATTTGATTCAAGGTGATTTTTACTGACAAATGACATAATTAAAAAAAACAAGATGCTTTATCATTATAAAAGATCAATAATCTTGATTAAAAATAGGATGCACTTTAGGAATACCCTTACTCAAAAGAGGAACTGAAAAAATCAAGCACCAAGGTATAATAAATACATGACATTGATTTTTGTAGCAATATGATGATTACAGAAATATTTTTTAAAAAAGGAAGCTTCCAAGACGTGTTTAATTAAAATTTTAATTAAATATAAAAAATAGGCTTTTTTCTCCAATAGTTGCTTTGGATAGATTAGGACTGCCTAAGGCCCTTCTTGTTAGAGCACACTAATAGCTATGGCTGCGGATATTTCTTGAATAGGATGTCTAAAAGCTAAGCAAACTCTTCACTATGATTCTTCTAAATTCAAGCTGAGAAATATGATCTGTTTTTTCTTTGTCAAAATTGTATAAATTCTATGCATTCACTAAGGCCATATCAAACATGTAAGTTATCAGCCTCCAATACCATTTTTTGCCAGCAAAATTACATCTGTATTTCTCAATATTCCAATCGTTCAAGTCAACTCCTCCCATATAAGAATTGTATAACTTGAAAACCTGTGGGATTTAAACGGTAAAAAGTTTTTTTGCTTTCTGCCTCCTCATTACTTTTTGACCAGGATAAGCAGTAAATTGGTTAGAGGCAAGGGTTATTACTTTATTATCCTTCCACCTAGTAACGGAGACATTGTGTTTTGTATCATACATTGTCCATGAAGCTCCCTCTTTCTTTTTTGGAAAGACCTACCAAATACGATGGGCAGTTTGAGAGCCTGTTTGCTCTCAAGCATCCTGTTGTAAACAACCCTCTTTCCTCAAATCAAAGAGTAAAAGAAGGGATGTGAAAAAATTGTCAAAAAAATATTACTACCAGAAGGTAAATTCGCAGTCAAAGAATTTACAACATTAATGTCTAACTGTTCTTTTGACTTCAGGTTACTCTTTCCTTGATACGGCTCAAACTCGTAACAGTATCTACTTTTCGCGTCACACAGAGAGCCCAAATTTTGTAACCAAACCTAATGGGCTAACCCCTTATGAGCTGTTTCATGGAGTCACGCCCAAAATATTAGCACATTTTTTCATCTATAGAAAAATAATTGTCAAGGTATTCATTTAAAACTTTTATCAATGGACAAATTTTGAAGTACTTATCTTGACTTCCAGCGACGTTTTCATTGTTGTTGAAGTGTAAGAATCGTTTCGATTCTCTGAAATTATTTCTTGGGAGTGCTTTTTTCACTAGCTCCACTCCAGCATCACAACCATCTTACCAAAACATTTCTTGTCTTGAAAACGAATTACACCCAGACAAAAGAAGAACTCCTAAAAAACATTTATAATCGTTCATAGTGCAACTAAAGTTGTGCCAATTTTTTTGAAGCGAATATCTCCTTGATTCCTCAATCAAGCATTCGAAAACACCTTCAAACATTTTTTCCATAAAAGCATCAAAATGCGATATTTAATCACCTTTGTTTTTGAAAGATACTTTTCATCAAAAAGAAAAATCTGGAGAGATTAAGTCAATGGCCTTATCAGCTCTTGTCCAATTCGAAGATTTTTTACAAAATATTTCATTTGAATCATGAAGTTCTAAAGTACCAGGAACATCAAAATTATCTACATTTTCATCCATCTCATCATCACTAAGAATATCAATTTTTCAGGAGGTAGAAGAACTACACAGTTATCATTATTCAACGATTCAACAGCAGAATCAAAGTTTTGAAAACTTGAAATCATTATTTTGAAAGAGAAACTTCACGATACTGAAAGACAAAAGATGTAGAAAGAATTTGTTGGAAGCGTAAAATGTATAAATGTATGATGGAGTATTAGGAATAAAAAGACAAATGGAATAAAAAGGCCCCTATAAACATCATATCAATCTTATAACACGCTCCACTGAATAGCTAACTATACATCATAAAATATTGTGATCTCTCTCTTTTGTTGCAAGATCGTATGTTGTAGTAGTCGCCTTTTCATTCTACTTGCCTTTTTATTTCTGGAACCTTATGATACAACACTATTGCCCATGGTCGACTTGTCACTTTTTTGACCTATTGTGTTCCAGACTCTTACTCCAAAATATAATCAATGAATAATGCTTGTCAAGCAAGCCTTTTCTCACAACTCAATTGAAAATTTGATGCAATACCAACAGATTTGACGTCACAACGTGATAAATACTGTTGTGCTATAAATATAGCAAAGAATACTATGCTCTATCTAATAGAAAAAAATATGAGCGCATATTGAATTCGATAAAACTGTTAAAATCATGAGAAGAAGGCTTTGTTTTCATTGAAGAACCCCTATTTTTTCTTTTATAATATAAGAACACCCTAAAAAGCTACTTCCAATGTATATCGACTGTGGCCAATAATGGGTTTTCACAGAGAAGAGTCAAAGATGCTATAAATCACTATGGTGGTATTTCAAATATTATGATACAAAGTCAATGATTTCATTTGATGAACCATCTCGAAAATTTGAAGCGTAAGTGAAGTTTACACAAAGATTTAATTGCAAAGAAACGAAAGATAGAAGAAGAAAAAGGAGTTTCTTAACAACTATGCTCTGCAAGAAGAAGCGTTGAACACTGAAATGAAGAGTTGGAAAAATATATCTGATAAAAAGGATTTTATGTGTAAAATTAAAAATGTTACCACAATTTTATTATGCATTGTAAATAAGCTTGATATTTTATAAGAAATAATTCGTTTAGATTTAATCATTTTTCTTCTATATTTGAAAAAGTATTTATACAACCTAAAGACAAATAAGTAATAAAGATTTTGATACTTATTTTGTTAGTAGCTAAGGTGCATAGTCTCTACAAGTTAGGAAAACCTGAAAAAGTCAAGGTTTTTTTTAAATTTCAGAAATTTAGGTTTTTGATATGATAAATTTTTAGTGTTTTGGTTTGAAAATTCAGTTTTTTGTTTTTCATAATATTGGTCAGGGAAAATCAGGAAATTCAATTTATAAAAAATTTTGATACTTAAAAAATTCACCTTCTAAATTTTATTAGATACCTACTCCGACCTCGATCTCTTAAAAATCCCGGACTTTGACTCTTATTCCATTTAAATCTTTCACTCTACCGTCTCCGGTTCTGACTTTGCTACTATACTCGTAGTTGGTAACTTATGTGGTCTGCTTGATCACGTTTTAACTCTTCACCAATTGTCCATCGAAGTTCGTTGCAATGAGTCCAACGATTGTGGTGTAATGAGCGTATTTCACGATTGAGTCCCGCCCTGGATGCTTCCTCCCAAATTTCATCATTCCAGCCTAGAAGACATTCTTCTTGACAGGAGATATGCCAAATGTGCGCGAGAAATCGCCGTGGTAGTAGGAACAGTGGTACACCACAACATTTTGAGGGGGTGATGCCGTTTTTAAAAGCAAGTTGATCTGTGATTTGTTTCGCTCATGGTGTTGGAAAACTCTTTATTTTTGTTAGATAACATCAGATTAAAATTAGTAATGACATTTTGTAATGAAATGAATAAAAAATTAGCATTTCTTGGTTTTCAGCACCAAATTTGTATTTGTTAAAAATGATGAGTTTATATATTTTCATCCAACTGTGGATGGACCTTTTTTGTGTTTTTTACCACATAAAGAGTATATATATATATATAGAAAAAATAGAGCACGTCAAATCGGCCTGAAAACAATTGGGCTTATGGGCGGTTCAAAGACAATTCGGCCTTAGGGCAATATTTTATATCCAATATATTTATATGAGGAATTGTCCAGAAGCAGAATTGACCTGCTTTCCTCTCTACAATTCGGCCTTTGAACATATTAATTTTAATATTGCGTTTATGTTGAATTGTCCAACTATATTTAGATTAGCAAATTATTCCTTTTCGTTATAAAATTATTTTAAATCTTCCTTATTCCGTATAAAGACATCTATGGCCGATGAATATAATCTTTTAATTTTTGCAGGACAGACTTGTTTCTAACCCTCCCCAACAATTTTCCTAATCAATTCCAGATTAAAAGAAAACATTTGGAGAACTTTTTATTAACAAATTTTTGCCCTATTTTTATATTTTATTCCGTGATGTTTTTATTATTTTCCTAATAAATGCAAAAATTATTTTAAAATGATTTTCAGATAACTTGTGTCATAACGGTTGTCAATTTTTAAATTTATTTAACTCTAGGAAATGAAAATTAAAATAAAATTTTTATCACAAATAAAAAATTAAAATAAATATTTAATAAATTCAGGATAAATAAGAATTTGAAATCAAATTTTCTATACTTCGATGAATAAAAAATTGATGACAGATAAGACCTAAGTGCTGATTTTTTTTATTTTTCTTCTGATTATTTATATTGATTGGTTAATCCTACCTCTACGGTTACAGCAATAATCAGGTGGATTAAAAATAATTAAAAAAAATCAATGAATCTTATTATTCACTGAAAAAAGTGTCAAATAGTAAATTGTCTGATATCATCACTGAATATTACTTTTATTTTTTTGTGAATTCCAAATTTTAGTTAAAATTGTATTTTGCCATATAAAGGCAAAGATACCGTGGGGTGTTTTCTTCGAGAAGGCACAATTGTGTCGCTTGTATCGAACTATGAGGAAAGTAGGCTTGATGCGGGATCGAACCCAAGACCTTGAGTTATCGAAACACAGTATCTAACCAACCTTACTCACGCAGATTAAACCGGAATCGTGAGAATTGCGTTTTTTAAATATCGGATTTGCATCAGTACTCCTTCCTCAGATACCTCATTCCTAATCAAAAGTTTTAAAATTGAAATTTTAAAGTACCTTTTAAACCCATTTTAAAATTCAACTAAAAGAACTTTAAATGTTAGCTAACTCGATTTATTGATGTTCAAACACATAAAATAATTATAATAAATTTTCAACTTCACGCATAATACAATTAAGAATCGGAATCGTACAAAACGTTGTTATCGCCGCATCATCACCAATATGTACAATGTTGATCTGAAAATGTTCACAGTTGAAACATTAAAAAATCCCCGCGTGAGTATCTCTAGCATCGACGCTTTTGATTCTAAGAATTCAAATAATGCATTTCTCAGAATAGGATGATGATTGCATTTTCTCTATTTGTTTTTTCTTCTACCAGTCTAGACACACTTGATTCGCTGAAGATTATATTAAAGAGCCACTCCTTCACAAGCATAATATGAATTTTACATGAATTTATGCTGTTTCTCCCTTTCTCTCTGCTTATGTTATATAGATAAGATATCTTAATGCAGTTATATGCTAATTTTCACCTGGACTATTAATTTTTACCTGCCCACAAGAAATAACATGAAAAATTCCTTTTAACATCTTGAAACAACCTTACTCTTTCGTTTAAAAGTCACTATGTACAGCGCAGCAGTACCATTTTTTCAATCTGGCGCAATGCTGATGCAGTATTTCTTGAATTTTATTATGAAAAAGCGCCGTGCTGTCATAGTTAAAAACAGAATATATTCAGAAATTTTTTAAATACTCTAAATTTCAGAGTATAACAATAATTGTAATATTGAAGAGTGGAGGGTTGGTTGTGATTATTCATCATCATCATCATGATGCAAAGGAAATAACGATGATTTGGATGATGATGATGATGATGATCATCATACTGATGATTGATGATGATGATGATGAACGGCCTAAGGCCGTTTTCAGCGTCAAGAAATATGTGTGCGTAGTGCATGTTTCAACTTTTGGTTTGATTCGCTGCTCCTCTGCTGACTTGTAGCGTGCGAGCTTGCGTCTATTCCACGCTATGCTGATTTCTTTGACTTCTCACACTCACCCCCTCTCCTCCGTCCTCTTTCTTCTTTCGCCGCCCGTCTTTTTTCTTTGTGTCATTTTGCATCACTACTGCCTTAAGTGCTGCGTACTTATTGACGCCTTCATCCTTACCCCTAACATATACACGGTAGAATTTGCTTCTTCCATCCTAGGTACTATCTTTTTTCTTTAACATAATATCGGGCAATTTTTTCCGAAATTTTTACGCCATTGGGTCATAAATGATAACATGCTTTTTTGACAGAGAATCTCTTTTTATTCAGAAATAATTTTTTAAGAATTTTTCCAACTTTTACATTTTTTTCCAATTTTGTATAAATACCATCATGTCAAAAAATTTCGGTTGAAAAAGAGCAAGCATCTCGAAATTCTTCGCGATAAAGCTTGTGTCCAAAAATCCTATTATGAAAAATCAGTAGTACCTTCGTCATTTATATAACCTCATCTAATATGGGATATTTTGGGATCAATTTTTTGTGGTAGGGGATGTTTGTAGCCTTTCTGAAAAACCCGTACAAAAAATTGAAAAGCTTATTATGTAGAAATAAAGTTAGAAAAAATAATTTACACAAATATTATTAAACTATCTTTTTGGATCTGTGTGATACATTTGGAAGATTATGTGAGGTTTGACACTTTTTACAAATAAAATTAAAAATTCCACTGCATTCTTTACATCTGCACCTTTGTGTACTTTCATTATAAATTGACCAATGGCGAACAAAAAAAGCGAAACGATCTCTTACTACTAGAGCTAAGTCAACTTTTCAATTCTAATAGTACTTATTCTAAAACACGTAAATTGTCTTATTTTATAAAGTTTGCGTAAAATAAGTCCACGTTATTAAGTCAACAAAAGTCTACTTTTTTAATACCCCATTTTTTGTAAGTAATTTAGATTTTGTAAAAATTTAATAAGTTAAAAGAGCATGTATTTAACCATTTTGGAATTGCTTTAATATACTGAAGAGTTTGCAAACTAACTGAGAAAATAGTTTATTTCATTTCTACAATTATTTGGCTGATTATTTTTAAATCCATTCTTGCTCATAAATAACAATAATTGAAAAATGTGATATTCGAATCTTACGATGAAAGAGGCATTTGATTTATATAGAATATCGAATTTGAAGATACTGTTTCTGGTATAAACAAAGAACATATGAAAAAAGAAATACATCTCTTCTCTACTAGCACAGACAACAGACAAAGAAAAGATAAATTGCAGTGATAAAAAGCGTTTGTCCAAAGATCGTGCTTTTTCAAAAGAGAATCCTTTAAAATATTACATGGTAACTTGCAATGACCACATTGATTATTATAGGATAATTTTTTGTGTCAATTTTTTACAAATAAAGTGAACTTTTTGAGGACGTTAGGTGAATTTTTGAAGAATTTATGGGTCAACTTTTGTTGCCCCCTACTGTTGCTCATGACCTTGTGGATAATTTTTTTTCCTTACCAGGTAGAATGATCAATTCAATGATCTCTTGTCTGGTGAACCAAATTTCTTCTCGGTTTGTTCTTTTCAATCATTTGTGGTCTACTTTTATAATTAGTTTCCATGCATTATCCATCTCTATAGATAAAGCCCATAAAAAATAGGTGGGAAACCACCATTTTTAAAGCGTGTTTTAATTTTTTATGAAGGGATATTTTTATCAAATATGTCTACCCCTCCCAAAAACTATTAATAAAATCAGCTTGCATTTGACGCACTTATTTACAAGATGTGACCTTGAAAGTTAATCTAACTTCATATGTTTTGGAGGAAAAAGGCTGTATAATAGAATTAAACAAAAAGAAAGTATCAACACGTGGCAACTCTCATTGGAAATAAGAAAATGGTAATGAACGAAACTTTAGATAGTTAAAGTTAGTTCTTCTATTGACAAACATTTGGTTCTAAAAAGGAATGTAAAAATAATGTTATACAATTGTTATTCTGACCCCTAGGACAAAGTTGATACAAACCTACAAGACACAATCATGTAGTTTCGACATGAATGTGTAGTTTGAGATAGAGAGATTAGAGTTTTCCTATTTTTTTTATTGTTGTACGTGTTACATATGTTTATGTAACTGTATGGTATAAGAAATAAACATAAGTCAATAAAACTTTATTATCGATACACTCTTTACAAAAAAGGACAAATACTTTTTGCAGCAACTATTATCACATAACGAGCATACACTTTTAATATTATTTTGTGTTTCATGGTCTTTTGAATAACATGCTTTTCTTTTTCGCGATTCAGTGCTCTTTTTTTCAAGTAGCTTTCTTTTCTTGTTCCTTTGATCATGCATTGAAACTCTAGAAGGGGTGTAAAACGAAATAGAAACAATAATTCCCATCATGCCCATACCAAGATTTCGTACAAAACGTGTGTGTAAGTAGTCTTTGGATTCTTTTTATGTTGAAGATGAATAAAATTTCATCATTAATTTTGAAGAGTACCCAACAGTTTTGCACCAAAATATCAAATATGTTCGTAATAAATCTTTTTTCCCATCTTCCATCTCTATAGTACTGGGAAGTGGAGTATAGACCAAGATTTTGATCTACTCGATCAACATGCCCCATTGAACTGTTGTAATATTTTACTTGCTCTGGAATTTCATCTTTTTTTTAATTTCTACTGAAATGATCATGACCATATTGATGATGATCGGTACTCACAAAAATAATTGGGAATTTACCTTTTTTATCATGGTATATTGAAAACTGGACAGTTTTTACGATGTTATAGTTTTTTTTTTAAAACGTCAAATTTTCTACAAAATTTGGAAGTTATTTGCTTGCAGAACAATTTTCTTATTAAGTCGGGATGAATGAAAGTCGTGAGTCTCCTTCGTGAAAATGTTCTGTTGCAAGAAATTCCATTGTCTAACAGGAATTCAACAACGACTTTGTTGAAAAAATAACTATCAGCAGTCAGATTCAATCCTGAATGCAAAAACTTTTTCATAATTTGTTGTACCAACTCATAAATACCTTGATAGGAGTTGAATTGCTTTGATGCTTGTAAAAATATATCATATACATAGTGTTCATCATCTGCAACAACAAAAAAATTTTGGCCTTATTTCTCTTTTTACCTTTTGTGAAAGTTTTGAGGAGGTCTCTTCGACGAAAAGGATTTTCTCAAAATTTCATCTAGACAAATACTGGAGTTAGGATGAGGGTACTTATATTTTATAAATAAACTTGACATTTTTGAAATCAATTTTGAACATAATTTATTGATATCTTTGGTCATGAAGTATTCACATCTCCCATCGTTTTTTATTTTTTTAATCTTTTTATTGTCTTTCATGTCTAAAACCTCAGTATACTCAATTTATCCAGGCACTATATCGTCCAATTTCAAGAAGTTTATTATATGATATAGGGTTTATTGATACACCATATTGGTCTTTTATAAATGTTTCTAAACTTCTATTAAAACTCTGAATTCTAACATGTTTACCTTTGCCCATATTCATCAACAAATGGAATCCAAGATGTAAATGTCTTCTTTTGAGAACTTATCATTAGTAATTTACCTTTAATTTTTAACGTCTTCATTTGTCCAGAACAAATGTGATCTATAATTTCTCCAAAACAATAGTTGAAAAAAGTTTTTTTTATCATTAAAAAGGCTTTCTGAGATTTTCTGCACATTAGGTTTGTTAACAATATGATTTCTTAAATTTTTCCCAAAAAAAGCTTCCTGGTGGAGTCTTTACCAGTGCCCAATTTTTCAAATCATCATCAGGTATAAGCAAGTTTTGAGAAGGTACGCTGGCTATGTACTTGTTGAAGGATCATAGTTAATAGTAAGACGTATAGAGGACATAATGATGAAAACAGTAGAAATATGAATTTTTATAGCAGCAAAGAAATGAAATGACCATTAAAGCTTAGCAAGCGTTCATACAAAATAATTCATATGTGATTGATTTGTTTCAATAGCCAATTAATAAAGTAGTTGTGACACACATAGCATAAAACTTAGATATGTCAAAAGTAGTTTTGTCGGCTTTCTTCATATATATATACAACGCTTATAAGCACAAATTGGATATAGCACACATGTCTGAAATTCTTTTATTTCAAACTGTCCTCAAATACGATTACATCAATATAAGCACAGATTTTGTTAATAAAAATTTATCTTCGATAATAAAACGTGAAAAGTTGTAGAGTTGTGCGATTTAGTTCGTATATTTTGCACATTCTTCGTTTTACATAAGAGCTTATATCGAATGTGGACTGTATATATATGAGAGCAAAAATCGAATAAGGGTGTGACTTTTAACCGAAATCCCCTCGATATCCACCTCAAAAGTGTATTTTTTGTTAAAACATCTATCAAGTGGTTTTTTAAAGCCAAAATCCTATTTTACATCGATATTTGAAATCATTTCAATGAATTTTTACCGAAATCCTTCGGAATCCACCTAAATAGCAATTTTTAGTATATCAATTAATTTTTAACATGTTATCTTCATTAAAAAAGATACTACATCAAAATCAATTCATATATTAAAAAAATATCGATGTAAAAGAGGTTATTGACTTTCAAGAAACCCCGTGATTTAAGTTTTTACAAATAAAATAACACTATTTAGGTGGATTCGGGTTAAAAAATCACACCCATCCAATAATATTTAGATACCAGTTGTCAAGTTTGCTTTCTTTATGTCTACGATGCTTAGTGCCTTTTAATCGAATCTCCTAAAACCGACTTAGATATTTCAGAATCTGTTATTTCAATTTTATTGTTAGAACATGGTCATATGTAAAAACTTATCCCACTCACTTAATCAACAGAACAGCTTGCTAATTAGTTAATATAATCTGTTAATATATGTTATATTTAATATACACAAAATCGTATATGCAAGTTCTAATCAGGAGGTTTTGCGCTCATACTTGTTTGTCATAATGATAAACCCTTAGTGCTTCCCTTTAGTTTGAATTACAAGTCAAATTAATCAATTGGATCGATGTGGATACAGAGCATCTCATTAAACTTTAAAATTCCATTCAGGCCAGCAGCCTTTTATCTTCTATTATTATTATATGCACCAAGTATAAAATAATGCTTCATGCAACCTTATTAATGATATCTTATCTTAGAGTCTGTGTAAGAGCAATACTTTTGCTGAAATTTTGTACTCTCTCTTTTTTATTATAACAAACTGATTTATAAGCAACAACTACCCCCAAATTTCCTTAACTTGAGATGCATCGAAGAAACAACTACTACTTAACGACATATACATAATACTTAGTCTCTAATAATATTTTGAAATTCATTAAAACAATTTTTTGTTAATGCTTTCATCTTGAACAAAATTAATAACGTATACGTTTGGATATAATCATAGGATGAAGGCAGCGGAATATATATGATTGATTGGAAATTATCTGAGAAATTAATTAACTAAAATTTTGCAGGTATGGTGTAACGCTTTCACTAATTGGTTATGTCGTCTACGTTTGATTTCCTATCATGAATTCTTAAACTGTCAATAAAAAAGCGTACTACTTATAAAATAGTAGCTAGAATAAGTTTAATAGAGTTGAATTATCTTACTAGTTAAATATCAGTATCGAATTTTTATTAATATTGAAGAAAATTTCAAGTATTCTAGAACAGTGCTTTCCAAACTTTTTCTACTCATCGCCCCCTTAGAACACATTTTATGAATGGGCTTCCATGTGACCTGTTTATCTTTTAAATTTAAATGTTCGGTTCGATATTAAATCTCTGCTATCATACTCTGACCTAATCATCTACACGCTTTCTTGTCATTACTTGAAATTTATATTCGCAGCACTAAATCGATTTTTTTTAGGAAGGAATAAAATTATTTTAGTGCCTTCCGAATAAAGGGGAGAGAATTTAAACTACTTTTTAGCTACTTTTTCCAAACCTCTAATACTCTTTTTAGCTACTGTCCACTTTGGCGTCCACTATATCAAGACTGTCAACCTCAACCCACATTTTGGCTACTCACTGTTCTATAATGTTTTTTCGTGGTATCGTAAACCAATCAACTAACGAAATAAACTTAATATTTTTTTCAAATCAAACTTTTTTAAATCTTAAATGTTTAACTTTTTCATTTCATTCCAAAATGACTGTTCTAAGATGCATGTGTTACTGCACGTATGGAGTTTTCATATTATAGATCTTTGAAGGTATTCAGATATTTCTATTCACCCCCCTGTGTTGTGAATTAACTTACCCAGCTTATTTGGATTAATCAATGCCCTAAAAATAAAATGGTCATGGTAATTTTTCATATCTAAACACTTTAATAAAACGTATATAAAATTATATTATCGACTATCTTCTATCTTGGTTTGCTTTGTTCCCAAAAAGATAATGTTTCAACTTTTCTTCTAAGTTGTAAACAATAATAAACTTTTATAGGTCGGCAGTAGGCACAGTGGTTGTTGTCCAGGCTTTTGATCTCGTCCTACCTGGTTCGATTCTTGATCGTATATTCCTATCATTATGTCCAGTTATTCTTCGTATGGATGCAATACTGATAACTAAAATAAATATGTTAATTTTAGGACGGGCATTTGCTTAATTTCAGTGATGCTTCATACTTTTCCTCTATTTTAGAATCTTCTTTAAACTGCAGCGAGAATGAATTTTCATGTTTGGGAAAGGAAGTTCACTCCTGTATCCCCCTTTCCTGGAAGTGTGATGGTCAAATGGACTGTCATGATGGCTCAGATGAACTCTTTTGCTGTATTTACTTTTACCACCACCTTTTAAAATACGATTCTTTCTTAGACCTATATCCAGGGTTGTCGAGTTGGAGTCGTACGTTTTGAGAAGGAATGGGAGTCGTTATAATCGCACTCCAACTTTAAAATCTTTATAATTGTTAGAGCTTCAAAAACACAACATAAAAATGTTAAGTAGAGAGTTTTTGAGAAAATTTCTTAATGAAATACTTTAGAAAAAATAAGCTAGGATATATTTATTTTTTGAATGCTATTGTTTTGATCACAAATTCAAACCAAAAAAAAACAACATTTTAATAAATTATTTTGATGGATCTCCAATTAAATCTTGATCAAATTCTTTTTTTTAAGATCTTTCATTTTTATAGAGCATTTCAAAATATTGATATTTACTTTATGTGTAGCAGACTTTAAGATATTCATTTAAGTGGTTCATTAGGATTTGTGTATAAATAAAATATTTGTTTTATAAACTAATAATTTCTCCAAAATGCCTTCTTTTTCCAACTTATTTATCATTATATATTCATATTTTGATATCTTTAATTAATTTTAATTACATTAATTAGCATTAGCAATTAATCCTTTTATAAAGAATGATGAAATAGAGAACTCCAGTGGCGGATCCAAGGGGGAGGCCTCATGGGCCTAGCCCCCCCCCTATTAAAAATGGCTTCGAAAATTACCCTTACATGTATAAAAATAAATTTTTGCAATTTTTTCATGGCAAAATAATATTAAAAATATGAAAACATAGGTAATTATTGATTCTAAAACATATAATACAGCTGCCGTATTCTCTGAAGACTTTTAGCAAAATTGTAAAAAAATTAAATAGATTTCGCCCCCCCCCCCACCCTTTAAGAAATTTCTGGATCCGCAACTGGAGAACTCTCGTGCGTTTAAAATTTTTAAATGTAATTTAGCAATAGCTTCCAGGCGTTCTTTAACGCAAAATCTTTCTTGTCTTTTATTTTCAACAATTTTCTTTTGCCATCTTCGGTTTTCACAGTACTCTTATAATGAAGTGATGTGCTCATTAGATTTGATACAAATTTTTTTTGAATCACGAAATTTTCAGTGAAATTATTTCTTATGGATGTAAAAAAGGCATCAAACTAACATTTTTACTTCGAATTGGAATTCATGTGATCTCCCATAAAAATAATTTTGTTATGCTTGACCTCTTTCAAACTAAATTTTCAAAACATACCTTTTTTGATACTGATATAAAAAGTTGGTTGCGATATTTATATTTTGTTAAATTTCTTTTTGTTTCTTTGGCCAATTTTATGACTAAATTTTATGATTACCTAAAAATATAATATCCTGAATATAATTAAAATTTTAATTTTTTTTATTTCTCATCTCACCGAAAATGAACAAAGTTAAGACGAGAGTTGACATTTTAATTTGATACTTGTGATCTTGAATTCTATTTCCCTTTTTTAGCCCTAATTTGCCTTAATTATATTATTTAAATTAAAAAAATTATAAAATTATTTGATTTCAATATATCACTGTCAAACTTTTATCACCATTTTTCGTCCTTGAATAACGTAACTATCTTTACTTGTGACAGCTTTCCAATTTACATTATTTGTTCACGCTTTTTTGTAACTACAGTAAACTCTTGATAACTCATAGTCGGATAAATCGAAATTCCGCTTAACCAGAAGTAATTAATGTGTGTTTTGATGTCAACTTTCATGCTTCGAACTTTGGTTAACTCAAACTCACACCTCCATTATTCTCAATAACAATTTTCAATGCTCTGTGTGAATCTCAGTAGTCCATCGTGTTTCCAAATATTCCCGATGCTTTAAATACTACTTTTTAACGAGAAATCAATGGAAGTCTGAATCACACATCTATTCTTTCCTTTCGTCGTGAGACATTTGCAGCACTAGCTTTGATTTATTATTATCTTTAAGCGAGAAGCCCCAAGTGTCGATTTTTCCTTTTTGATATAATTTATCGTATTTTGTATGTTTTCGTTCGTGTTCTTTTTTATAAAATACAATATATTCAAAATAATTATTTTCTCAAGTGTTGCACATTTAAATTAGCGCATGGGCAGTATCACAGAATAGTCATGATGAAAAATGTATCCATTTGACAACATTAAGATCCTCACACTACATGACCCAGCAACTTCGTTTAACTCGAAATAATTTGTTGGCCTCCCAGGACTTTGAGTTATCGCGAGTAAACTCTAGTTTAAAATTATCGATTATTTGAAGTGTATTTAACCCTTTCGTGACCAGTGTATCATATATGATACATAAACAATTTTACCTTCGTCTGCTTTTTCAAATAGTTTTGTATATGAATCTTCTGCTTTTTAAAAATATCGTCTGATTTTTCTGGTCATGAAAGGGTTAACATGATATATCTACTGAGTATGTACAAAATTGTATTCGTATGTGATTTCATATCCTTTATTTTGGGAAGTAGCGAAGAAACAACCACAATAGAAAGACGAAACATAAGTTGAAACACAAATATAAAAATAGTTACGTAAATCCAGAAATAATTATTTAACCCTTTCGTGACCAGAAAAATCAGACGATATTTATTAAAAAGCAGAAGATTCATATACGAAACTATTTGAAAAAGCAGACGAAGGTAAAATTGTTTATATATCATATATGATACTCGGGTCACGAAAGGAGTTAATACAATTTTTAGAAGATACTTTATAATAAAAACATAAAGTTTTGAATTAATTTCAGATATAAATAATAAATAATGCTTAGAACAAAAAAGTAAAGTTTTGAAATTTTTTTTATGAAATTTAAATGTTTTTTGAATGCGTCTCTCAGTTTGAAAATAGCTGGATTATTCGTCTTATTTACTCTACCTTTGCGTGATTTATGTTTAGCCAAAGAAAATGTTTGTTCAAAATCAGAATTCAAGTGTGCCAACGGGAAGTGTATCTCCTTGTCCTGGCTTTGCGATCATGACAACGATTGTTTAGATAATTCCGATGAAGAAAATTGCACTTCCTCCTCTTATTACACACCCTCTTGTTCAACGTCAAACAATTCTATTCAATTTCGATGTGGAAATTCCAAATGCATTCCTGCCAGGTCTTTCCAATATTTTTCTTTAATCTAACTCTTCCTTATCCCTCTCTTGAAATTGTATTTTTTTTTAATTCTTTTAACCCTAACAAACTTTTAATATAACTTTTTGACAATTTTTTTCTTCAAAAAACTGGTTTTACCCGGTTTTGTAACAAACATTGCTTCAAAGAACCTGTTTCAAGTTTTTCGGTTTTTTACATCTCTAATCCTAACCCACACAATAAGTTTTCAAAATTTTAAACATTTTTATTATGCAAAGTGAGGAATAAATTTAAATAGTCAAAATGAGCGATGTGCCCATGTGTTAGGCATCTATTCAGGGCTCTGGAGTCGAGCTCCATACCATGAAATTAGCTGCGCACATCTGGTGAAGAGAGGATTATATATCGCCCGCCATTTATTCTCACTCCCAATAATTTTTATTGGTACAGATATATCTTTTTATATATTGCGCTGAAAATAGTGCATGGCTAACAACACAAATTTCTACATAAAAATATAGAACATGTGTAGAAAGCATGTTTATAATAAATGAAATATATGACAATTAATAATAGCACTCGTAAACAGTGTACTTTTTGAGAAGGAACACGTAATTACAGCACTATGGTTGTAGTGACCTGCAATAATCATGGATACTATAATATATATAAAAATTAATGTTTAAACCCCCTCCCCCTAGGATATTTCCCTTGCCCCCTAAAATTGAAAAAGGACCTTGACAGTGCCATACATTTTTCTATCATTGTAAATTGATGAAAAAATAATTAATTTAAAATTTCATTAAATTTGAAATATGTTTGGATGTTCCAAAAGCAAATTTAATTTCTCATAATTTTTCAAAAAATGCCGTCAATTTTATTTATTTCATTGACAAAATTAAAAATATCAAAAGTACATTCAAAAAATATTTAATTAAAAGATCTAATTTTATTTCATTATTTCATTCTTCATCACGTGTGGAAGATATTGGAATTAACGCTACGTGCATTATAAAAGAAATATCATCTTTCCACTAAAATAGAAAGCTGTAATTTTTTTGATTTGATCTGATGATAAAAAGTCTTTTGAATATTCTCTTTTTTAACATAACAATTTTTAAACAATAAATAGTTATAACCATCTATCTTGTTTTATTAATAGAACGTGGTACTCTAAATTTTACAAAACTTTTTTCACCATCAAGATACATGAGGCTTAAAAGAAGAAGTTTTTTGTAATCATTTCTAACATATTTCTTATTTAACATATCTTTAAAAAGTTAACCATGTCACTTTTATCTTTACTTTCTTCATAAAAAGTGTAATTGCATCTCTCATTTAAAGATAATACTTTCAACTCTTTTCTAAATTTATTAAAAAGATCATGTTCGAATCCAGAAGTCTTGTGAATTTTTATATCTTCCCATACATTTTTTGGCAAAATTTGACCAATATGATGTCTGAAAGGACACCAGAAAAGTGGCTTTTTAAGTTTATTGAGGATACAAACGTCCAGTCTTAAGACTTGTGTCAAAGACCATTGTTTTGACAAACTCCTTACAACTCCATTTTTGAAGTAAATCTACAGAAACACTTGAGAGCACTTCTCCTCCTTCGTTTTTCTCATATGAATTTATTAAAAGCACTGCAAGTAACTTACCTATGTCATTTTTTGAAACCACTTCTGGCATTCGCTCCTCTTAATGAAATTTACTTTTCAATATAGGATGCAATTTTCCCCCCAGTGCAAATTCAAAAAGGTTGTTGGATTCTACGAGTTTTTAATTTTACTGGCCGTTTCTTTTATAACTTCAACTTTATATTTATAAACTTGATTAGCGAAACATTGTTTCTAATTATTGTAGAAACTATGTTTTCTTTTCTTAAAATATCTTATCGTACAAATATTCTATTTCCATTTTATTACATCTTTTATGAGATTTTGTATTTGAAACATTTCAAAAACATTTCACCATCGTTATCTACAAATTTTTTTCAATAGACATTTCTTTTTACTCAATGCAAGCTTTTTGTCTATTTTTTCGTTTTTGAATAAACGAAAAACTTTTAACATCTACCCTACCATAAGAAGCTTTTTTTCTATCACCAATCATTCTGTCTAAAAACAAAATATCAGCATCAATTCCTTTTTTTTCAAAAGAAGTTTTTCCAACTTTCGTTTTGTTCTTTTTTTCTAGAACATTTTTTGGTCAAAATGGCATTGTTTTATCAAATTTACTTTTGAATTCTAAAATCTTTTTATTATTTTAATGCTTTCCAACTTTAAATTTCTTTATTTTGTTATATTTAAATGAAAATATATTTGTTTATGTATTTAGTTTAACGCCATCTACAATTTTTTTTTCTGCAAAATTTTTTTTTTTTAATATTATTTCAAACTAAAATACAACAGAAAAAAAAGTAAGGGATGATTTGAACATTTTTGGGCGATAGAAACCCCCTGTATTGCTTCCATGAATTATTTCTTACACGATTGCGTGTACCGGGAGAATGTATCCTCAGTTAACTGAAATTTTTGGGTTTTTGTAGAGACGTGTAAAAAGAAAAAATAACTATTTGTGATCTAATACATTTTGGACAATAATTTGTCCATTATTATCAAAGATAGTGAAAGTTTGAAGGAAAATGTGATAATATAAAATGATAGCACGTAATGTATTAAATCACTAATAAAGTTTTTCTCCGATTTTACACTTCTTTACACATCATATTCACTCTTTGTAAACATTAAACAATTAATGAATGCTTCTCAACTTTATCCACTCTGGCATTTTAAAATGTTGATGATTATTATATTAAAGACATTATTTTGACATTTATTTTGTGTTTCACTCAATTATTTTAAATTTAAAAAATAAATCATAGGAAATGAGGAAAATTTTTAATATTAAACTTTCCTTGGATTCGTTTTTTGATAGCATAATTTTGCAGATAGAAGAAGAAATTTTATTGATATTATAAAATTGGAATATAGGCATAAAACTATAATATCAATGAATGAATATAATAAATTTGCAGGGTTTACAATATAGGTGAAATAAGAGGTCAAACCCATTTAAGTTTGAAACCTTCTTGCTTCATATTTTTGCATTTGATAAATTATAAAAATTGATCCAAAATATTTTTATCAGAAATCTATATATCCTAAAAAAATTAAAGAAAAGAGGAAAAAATTTTTGCCGAAATGATTCCCATTAAATACCTCTGACACGCGCGTCATAAGTACGTCATCACTTACCTAAAAAGGAGACTCGGTGATGTCCTCTCTCTCCCCCGCCATTGCATTAAATTGAACTTAGCGCAGATTTTTAGTTCTTAATTGTTTTTTCTTCTTTTTTTTTGCCTACACCTTATTCCTAAAATGAGGGTCAGTGGCCATGATTCGTTGTCTCCATATGGATCCATCTTGAACATCAATTTTTCTAAGATTCAATTCTTCAAGACTTTTAGTCGAACTATCACTCCATCTTAACAGTGGGCAAGCCGCTCTTTTTTCCTTCACTTATTCTTTTAAAGCGTTCTGCTTTTAGGCAAGTTTTTCTTCTCTATCGTACAATTAACTACCTTATCACAGGAGGAATTACATATTTGAAGACACTTTAGGAATTAACCGATTTAAGGCTAAGCAAAGCAGACGATATCTAAAAAAACGCAGACGATTTATATTCAAAGTCATTGAAAAAAGCAGACGAAGATGAAATTACTTATGTTCCAAAATAGGAACATTGGCCGTAAATGGGTTAATGTTATATACAACGCATATAAACGTGATTACATTGATTCGAATGTTTTGACAGTTAACTAGTCGTTATTTTTACCTTTTTTTTTTAAATAATATTTTCCAAGATGAATAAATTATGCACAAAAGATATTTGTTAATATGAACAAATTGAGTTCTCGTTCAGAATTGGAATTGTTTTTGCTTTGACGAGTGGGAATCAACTCTGAAATAAAAATTTTAATCAATATTCGAGAAGAAATACATAATTATCGCCAAAATATTATGATAGCTAAATTTGATCATTTAAAATCAGGGAATTCATTAAATCGAAAATAAATACAAATTAGCGAATAGTATTTCAAAGTAAAAGGTAGAACTAAAAAAATGATAACAACTACTCAATGAAGCAGAAATTCTACTACACAAAGCTATTCACTTTTAATCCTTGCTGTCACTTATATTCATTACTCATTTCCAAAAATTTGACTTCAATATATCACTGACAAACTTTTATCAACATTTTTCGTCCTTGAATAACGTAAAATTAATTAATATAATAAAAAATCTTACTTTGACGACAAAAAATAGTGTTAACTGTATATAGTATATATGTATGTATATTGTATATATTGTAGTAAATGGAATCTAGACTATTGGTTTAAGAAAAGAGTCACCATCTTCAACTTTAACATCGGTACCTCTTTCTTTAATCTCTCAGGAGCAAATCCAGAACTCATATAATAAAAAGATGGAGATTTTTTTTATTGTGATATTAAAATAATATATATCGATTTGGCGATAGTTGTATTATACTTTTATTTTTAAAAAAAATTTCTCATAAAGCAGGCATAAACATAAACATCCTCAAATTTATTGGGGGCGAAATTTTTGTTTAAATTTTCAAAATTATTGGTCTGGAAATACCACGGGAGACCAAATATTCAAGCAATCCTTTAAAATAGAGTGTATTCAGCGCATACCTAAAGTTCTAAATTTATAAGACTACTTTATATTTTTTTTTACAAAATTTGTGAATTTAAATACTATACTTCCAGCGAAAATATTTTAATTAAATTTGCATATCGAATATACACTAGTTAAAAAAACCAAAAATGTTAGGGGGTGGAATAGGCTTTTCATTTGAAAAATGAAGTAGTCTACCAGGCACATTACAGGAATTGATGAAAGGATATTTGATTCATAGAGAAAACAAATAACTGAAGGTTGGATAGTTTTATGAGTGAATGTAGTCTAAAGGCAAAGAGTCTACTAGACACCCTGCGATGTTTATATGAAAAAATGTGATTGATTCAGGGGCAAGGGTATAAAATGAAGTTATAATTGTGCAAACAAAAATAAAACAAAAAATTAAGATCGCATTTCATTTTACTCAGCATCATTCAAAAATAGTTTAAAAACTAAATTGATACAAGCTACAAAAAGTAAAATAATTTTTAACATTTTGCAATGATTTGCCTTTTATAATAACTTTTAAGGAAAAAAAGTATATCAGAAAAAGTTATAAAGCTTCAACAAAAACTAAAAAATTTTAGAGCATAACTTAAGTTTTTTGAAAACTAATTTGACAACACAAAGTAGGGGCCTAGAGGTCAAGTGTAAATAACTTCATACACCCTCTTAAAAGATTCTGTAAGTATTTTTAGTACTACTTTTCATTTATGACTTTATTAGTCAGTAATTATCATCTTTCAATCTTACTAATGTGATGCTATGATTGGTGAAAAATATACATAAATTTGACACATGTTTGAATCAATTTCCATAATTTATCAAATACAAAAATATGAGCAAAGAAAGTGGCAAAGTTAAAAGGATTTGATCTGAAAAAATTGTGACCCGATCGGGTAGTAAAATTCTATTCGGAAATCCGGGCAACCCGATATTTTCGGATATCCTGCACACAGTGGAGGATCCAGGGGGTGGGGGCTCATGGGCCTAGGCCCCCTATGAAAAATGGCTTCGAAAATTACCCTTACATGTATAAAAAATAAATTTTTGCAATTTATTCATGGTAAAATAATGTTAAAAATATTACTAATTAGATAGGTAATTAGTGATTCTAAAAGACATAATACAGCTGTCGTATTCTCTGAAGTCTTTAACAAAATTACAAAAAATGTAAATAGATTTCGGCCCCCCTTTAAGAAATTTCTCGATCCGCCACTGCCTGCCCACTATATTTTTTTAAGTTTAATGCATATATTAATATAACTTGTAATTGTAATTGTTTTTTATAAATAAAAAACTGAAAAACTCATTTTTATGAATCTTTTTTTTTTTTAGAATTTTTATAGACTTTTCCTAAAACTGATTTTGTTAGAATCACTTGCTCACTTTTGTTGCTTTTAAAATTTCGAAGAATCTAATCTATTATAGCATAATTTGTGATGAACATTTTAGTTGGGTTTGTGACGGAGACTTTGACTGTCACGACAACTCAGATGAAGCGAACTGCACCACTGAAAACTTCCCGGT
Organism: Nectonema munidae; assembly: GCA_030549495.1. Classification (NCBI taxonomy): domain Eukaryota; kingdom Metazoa; phylum Nematomorpha; class Nectonematoida; family Nectonematidae; genus Nectonema; species Nectonema munidae. Next base: position 544,198 of record JAUIRK010000923.1, read on the forward strand.
TCCAACGAAATGTAATCACAAAAATGAATTCCAGTGCAAAAATGGCGCCTGCATCCAAAAAGAGTGGGTTTGTGACACCGACATAGACTGCTTGGATGCTTCAGACGAACAAAACTGTAATCAAAGTTTTTATACTTTAAATCATATCTTTATCTGAACTTTTAGACATTTTATTTTTTCTTGAAAATGAAATAACCTTTTATTGAAGAAAATATAATATTAGCCATATCTTCGAAGACCGAGCCTCACTCGGAAACATTAAACACATTGCTTCTATTTTGATATCTATATGCTATATGAAATGCGGCAAAAAAGTCCATTTTTTAAATGTCAAAACCTATCAACCACATTTCTGTTTATAAAACACTTTGAAATCAGTAAAAATGTGTTTGAATAAGTAGTTTAAACTTTAAAAATAGATCATGCTCCTCCACTTTACTCCATGTGGTTAAAACTTAAAGGTTGAATTAACAATATTTATTGTACATTTTTGGATAAAAAATAAAGCAAAATTTTACTCTTTTAAGAAAACACATTTATATAAATGTTAAATTGTTTTATATTCTACCTTAGGTTGAAAGATTTGCTTTAGTTCTCATTTTTAGTCCAAGAAAAGGAAACATTTTTTTCTGAAATTCATTTTTGTAAATTAGGTATATCATTTCTTTACAAAAATGGGGTATTAATTTAGCATCTAATTTATAATATACGTGTGCCGTGTTATTTAGATAGTACAAAACTTTTTGAATAAAATAGTCTTATTGAGCAAATTTGATCTGGTAAAATTGAAAATCTTAATTTTTAACAAAATCCAGTTTCCTTTATCCCAATAAATATTTAAACGCATGAAATTTCTCACATTTTTCATTTCCATTGCCCAAGCTTATAAAGAAAACAATTAGGTAATTATTTAAATCTACTTTTTCTAGATATGTATATTATATAGGGAGTAGAGCTATAATCACTTTTTTTTATAAATCAATTAAAAAAAAGTTCCAGACAATTTTTTTATGGCTCTGAAACCCTGATTTTTGCTAAGCATCCTACATAACTATGATCGACCCAATTGACTTCAGTAAACTTAAACTTTTTAATATTCTCTTTATTTAGGATGTATTGCTTAATTTACGCATTTAATCTAACATATTATTTTTTAATCCGCCAATTTACTATCCCACTCTTTTTTTAAAGAATAAAAAGGTTCAAACACATGCGACAAGCAATCCATTTTATATCCTTGGCTTAGAGTAGTGTTTCACCTGAAACTATAAAAAATTGTTTCAGGCCTGTAGAATTTTTTTTCCGATAAATTTATTTCACAAAAAAGAATTAATCTTTACTTCCTACATTTGGAACTGAAGCAACAGAAACAGACCTACTAACTTTGATTCAACAGCCACCAGGATCGATTATGACAACTCAAAATTACATAAAAGTTGAAACAACTACACCTTTAACAGATGACGAAATTATTATAATTGTTGCCCTAACTAAAGGAAAAAACGTTTTTTGATTCGTCTAATTTTGAAAGCAATATATATACAGGATACAGGATAGTATACAGGATTCTGATACAGAACCTTCAACATCTATAAAAGAAATGCGTTCTATGATTGGCGTTATCAAATTTTGTGAGGAAAATGAAGATTTTTTCCACCTTATGAATATTTTAACACCAATTCTGTCTAATGTTAACAAAAAAGTTAGCAAAAACTGAAACAAGTGAGCACTAAAAAATTTTACTGTGATTTTTAATCTTTGTGTTAAATAAAAAGACAACTTTTTTATCTGGAAAAGCATTTCTGAGTTTTTAAAGCTTAAAAAAATTAAACGTATTAATGCGACAATTCTTAATCCGACACAATTATTGCTGTAACCTAAGAGGTTGGATTAACCAATCATCACACTCTTTGTTCATGAATGAAAACCTATTATCACATTGCCTTACTAAACTATGTCGTAAAGAAGTTCTGATAGAAGTCTGCTTATACTAATTACAAGGTGATTGATAAAGGCTTAGATTTCTCATTTTATTTGAAGTAAACAAAACATTTCTAATTCCTATTCACACATCTATAATCCTTTTATAAATGCTATAAACAGATGCCGTATAATGCAGTTATATAAGAAACTTCTTTAGAAGATGAAAACTTTTTTTATTGTAACCTGAGAGATGATTTAAGCAAGAAATGAATTTTTATTAAAAAATCTTGGTTTAAATGTAAACGGATATGAATAAAAATTGAACTTGGATTTTCCATTTTAAATCGATAATTAATTTGAAGAAAATAATAATTGAATGAGAAGGAAATTTATTTTTTTAAAAATAACTTAATTGTTTCTAAAGTAAGGCTAGACAAAGAGCCAGAAGAGCCCTGGAACGTCATCCAAGATTCCTGCATATTTCTTTTTTGTTTATTAAATTCATAACTACGCTACAATTCGCATATCCTAGTTATTTTTAATAAAATAAATTTCCTTCTCATTCAATTATTATTTTCTTCAAATTAATTATGGATATGAATAATTTTCTACATAAAATTTATTTGCTTATTTGAAAAATTTCGACATTAAATTGTTCTTACAAATTTTTGTTTCGATACAAATGGTTTTATACACGCAGAACATACATGCATTTCTTAGAGATGTTCTAAAACTTTTGGTAGTGTTACTATTGGCTTACTATTGTTATTATGAATGCTTTTTGATTCCTATTATTGTATATTACAGAAACTTTTTCACTTTGACTTTAATTTTTGTATTATTGGAATTTAATTAATTTTAACTCATTGTATTTCTCCAAATTAGAGAATTTTAATTGTTTTAATTTTAAACTTCTATAATACCTACATGCTTTGTGCTGACATTAATGTACTTATTAGAGAGATTTCTTTATGGAATAATAAGAAGACATTTATTATTAATATTAAATTACAAGATATAAAGAAAAATGTCGCAAAAACTTTCCTCTAGCTAGAGTGTAAAGAATGGGAAAAGAGATTTGAAAAAAATCTAATAATGCAATTAATGCGAATGGTGGCATTTTCACCTTTCAACTTGCTTATGATTATATTGTAGATCGGAAGAAACATGGGAGAAAATAATTTTATGGAAAACTTTAGACTAAAATATTTATCATAAATTATTATCCATATTTCATATATGTACGGGCTAAGCACGTCCCCCTAAGAAGAAGTTTTATTGTTTATAAATTTCCTTAAATGTTTGATCTGTTTAGGATATTAGTGTTTTATAATTTAAATTTGTTTTTATTTTTTGAGAAGAATAAATTTTTCTCCCTAATTTTTATGGAAAGTATTTTGCTTCAGTTAGATTTTTTGATATTTCTGTTTTACTCGACATTATTTTTACAGTTGGTTATTCAATCTTTGCAATTTAATGATTTTTTTTCAATAATTATAACTAAATAAAGAAGAATTAGCTGATTAACAACAAGCTTTTAAAAGTCTTGACAGATAAGATACATGTGCCAAGTTATTCAAATTTTGTTTAACTCTCTGAGTACCAGAATTTTGAAGACCAATCGTTTGCCTTTTTTAAATGCAATTTTATATATTTAAAACAGACGGATTTCATCTTTTAGGGCACTGGTGTCGCACTACTCCCTAAAGGTTTGAGCCTTTTTGTCAAAATGAGCCACCAGTGACCGAGAAAATAAAAGTCTTCTTTAAAATTCATTCAAAAAGAAAATCAGGCGATGATTTTTTTCATTGCCTTTTAAGGTACTTTACGAACTGAATGCAAACCATACGAGTTTAAGTGTGCTAATGGAAAATGTCTGTACTTCATATACGAATGCAATGGACAAGACGATTGTGGTGATAATTCCGATGAAGACTTATGTAAGTGCAGAGAGAGATCATATTTGGCTGTGGATACACAATTTTATATATATCCTGATTTGTTAAGGTGTTCATGACAACTCTGACACACAATGCGATCCATTAAAGGAATTTAATTGTGGCGATACGTGCATTGGCGTGGAAAAGGTCTGTGACAAAGTTAATGACTGTGGTCGGTGGCAAGATGAAGCTCCTGTCTTGGGAAAAGAAATTTGTAGTAATTTTTTTTACAATTATCGATATTAGATACAGCTCGAATTTTACACGATATTCCGCTTAATCTACTTTCCAAATGGTCTAACCTCCATAAATTAATATGCGTGTTGTTTATTCTGATCTTGCGGAGTGATTTTCAAGAGAACAGATAAATCAAGTTTTTAAATGATTTTAAATCTTAACAGCTCTTTTTGTTCTTACATCAAAAGAGCATTAAGAATCATTCATCAGGCTTATTTGATCCCATAAAGAAACAAATTTTAGTTTCGATACAAAAGGTTTTATACACGCAGAACATACATGCATTTCTTAGAGATGCTTTAAAGTTTCAAGAAAAACAATTTAAACAAAACCTCCCTCCCAATTTTTCTGTGTATAGAGCCGAATTAGTGATGATAAAATTGTAGTCTGATTTAGGCATGTCTGAATAATCCAAGTTATACTCTGCAATAATAATAATACATTTTTCTTATTTTATTCAAGTAAACAAAGCTTTCTTTAATGTCTATTAGCACTCATATAATTTTATTATAAATAAACTTCTTAGAAGATGGGAACTTTTTTTATTTTAACCTGAAGCAATTGTATTAGGCAATAATTTACCCGTTATCTACTTACACACATTTAGAGTGTACTTTTTGTGGGTATGCAGACATGAGGTGGTTTATATTAAATTTTCCTAATGTCCTCTGTTTTTTCTCATATAAAATAGGCCGAAATTGTATACATGTTTTACCGTAAATACCGTATTTATCATTTCAGTAAATATTAAATTTTAGTAAAGTCTATTGTATTTTATTAATCTATATTAAAACTACCCGTTGCCACCGGAAACTTCCTTGAAATATATAAATGTATAGACTTTTTATTTATAGACCCGGCCCCATTAAAATCAGTTTTGCCCGTCTGTACTACCTGTGTTCTAACAATAGGACTGTACCTAACTAACTTTTTAATTACTATTTACGATTCATTCTTATTTGCTGTTTATAGAAAATACATTAAAACTCTTTTAGGACCAGAAATCTAAATTTAATCTTCTGTTTCTTTTTCGAGTAAGCAAATTTGATTAATGTTATCACACAAGACAAGCCAATCCAATCAAGACCGGTTTGGACTTTTTTTGGTCTCTTCACTTGAATGAAAGTTGCTATTCACATTTTTGTGAATCGAACTTATGGCCTCAGGAGAGGATGGACAGCACTGTTGCAACGTCTCAACCGTTCTACCACAATTCCTTACATGATAACTTCAAATTTGCTATATAAGCAAAACTATTCGCTATATGGTGTGTAATTGTAAATCATGAGGAAAATAATCGTTTATATAGGCTGTGGCTGAACGGTTGAGGCGTTCGAACAGTGCTGTCCACCCTCTCCTTAGTTGACAGTTCAATTCACAGAAATGTGAATAGCAACTTTCATCGAACTTAAGAGACCCAAAAAGGTCTAAACCTGTCTTGTGTCTTGCCTTGTAACGTTAATCAAATTTGCTTACTCGCATTTCTTACATTAAATTCATGCAAGTATTCATCCGCATCATCATGTTTCTTTTTCATTGGATTCAAAAGACGCACAAAATTGTGATTATAATCATTAGTAATTTAATAGTTTCACTGTGGTGTTCGATATACAGGTTTTTATTGTATTAGTATCTACGCTTCCTCTTAGTAGATGTTAGTATATGTGCAAGGTCCAGTTCCTTATGTCCACCAATAGGGTTCTAAAGAGGTGTTTGGTCTCTTGTCGAGCTTCGGCCCCACCACGTGGATGCGCCTCTACCAGGGACCTTATAAAGTCTACCACACTTAGTACTAACCAGGCTTAACTGGAACATGTGCTTTCAACGTCGTATGGTCGTAGACCTCTCAAAGCTCCTAGACTTTTCAGGCATGACAGTGTCACACCACTGTCCCTACAATATGAATTCGTCTGCTTTAAATATATAAAATCTGTTGGTATTTAGAATTTGTAATCAATTATTATTTTAATTCTCTACACAACATTCATACTTTTGTTAAAAAATGATTTTTGTTTTTCTTAATTATTTTTTGTCTTTTTTTATGGAGCATGATTAATTTTTTTCCCTACAGATTATGATGGTCGAAATTTTCTTAAACTGCCATTTTTATTACACAAAGCTACCTATATCCAGTCGATTATGGCACGTCGCTTCTTTTTCTTCTTGTACACAGGTGTTTGTATATTTTAGATAGGAATGGTTGCATTAAAGCTGGTTGCTCTCATTCTTGCGTCAATACACACCTTGCATTTTATTGTGAATGTCCCACTGGCTACTCCCTAGATCCCAAGGATAATCGTACATGCTTAGATGTTAATGAATGTCTCATTCCTGGAACTTGTTCTCAACTCTGTACCAACACTCAAGGCTCCTATACTTGTCGGTGCATTAAGAGTAAGGCAAGGTTTATTTTTTCATTAGTTCATCATAGCTCCGATCACATTTAGATTATAAGCTGACATATGCTTCAGTTAATGGCCAACGTACGATTTGCAAAGCTATCGGAGGAGATTCGCCAAAACTAATATTTGCAAATCGGAAAGACATACGAATGTTGGATTTGGGCGGAGTTGATGGTTCAAAATACCGTGTTCTAGCCACTGCGCTAGACAGTGCTGTAGGCGTCGACTACGATTATGAATCCAGAACTCTTTTTTGGACAGATGTCTCCAAAGAACACATAAAATGGTTATATTTTTATATATCCTTTTCTCTTTTGCACTTAAATCCCAAGATTCTTCATGTAATTTGCTAAAATAGCAGCCCATATTTTTCATGAATCCCTATGGTAACCATTTACGATCCGGCCGTAAAATTTTCATTCTATAATTGATGCTTTAACTAATTTGATTGGTTTTTGATCTCGAAACAATAAAAAGTTAGGGTGCTTTGAATTTGGCAAGGACTCTCATATCCTTTTCGAACCATGTCCGTTGATTCCTGACCAATGAGTAATCGAACTTTAACAACAGAAAATCTTTTTTTTTTAATTTTTTGAGCTCAAACTTTTTGCAAACGTATTTCAAACATTGTCCTAAACCGATGGTAGGGCGTTCAAAAGTATTTTTAGGTTTTATTGTGTTGTTAGACTTAAATTGAGTTCAAATTAAAATTTTTGATCTTGCATTTAAGAATAAAACTAAAGTAACCTTTATAAATATGCTAGATGTACTTTAAAAATTACAAGTGTCAAAAATGTCATATCTCGACTCGACAAAGATTTTTAAATTAGGGTCAACAAACACGCGTGGGTTTCTGATTAGGCTTAAAATAGTTTTAGCTAAAAAGTTTTCTGTTATTGAAGTTCGATGACCTCTTGATCCGAATCAACTGGGATTGTTCCAAAAGAATCACAAGAGAGTCCTTATCAAGTCTAACCATTTATTAGTTTGGGGCCAATAATAATAATCAATCAAATCAATGAATCAAACATTATTCAAAAAATAAAATAGCTACATGGAATTAATTAGTACTAGTGTTTATTAGGTGAATCAGTGATTTCGCTTTAAAAGTCCTGGAGATTTAATTAAATCTCTGGTTTTACAATCTTTACTGTAATATGCAGTGCCGTGCAAAAATTTTCAGCCATCACTGAGAAATTTATACTTTCAAAAATATAATCATATATTTCATTAATAAATGTTTTCTAATTACCGATGGCTATACCACATTCCTTTGGGTCTTATAACCAGAGGCGTATATTCACAGTGTGCTAGGTGTGCGGAGCACACCTTATAATTTCATGAAGTTAAACTCTTCTTATTGGCTTTTCAGGAGTTAATGTGGCCAAAAGTATGAATGAAATGATATTTAAACTTGCAATTGGTGAACTTGCGCTTGTCTCAGGCGCACGTTTCATATCTACAATAAAGGCGTTATATTTTCTGAAGCACACCATATGCCAGTATTCAAAACTGTATTTTTCACATGAAGACGTAGCGTATTAGAGCAAGGAAAAACAAAATAGAAATAAGACACACGTTTGTATTGAATGGGGTAGTGCTTAAGTCTTTTCGAACGCCTTACGTCAAACTGTATGATTTTTTCATCACACTTCCTCTCTGCTACGCATCACGTCTCTGTATCAAGAAAATAAAATACAACGTTTATGACTATAAAACATGCTTTATCTGTCAGATCAGTTGTGCGCGATTTTCACAGCACCAAATTATACTATTCAAGATCATCACAAATCTGAATTTTATATTCACCCGTTTTTTGTAGTTCAAGTTTATTATTTTAGATAAAATCAACCTTTTTGCATTTTATTCCGTACATAAAAACTTAAGTAAATCTGTTAAAGTAAGGTTTTTGAACATTTACAGAATTTTTGGTTGAACAATTTTAATGCTCTCGTTATATTATGCGTTGGACCTTAAATCCATAATGTATATTTTGTAAATTATGCATAAAGGATGAAAATTATAATTTATTTTTCTTATTATATAGCTAGTTAGAAGTTAGATAGATAGTTTAGAACTTGAGAAAATTATTTATTAATATAAAAGAACGTAAAGGCGAACAATTTATTGGGAACAACGTATATTTCTAAGTAAGTTTTTGCCGACAGTCGGCTTTATCAAACAATAAGAAGTAGTGAAGAGAAAAGACTGTTGAAGACTTAGCTTGAGTGAAGAGTAGGAGTAAGTTTATATTATTATAAAGGCTACCTACGTTTCTTTATATCCCTTTATGTTTTAATCAATTGGACTTAATTTTTTCGAAGTTCATTTTTATTATATTACAATAATTTTTAAATTTATTATAATTATTATTAAAGGAGAAACTTAAGATGAACAAATTTGGTAAAAATGTTATAACTCTAAGTTTTGATTCAATCCCTGAATTAATACTGACATTTTGGTTTCGCCATTTATCTTACTAAATATTTTTTCATATGATCTTTTTTAGACAAATGGGTTTTGCTGTAAATGATTTAATTGAAAAGCCTTTTTCATTGCGCACATTGGAAGAAAAAAAATAAATAGTTCAAGCTGGAAAACCACTTCCCTTTTTGCCTAAATTGACCATGAAACATAAAGATAAAAATACATCGTATATTCGACATTTTTCTGTTTTGCAATACCAAATTGTTGAATGGTTAACAGGGTGTGATAAAAAGTCTGCTTTATTCTGTTGGCCATGTTTATTATTTGCTAAAGAGTCAAGTGTTTGGAACAAAAAAGGATTCACAGATCTCAATCATTTGTCCACTTCACAAAAAAAACATGAAAAATCACGAAATCACATAGAAACTTCTTTGAACTTGAAGGTATTTGGGCATCAAAGAATCGACATCCTTTTTGAGAGTCAGAAGAACGAAGAAATCAAGAAACACAATGAAATAGTTAAAAAAATAGAGAAGTATTCAAACGCTTAGTTGACGTTGTGTGTTTTTTGGCAAAACAAAATTTAGCTTTCAGAGGCCATCCTGAACTTGATTCTTCCTTAAATCGTGGAAACTACGTTGAGCTTTTAAAAGTTATTAAAAATTACGACATCTACTATACAAAATGACATAATTAAAGCCATTGCAAATATTTTGAGAGCTCATATAAAAGAAGAAATAAAATCTACAAATTTTTAAAACAGGAAAGAAGATTGTTGTTTACTTACAAATAAAAATAATTTTTTTCAAGCACACCTTTGTTTGAGTTTCACCCTACGCCACTGCTTATAACATATTTGCATCCATAAGAACAAAACTCAATTTTGCTTCATCGCTGAAAATAGCTTTTCGTCTTACTCTAAATTACTTTTTCCTTTTGTCCACACTAATATTTTTTTAATTGAACGTTTGTCAAAGCTGATTTTTTTAGCTGCAACAACTTTTCAAATTTTTTTGTAACCGGTTTTTGCCTTATTTGCAATAGTTCCTATACTTTGAAATCTTAAGAAATATTGCTTCTAGGTAATCCAAATAATTTGGCTATAGTTCTTTGACATCTATTTATTAACAGAGATACGTAGTAGTCCTTTGAGGAGATATATTGTTTTAAGAAACAAGTTTGCCTACATGTAAGATATATCCATGTTTTCCAATGAACTAGTTCGAGGAGATGGTGTAATAATCTGATATTGAGATCAACAAAAAACATCTTGGCAATGAAGATGGAAATTTCAATCATCAATTCACCAAAAAAGTTATCTAAAAATTTCCAAACAGTAAGACTTATCATTATAATTTATAATGAAGTAAAAAATATCAATTTTATGAGCTTTATCGAACATGATCTCCGGTTGCTTTGAGTAGAAATTTGGTCACATCCAGGGTCCGCGCACCCTATTTATTTTGGGAGCTTGAGCCCCCCCCCCCCTTCCCCCATTTTTGACCTTCGGCAATATCTTTTAAGTTGGCAATTATCTTCGTTGTTCGATCTTACATCTTCCTTCTCATCTCCATTGTGTTGTAACTCTTTCCCAAAGCTTCTTTGAGCCTATCGATAAATTTCTTGCGTGGTCTTCCTCTTCTTCCTTCCATCATTCCGTATGTACAAAGGCTTTCTAATCCATCTTTTCTCTCAATATGGCCATCAAATGTTAGCTGCCTGCCTTCTGTATATTATACTCAAGAGTTCTCTTTTGGTTTCAACTCTCCTTAGTACTTCTTCATTTGTAATTTTTTGGGTTCAAGCTACCCTTATCAACCTTCTCCATATTTTCATTTCAAACGCTTTCAACTTTTTTTGATTTTTGCTTATATTCAAGGTTTCGCATCCATATGTGAGACTCTAGACCATATATAGCACCTTTCTTTTTTTCATATTTAATGATAGTTTTGTATTTCTGAGCATTTTTTCAAACTTATTCATCGCACTATTAGCTATTGAATTTCTTCTTTTTATTTCTTTGTCACTCCTTCCATCGGAGATGATTAAACTCCCTAAATATACAAACTGTTTCACTTGATCAATATTTTGTCGCTGACCTTTATTTCTATCTTTCGATTATTCTCTTTTAGTAACTATCATTGATTTTGTTTTCCTGAGATTAATTCTTATTCCCATCGTTTCACTTTGTTTATTAACCTGTCGTATGAGGTGTTGGAGTGTCTGCAATTAATGCAGTGTCATCTGCATACCTGATATTGTTAATGTTTTTTCCACCTATCTTTATACCTTCACCTTCTACGTTTTTCATCTCGACTTCAGCGTAAATATTAAACAGGTCTGGTAGAAGCACACAACCTTGCCTGACTCCTTTCTTCACATCAATCCATGATGTCATCTCCTCTACAACTTTCACTGCTACTTTTTGCATTTTATGAACAATTTGTATCATCTTCAAATCTTTACAATCTATTCCAACGTTTTCTAAAATATTGAAAAGTTTTTTTTGAATTTCCATTACATTATCTATTATCCGGTTAAGAGTATATATTGCATTTATTGTTCCTTAGTCTTTAACAAATCCAAATTGTTCTTCCGCTAATTCAAACCTTATTTTATTTTTTATTCTTTCTGCTGTTGCTTTCAATATAACTTTTGCAATATGATTTATACTTATGGTTCTGTGTTGCTCACATTTTAGAGTTCCTTCAATCTTAATCATCAGAGTTTCAAACATTTGTTTTGGCATCCTTTCATCCTCATATATTTTATTCGCTATTTCGGTGATAATCTTTACTCCCTTCTCCCCCCATGCTTCAAGTACTTCTTTCGACAATCCGTCTGTTCCTACAGCTTTATTCCATTTCATATTTCTAAGAGATTTCTGAATCTCTTCTTTTAAGAAGCTTGGTTCTTGTTCTTTTGTTTCTATTACTTGATTATTATTATTATCATTATCGTCTTCATCATCGTATAATTCTTTTATATATTCTTCCCATCTACTTTTTATATTCTCATTTTCCATTAAAATTTTACCGCGTGTGTTCATTACAAAGTTGTTCCGATTTCTTCTTTTTTTTCTGTACAACGTCTTATTAATTTTCTCATACATTTCTATAGGATTCGTTTTTGAAAGTTCTTCAACCAATCGACATTCTTCATTCATCCACTTTTCTTTCGCTGCAATGCATTCTTTATGAATTTTTCTGTTGTACTCTTTGTATTTCACATCATCTTTATTTTTAACTTTTTCCTCCATTAAATTCAAAATTCCCTCAGTCATCCATGCTTTCTTGCCTTTCTTTTCCGTTACAGAGATTTCCTCAATCGATTGTTGAACAGCTTTTTGCAAATTGTCTATTGACATCGCGGATCATTTTCTTTTCCATACCTCATCATTTTGTTGTAACTGTTCAATGTTTTAGAAGCAAAGCTTTCTCGTATTTTATAATTTATCTTCAGCATATCAAAACTTCTTTTAATAATCGGTTTGTGACATGGTTTTTTCTTTAATATTATTCTTACATCTGAAACTAGTAAGTTGTGATCACTATTGCAGTCTGCTCCTGGGTAAGTTTTAACCTGTATAACTGAGTTTCTGAATCTTTTATTGATTGTGATGTAATCTATTTGATTCCTGGCCTTTCCCAAGTGCACAGCCTTCTTGGGTGATGTTTGAACCATATATTTGTTATCACTTATTGATATTTCGAACACCATTCTACCCACATGTCTCCTCTATCATTCCTTTTCCCTAGCCCATCCTACAGTATCTTTCTGTTTCCCATTTTCAACTTTTGCGTTCAAATCTCCCATTAGTATTATTATTTCATGTTCTTTACAACATTCTCTTGCTTTTGCATTTCTGTATAGAAGGTTTGAATTTCTTCTTCGTTTCTGTCTTCTGTTGATGCATATACCTGACTTATATTTATATTCATTCTGAAATTGGCCAATATCCAATTATACTATTTTTAATACTACTTTGTATTATAATTCCAACCCCTTTTTCTCGTTTTTGTCCTCCAGAAAACAAAACTTTTCTCGATTCTTCTATGGTCACTTCTCCTGCTCCTGGCCATCTCATTTCACCTATCCCTATATCAATTTTAAGTCTTGACATTTGCCACTTTGACATAGTGTTCTAACATTCCATGTAGCTATTCTTAATGGTTTATTATGGTTAAAAATGATATATTGTTAATAAAATGATTTTCTTCTTTCACTTTTGTTTTATAATAGTTAATTATACTCCTCAATCCTCATCACCTTACTTTTATGACCTTCTTTAGCTTTTGTTTCCGATGTTGATCGAATTTGCTTCTAGAAAGGAAAAAATGCATAGTTTCAGCCCCTTTGAGCCCCCCCCCCCCCCCCAATTTCGCTTAGCGCGGGCTCTGGTCACATCCCTATTTATGAGATGGATAAAATAATTATTATATCAAGAATGAAAATTATTTTATCGATTGGGCTTAAATATATAAAAGTAAATGTAGTGTCGTTTTGTCTAAATATATAACCATTTTAAACAATGTAGTAAGTTAAGTTTGTTTGTGATGTTCGCACGCATCCTTTCGGATATCGTGGCCCGCCCGGAATGCTGAGTCCAGGTCTACCTGGACTTTCCATCCTACTAAACACCTACCGGCTCTTGATACTGCATAACTACCTTGATATATATATAATTATACAAGAATGTATGTTACAAATATATAAATACAGCTGAGTAAGTCTTCATGGATTTGCGAATTTGCATTTTCGATCTACTGTGTATGGATAAGTTTATTTAAAAATATTGAGAAAAATTCTTGGCGTTAAGTCACTTCTGAAAGCTAATAAGTTAAGACAATCTTCTTCTTCTTCATCTACACCTTATCCCCTAGTTGGGGGTCGGTGGCTTTGATCCTTTCTCTCCACAATTTTCTGTTGAGTGCATCTTTTTCATCTAGCCCAAGCTCCTGGAGTTTTTCTTTTAGCCCATCTTTCCATCTTTTCGCTGTCTTCCTCTGCTTCTTTTGCCATCCACTCCTTTTTCCATCACTTGACGTACTGGATCCTCTTCTTTCTTCCTTAAAATATGTCCGTACCATCGCAACTTATTTCGCTCTGTTACCGCCAACACGCTTACCTCAACTCCTGTCCTTCTTCTAATTACTTCATTTCTTATTTTGTCTTTCAGAGTTTTTCCCAGCATCATTCTCAGCATCTTCATTTCTGTGGTCAACAATCTCTTCTTTCTTTTTGAGACTCCAGCATTCACACCCATACGACATTACAGGTCTAACCATTGTGGTATAAATTTTTGCGTTTAACTTCATCGGCCAAATCCATAATGTATGGATGGCGCATCAAACCCAACAAACTAAAAAACTAAGTTAAGACAATATATATGGATAAATATATAGCCAAAAAATATGGAACTATAAAATATTTTGGGCATTGTTTGAATGATTTTCATGAACAAAATGACATCAAAAGAAGGCTCACGCGAAAATTTAGTAAAAATATTGAACAATTTAGGAAAAAGGAGCCCCCCCCCCCAAACAAAAAGGAAATAAAATAACGCGTTAGTTCATTGAGACCACTAACTAACTATTGAATGCACCCATTCCAAAAATTTTCCAGATAAGATTTCGATGCTGAAAAAATAGAATTCCCACCAGATAAGTGCAATTTTTTTTAAATAAACAATTCCTAGTAATATTTTTTAAATAAATAAAATTTATTTTATTAAAATTTGAATGTATATTTTATTCTTAGTGTTATAGAAGTCTCCAACTGTTGTATTTTTTTAAATAGTCATGAATGATTTTTTTTGTTCTTTTCACAAATAATAAAGTTTTTTGTTAGAATTAGGTCATACGATAGTAGTAAGAGGGTCCTGAGGATAATTTTCTTTATTCAACCTTGTGTACTAAAATAATACTTGCTCTTTATATAGGAATTTTAATTAAAGAAAATGCCGGGCAACGTGCAGTTGCCTGTAAACCAGCATAGGTGGCTAATGTATGGATGGCGCATCCAACAACCTACAAACTAAAAACCATAAACAACGAACGACGCAAACTGTTTAAAATAAAACGCCTAATGTGTGAAACTAAAAAAAACAGGCCTTCCATACATTTTTTTCCTACTAAAAATACAAATCCAAATTACACTTTAACAAACATGTAAACTTTTTTTACATAAACGTTTTTCATAAAACAGGTTTTTTGATAGGTTTATATTTTCAGTGATTGCTTTTCAATATTTATATTTTTACTTGAATTTTTTGTTTGATCGCTTTTATATTAAAATTAAATATTGACCTTTTAAAGAGTTTATTAAATTGGATTTTAGAATATTTTTCGCAAATTTAGCTTTACTCATCTTTCATTGTATTTTATAAAGACGCTTGTAAGACAAACACTTGCAAGTAAAAGTAAAAAATCGGCATTGGATAAGGCACATTTTGGGAATCTGTGCATCTCTAATCGGAAACAATTGTTACTACATTTGAGGACCAGTGTCACAACAGGTCCCAAGGACTGAAAATCCTCTACTTTATATATACTGGCATATTCAGGAGCGGGGCAATGAGCCAGTAGAGATATTTTAATTCTTAAAATAAAGTATCGATCTTTTATTGTTTGTTTGCAGTTTTTATTTCAAAGTTATTTTTGCAAATAGAAATATATTAGAATTTCAATTTAATACGAATTACCTTTAAAGTTTAAACACTTTGAGGACCAGTCATATATATCTACAGTGCCATGCAAAATTGCAGATAAATTAGGACTAAATTATTAGGCTGTTCTTAATATGTTTTGTACATTTTTTTATATCCATTTTTGAGAAATACCGGTTTTTGCCTTATTTGCAATAGTTCCTGTACTTTTAAATTTGAAGAAATATTGATTCTAGATAATCCAAACAGTTTAGGTATAGCTCTTTGACATCTATTTATTAAAAGAGATTCACCGCTATGTCTTCATTCTAATGATACTTTAGGCATAATGATCAAATGGAAAAACTAAAGGAAAGAAAGATAAATTTCAAATTTTTATAAAAAAATTAATACTTATATGCTTATATTTTTATCATTTAATTCCAAAAAAATTTTTAATATTGTTCTTAGTTTTGGTCGAAAACTCTTGCATTTTCTTGTAATTTGTATATATATATATATATATCAAAAATCTCCCGTTCTTTGTATTTTCAATGAATAACAGTTAACTATTTTAGATATAATAGATTCGCGCATTTATTATGCGCTTAGATTTTTTGAAAGTAAAAATACACTAAAAATTTATTTGATATTTTACTTCGTTCAAACGCCACCCACACCCCTTTGTCCGTTCTCTGTAAATATCAGTTGGTGAACGAATCTACTACTTATTGATACAGCTTCCTCGCTTTAGTGCCAATTTCTGAGTGTTCACAATTTTCTTTTTTGCTAAACTTCTTCCATATCACCTCATTTCATAAAATTCATAATAATTAGATTTCATTATAATCATCGGATATTTGTTATATTCGTGTTTGAATCATATTCAAAGAATATGTTATTTATATTATTATATATACAGTGGTCTTGCATTGCTTAAGCATTCATCGTGCATACATAAAAATTTTTTAAGTTTTACCAATATTTTCTGTGCTTCAAAGAATGCATATATACAATCAAATAAATTAGTGAATGCAAAAGTTTTAGTCCTTGAAAACTAAACTAACACACACCAGAGCATATAAATATTAACAGAAGCCAGCATATCGATCTTATACTGAAGAACTTATTGTCAACGGTGTAGAAGCATCACTTGAATTATATAGAGCTCCGTAGTGCAGTTGTCTAGCACAGTAAAACGCACCCATTCTAACACCCTCATTTTACTACTTTCTCCGTCCATCAACGACTTTTCCATACTCTATACAGTTGACTATCACTTATTCAGAATATTTCGGGTTTATCAGTAGTCAAAAGTTAACTTTATTTGATTCACAATTGCATCTGTCTAGTTTTGATCTACAAATTTACTTTAAAAATCTGGCTTAATTTGACGTTGAAAGTAATGAATTTTCAAATTGTGCTTCTAATAAAGAATGTTTTTTAGAGACTTGTTTAGCTTTCATTTTAAATGCTATTTATTTTCAATTTAACGAGGACTTTAATTTTCATCATAAACAAATTTGATAAATTTGGGAACAAATTTTACAGCTACCATATACACAGCCAAATCTACTTTAACTAGTTCCAAAATAAAGCAAATTTTTTTTATCAAAAATTTCCATATGTTGAAAATTTTAGTTATGTATTTGTAGCAGTGTTGGATCAAATACATTTATATTTGCATTTTTAAATCTTAGGTTTGGTGTAAAGGTGGTACCGTAGGTGCTTTCATCGTGAAGACACACTTGCGTCACTTGTATCGAACTATGAAGAAAGTAGGCTTGATGCAGGATTGAACCAAATTACTTGAGCTATCGAAACCCAGTATCTAACAACCTTACTCACCACTGCAACTAGTGCTTCTACTAAGAATTGGGGATGAGGTTTTAGGCTTTTTATATTGGCTTTAAAAGCAAAGCCTCAAAACTTCTTTAGCGCACATAATTGATATTTCTAAATTTTACTTGCAAATTTCTAATACGTAAAATGTATACTATTTGTATGCAGCTTGCATTATTATAAGTTGAATGTTAACATCACCTACAGGTGATTTTCTACAAAAATTCTCTTTCTTTTTTTGATATCGAAAAATCGATTCTGACTTTAAAATCAGTATTTTCCGGCTTGTCATCCGAACAGGAGAAAAGCAAATTTTTCGGCAGTTCACGTAAACTATGCCTGCGACAATACATTTAATATAATAGCAAAGTTTTAATTTAAAATTTTTGCCTTTTTTATACGTACAAACTTTTTTAGTTGATATTAAAAATATAGAGAAATAGAGATATAACATATTCAATTTATAAATTTTTGTGATACGTAATGTGTTGCTGTGAAGTAAACTTCCAGTTAGTGAATTTCACTGCTAAGTTAAAGATATATATTTTTTTAATGTTATTCCCTCCATTCATTCACCAACATTTTAATGATACCCTTGTAGTGAGGTATGCCTGAATTTGAAGGGCAGGTTGGCAAAAAATTTCTATGTATTCATTTTCATGCGGGCCCTTCTTTTGCCTACGTTGCTGTCCCTTTTCTCTTGTCGAGCGAAATAGATCCACAAGAACAAATGTGGAAACCAATAGTGTGGCACAATCGACGCTCTTTATGCAGGAGAGTGTGGTTTGACTCGGATAAAGAGTTTTTTCTTGATAAATATTTTTTTAATAGACACAAAAGTATAGAAAGAAAGAAAGAAATTTCAAATATCATGGTACGAGGATACATCGAAACTGTAGATTTTATTTTGAAACATTTGACTTGCTTCCCATATCTCATTTAAAGGCAGCATTTTGTTATATACAACCTTTGAATAAAAATCTTTAACTTCTTACTCCAACTCTGAAATCATATTCAATTCAAATCGTAACTGATATTTAATGACATTGTTGCTATCATTTTTTATCGTAGAAATGTTGGGCAAATTAGCGAAGCAAAAATCCCTATACAATGGCGGATCCTTAAATTGACCATGTGGGGGTGGCAACTTTAAAAAATACTAGTTTTGGTCGTAGTTATATATTGCTAATATTCCTTTTTTGTCATTTTGTGTAGTCTTTCCTTAAAAGGAGAAGATGCGTTGAAGAATAAAAGCAAAATTGTGTTATCGGATAAAAGGATGTCTGCAGGAATAGTTGTTAATTCTAGCATTTCCATGCCTGATGGAATTGCTGTGGACTGGGTTTACAAGCACCTCTACTACACGGACACCGGCTACGATGTTATCGTTGTAGCGCAAATGGAAAATGCGTATATGCAAAAAGTTCTAATTAAAGTAACTTTTCTCATTTATTCAATTTTACTACAACTCGCTTCCTCTAAATATATTAAGATTTATTGTATTTACCCTTTTTCAATCTATTTATGCTTTGTTAAGTCTTGTGAATATTACAAGAGTCCTTTTTTGATTTCCAAGTAACAAAAAGTATTATTTTTTGTTATGTATTGTTTTGCCACATGTTCCCTGCTATTTGAATTTTGTTCGCTAATTTTCTCTTTGTAATGTTGCGTTTCAGAAAAACACACAGCCCCAAGTCGTTTTATTATTTGCGATACATTTATACTATTTTCAAAATTCCGCGCGACTTCTCTTTAGGCTTAAAATTTGAAAGTGTAACTCGAAGTTTTATTTGAATATCTCTTAAACCCGATGGTTTATTATTTTACCCTAATATTAAAGATGAAAAACTTTGTTTGATTAATTAACGATATGATATCAACAAACATTTCATTTTAATGTTTTTTTTGATAATAAACTATCAATATAAAAAATAAATAATAATTCATTTTTATTTTCAATAAAAAATTTAGGAGAATATGTTATCCTAATAATAATTAATAGGTAATGTTTATATGCTATGAAGGATTTCATTTTGAATAACTTTTATTTCGAAATCAAATTTCAATAAGATTAAAATAATTTCTAATTAAATTTAAAAGTTTTAAAGTAATTCATTAAAACTTTAAACTTTTAAATTTAATTGAAAATTATTTTAATCTTATTGAAATTTGATTTCGAAATAAAAGTAATTTCATCAAGGCTAACGTTATAAAGTTATGCAAATATCTTGTAGATAGGAGAGTTGTTAACTTTTTAAAATGAAAATTTGGTGGTATAGTGAGATTGTGGAATTTGATGGAGTAGTCTTCTTTATATGATTGGTCTTTTTATTTGCTAAAAACCTAACCTCTTCAACTGAAATGGTTTTTGAAAAGAGGGTTCTTTTCCAAAAACTGCCTGAAGCTTTACTTCGTTTGAAAATTGTTATAAAGTGTATACTCTAAATTAGAGGTGTACCGAATATTTGGTAACTATTCGGTCATTTTTTTCACTATTCGGTATTCGGCCTTTTTGTGGACTATTCGGTACCGAATAGTTTTATATTATACGGGTATTTTACCACCACCATGTGGCTCATCAGGCTACTTAAATGGCTATAGCTATACCTTTATGGCTTTTTTGAACAACTTTATTAATTAAATGCAAACAAGAATATGAACACAAATAAAACATAAGAATATGAACAGAAAAAATGAAAAAGTAAATGGCTAATGCAAACATGAATATGAACACAAAAAGTAAATACGGCTTAATACCTAGTCAGAAGACTCATTAGTCAGTACTGTACTTATATTGATAAATTTTGACATTCAAAGTTGTTAGAGATCCACTGTGCTGTTAAGCTTATCAATGGAAAGTTTGCTGTAGTGGCAGTCCATATATCTGTTGTTAAAGAAATAAAATTTGCTGCTAGTATCTCAGCTTCAACTTTCTTAAATAGCTGATCATATATATTTGGGACAATCTTATCAGAAAAATATCTCCTACATGGTGGAATACTATATTTAGGGCAAATTTTTTTCATAAGGCGTTTGAAACCTTATAGTTTGTGTAGGTTGTTTGATTCGCCTTACATACATAAGCCACCTATTCTGGTTTACAGGCAACTACACGTTTGAAACCTTCATTTTCAACAACTGAAAATGGCTGTGTATCTACAGCAATCATCTCCAATTAATTTGTGAAGTTCAACAGCTCTATGGTCATTTATGTTCCATATTTTCTTTCTCTCCAGAAAGAGAGATTTTTTGCAATCCTTCCCCCTCTTGAAACCTTGTCATTGCATAAATTACACAAACAGTATGTTGGATCATTTTCACGAGGCTTAAAATATTTCCATACGACACTGCGACTTTGAGACATTTGAAAGTTCAAACTATAATTGTATTTCTAATTATGAATATTATGTAATGAACAATCCTTATAATTGCTAGGTAAGAGTTTCTAAAAAGATAAAAATAAAATATACAATTAATATAAACATAAAAATGGCTAAAACAACATAAAACATATAGACATAAAAGAATATTATGTGTATTCGGCCATTACCGAATAGTATACAGCCTAGTATTCGGTATTCGGCAAAAATGCTGTTCGCTGCATCTCTACTCTAAATTAGAGATGTATTGGATATCCGCATATGCGGATTATCCGAGGATTTTTTTCCTGTTAACATCCGCATTCGTAATTTAAAATCATTACATTATACTTTTCTAATTTTTACATTATAACTACTTTTCTCGATCCGAGATTCAAAAGTAAATTATTGTTCACCAATTTTGAAACAACAAATAAAGTAAAAACTTTCCTTTTGAATTTATATGATGAGGATAAGATTGATAATAGTAATGTAAAAGTAAAAAGCTGCAAAAAATGAAGAAACGTGCTAATGAAGTTTATACCTCTTTCAATGAAGCTATGGACTCTATTCTAAACTCTAGTAGTGAAGAAGAAAACGAGAAAGAAAATGTAGCTTTAATGAAGAAATAACAAAGTATCAAAAAGAATCGTTCCATATAATTGCTTAGATTGGTGGAAAACTAAAAAAGAAGAATTTCCATTTTTATCAAAAATTGCATGTCATTATTACCTTACCTGGCCTTCTAACACTGTTAAAAGCTAGAAGGATGATTTCGGTTTTTTTACATTGGTGGATTAAAAACAGTAAAAATGTAAAAAAGGGATTAAAATAGTAAGATACTGTAAAATATAAAACATAATTTTTTAAACATATTTTATATCCGCATAAAAATTTATTTTGGATATCCGCTAGGATGTGAAATCTAATATCCGCGGATGTAAAAAAAATTACATTAGATAAATCTCTACAGTCTAAATATGTTAATTTTCTTAGAACTGAAATATTAATGAAAATTTGTTCAAAAAAGCTTGAGAATAATGAAAGCAAAATTTATTTTTACAAAGATATTCATTAAAAAGACATTTAATCCTTTGATTGAATATTTATTGAATTTTGGAGAATGTGTAAAATGGAAACAAGTAACAAAGATTCAGAATTTCACTTTGTATATTGTCGAGCTTTCAATCAAGAATTTTGCTTGCAACATTTTGAAAATGAAGCGTATGCAGAATTAAGATAAAATCGAAAAGAACCCATCCATGAGTAAAAGTGCACGAGAAAGAATATATTGAGGAATTATAAAAATCGTTTTTTCAAGGGTAAAAATTGATAGATTTGAATGCTCAGATTGTTGATTAGTTATCTGTTCAGTTAGATAAATAGCTATTCACTTATTTAGGGAGATAGTTAGATAATTTTTCAGTTATTCAACTGGTTAGTTTATTTGTCATTTCACTCCTTTGGATTTTTGTCACTCTTTTGATTTGTCAATTGATAGCTGCCCATTGTATCGTCCTTTGTGCTAAGCCATTGTGTTGAAAACGAAAGGCCCTTTTTTGCTGCATCATTTTTATTTCGACTCTTCGTTCAAATACGTGGGTAAGAACTTTAAATCGTTTGTACTTTCTATCAAAGGTTTTATTATTAAAATAAAAAACACCTAAAATGTTTTAAAAAAAAAGAGAAATCACGTAAATATATGTAAAATTAGCTTTGATTTCAAAAAATTTATAAATTTATGTTTTAGTTCGCCTATCCTAAAAGATGTATATTTATATTTAATGCTTCTTGGTATATGAAAGATAACACGCAACTTGCGCACATCATGAACATGTCGCCTATATTTATACATAGAAACTGGTTTTAGCCCGTTTTAGAATTTCCGTTATTTTCCAGCCCTTTCCAAAACTTCCGTTTTAGGGGTGGAGTCTATTTGCAGGGCTTGAAAATTTCACCCGGATTCTGAGTACTTCTGACATTGAAATGATTTACCAAATTAGTTTTTAAAATTCAGTTTAAAGATAAATCGCTTTAATGTATCCATTAACAAGAAGGAAATCAATATCTGCTAGATTTTGCGTCAATATACCTATGCCAAGAGAACTTTTCAGCTATGCCAAGCCAAGCCAAGTACAGTTTGGAACTTGTCATTAGATTCATTTTTCTTTGCTTAATTTTAGTTCATTTAGGGCAGCTAAAAGTCCATCTAAAAAGATGAATTCGATTTATGTGGAAATATCGAATTTGAAGATAATAAATAAGAATTGAAGATATAAATAAGGAACATGGAAAAATATATATCTTTTCTCTTGCACAGGCAACAAACAAGAGAAAGATAAATTACAGTGATAAAACGCTTCAAAAGAGAATACTTTAAACTATTGCATGGTATCTTACAATAAAAATATTAATAAAAATAATAATTGACAAGGGTGATCATGGAATCATTTTTAGGGTCAATTTTTTACAAATAAAGTCACCCTTTTTGAGGTCCTTACGTCAGCTTTTGTTGCCCCTACTCATTGTCTATTAAAATCTTTAAAATATCGTTTATAAAACTTTATCTTTACCTTTGTTTATTGGTAAGGACGGTATTGAATTCGGTCATAGCAAATATCTATATGACTTTTATGTGGATAATACGCTTTATCATGTTCAAAATTTTAAACAAATTCAAATGAACATATCATATTTTTCTTCTGAGTTAAACTTAGTGTTTAAACAGGTGAATTTAATTTAGATTTGAAATTACCACAGCAAATTTTCAAAATATCAAACAAAGTTTGTTGTTATAGAATCAATCGCTGTTAATATGATCTACCGGAGTGTGAATAGTGATTTTGTGTTTTATACGCAAAGATCCTGAGTTCAAATGCTGCAATTAATCTTTCAACACCAAAAAAAATTATGAATCGTATATGGAAACACTCCACGGTTTAACCGTTACGTGATTCCCCTCACTGAAGATTCTAATTTTGAATTTGTTGAGATTAATGAAACAATCTCATCCTCCTGTAAGGTTAAATCGCCTGCTTTAAGTATATACAATTTCTTTTATAATTATTTTTCAAAATTCTGGTTAGGTTTGAGAAGACTTACTTCAGCTGCTTATGTCCACTTTAATCATACGCTTAGAGTTTCTCAATTCACATTTTTAGGATAATTTGGATGAGCCAAGAGCGATAGTGGTAGATCCGAAGCACGGCTGGATCTATTGGACAGACTGGGGAGTCAGGCCTAGAATTGAAAGAGCTGGAATGAATGGATATCACAGACACGTTATCGTTTCCGAAAATATTATCTGGCCCAATGGTCTCACAATTGGTAAAAAATTTTCTTCCATTTCTTTAATTTTTTGGTAGATTTCAATTTTTAACTCCAATGTTAATAAAAATCGCAATATGACAAAGTTATTAAAGCTTTTATGATATTGACAGAAGTGGATTCAATTAAGAGAAAAGGGGTAGATATTCGTCGTGTTCCTCTCTCTCTCTCTCTCAATACTATATGAGTAATCCTTTCATAATTTCGTTAACTCTCTGAGGACCCGAATATTTAAGACTCCTTCGGACACTGGAGTCTGACTGGTCCTCAAGGGGTTAAGCCAACTGTAAATAACATTATATATACTGAATGTAAAATTTCTATTAAATTATTATTGATCTTTTCAACAAAAAAAGCACATTTTGTATTAAGAAAATAATTCTATGTAAATTGAAAACGTTGAGTAAATCTTTCATTTAACAAAATACCAGCAATAATATTTCTGTCACTATGACCTTTTTCAGATATATATGACATAAAATGAAAGCGTGGAGTGTCTTGCTTGCTGAGTGTTGAGAGGGATTATTGGTGCTGATCGTAAAGAGATTACTTTAGGTTAATCACATATCTACTTGTTCTAACCCTAATTTTTTTACCTTTGTGTAGCACGTGCATATGTATTTCATTTACTTATATGTCTTTAGATTATGTGGATAAAAGACTTTTTTGGGTAGATGCTAAATTGGATCAGATTATTTCAGCGGATTTAGATGGGCAGAACAGGCGCGTAGTTATTGACTCCTCATCTTTGATAAAGCATCCTTTTTCCATCGCTGTCTTTGAAGTATTTCTACTGAATGTCAGTAGTATAAAGCATCATTTTAAAACGTACATTTCTTACACTCCTAGGACAGAATGTTTTGGTCAGATTGGGAAAATCAAACGATCTATTCTGCAAACAAATTCACAGGATCCGATATTAAGCCCTTGGCAACCGATTTGTACTCTCCCATGGATTTAGTTGTATTTCACAAATTAAAGCAGTCTTCATCTCTAACCAATCATTGCATCAATGCGTCGTGCACTCATTTTTGTTTACCTGCTCCCCTCATCCACTCATCATCCCCTCTCTACTCCTGTGATTGTCCCGATACCCTGATACTATCTCCCGACAAACAAACTTGCATTTCACCCACATCACAGCACTCTACCACCCTTTCTCCTTATACAAAGATTTTGAATGAAGGACGCTCTTCTACAAAAACAACTGTCAAATCTTATCACACAAGCACAATTGGTAGTAGTGCGAAATTGCCTTCCAATCCCTCATCTATTCCACACAAATCAAAAAAGAACGCAATAACGTGGATCATCGTTCTTTGCGCAATCTTACTCATCCTCATAACATTTATCCTACTAGTGAGCTTCTTAATTGTTACTTTTGTGAAATAGAGAATCTGCCATAATTTGTTTTTCAAGCACAATCAGGCTTAGGGTTATTTTTTTTATATTAAATTTATTTATTTTTTTATCCTAGCCCTAATGAAACATATACCTGGGAAAATATTTAAAATAAAAAAACTTTTAGCTTTTTACTACTTACAAAAAATTTATTACTTACATGTTGGCGATTTGCAGATTTTTTCTGCGCAAAAGTGCGGCAAAGACAAAAATATTTGAAGCCTCTGGATCAAATTTTAGCGCCCTTTATAATATGCGAGACATGAAAGATAACGATATATCCCAAATAGAGTGCCCTTTTTTCAATCTCACTTTGTGCTATCTAAATCAATTTTATTTCATTTTCATCTTCTTCTACACCGTGTCCCCAAGTTGGGGGTCGGTGGCTATGATATTGAGCCTCCATTTTCCTCTATCCTCAGCATCATCTTGTTCTAACCCGAGAGTGTGTATTTTTTCCAAGAGCCCATCTTTCCATCCTTTGCAAGGTCTTTTTCTTTTGCCGACTACAGTCCCATCAAAAGCTTTTCGAACGATGTTCTCTTCTTTCATTCTTAGTACATGGCCATACCACCTTAGTTTGCTTCTTTCTATAACACGTAAAACACTAAAGCTCACTCGGCTACGTCTCCTGACTTCTTCATTTTTTATGTCATCTTTCAACGATATTGCTCGTATTTTCCTCAACCTATTTTCATCTGTCAGTTTATTAAAACACTGTGAACTTATCAAGCGTTTTAATGGAAACCTCGGTCCCTGACTTAACTATCATCTGTCACTCCTGTTAATACGTGAATGTGGTTGATGGGAAATATACAGATTTCTGATAAAAACCTTTATTGAGTATCTATAATTTATCAAATGCAAAAATATAAGACACGAAGATAGAGATGAGAAAGTCATAAATTTCTAAGGATTTGAGATGTCTAGGTTAAAAAATGTAAATTTGAAATAACATAAAATAATGAAAGTTTCATCATTTGCGAAATGAAAATATGTTATCTAAAGTCAAACGTGTGAACATGTATGAAGCTTTTCTTTTTAAAAAAATCAATAAAATTGCGATCAATTAATTCATAACAAAATAGAAAGATTTTTTCATCAAATTGTGATTTTTATACTGCTATTTTGCTGATCTAAAAAACTCAACGTTTTTTCATAACTTAATTCACGATATATACAAAGATAATCCCCATATTGTTCTTGTGCATATGAAATACTTTTCTCGAACTCTGGCAAATTGACCTGAAACAATTGACCGAAAGTAAATTCTCCTTCCTAAAAACAACTGACCAAATGAAAATCCTATTGATACAAGTATCTAAAATATTTCATTAAAATTTTTCATAAAAGTTAGCTTGTGTGTGTGTTTGTTTATCTAAGCGTTAATTATATTTAGTTAAGGAGTTGGTATTATTTACTAATTTACAAGTTTATAATATTTATATCCTGCCTAGTTAGAAGAATTGCTTTAATTCAAACACGGTTAGATCATTTGGTTTGAGTATTGTCAATTCACCCTGAACCACTTTTCTTCCTTTTTTTCATGTCTTTTTACAGCCTGTGTGTGTGTGTGTGTGTGTGTGTGTGTGTGTGTGTGTGTGTGTGTGTGTGTGTGTGTGTGTGTGTGTGTGTGTGTGTGTGTGTGTGTGTGTGTGTGTGTGTGTGTGTGTGTGTGTGTGTGTGTGTGTGTGTGTGTGTGTGTGTGTGTGTGTGTGTGTGTGTGTGTGTGTGTGTGTGTGTGTGTGTGTGTGTGTGTGTGTGTGTGTGTGTGTGTGTGTGTGTGAAAGAGAAAAAATCTAGGACTTTTTTCTAATCTAACTTCTATCTCTCCTTATTTTTATACCTTTTAGACTTTGGTATACATTAGGAAGAACAAAATTTGCAAAAATATCAAAAGTGTGCACTTCGATAATCCCGTATACCGCCGAACAACGGAAGATCATTTAAGCTTGGAGAAAAGTCACTATGACTCAACTTCGATTACGAACTCGCGCCAAAATTTCACAGTAACTTTCTTTTTTTCTTCGCTTTATTGTTGAAATAATTATAACCTAAAATAATGACAACTCATCTTCAAACGAGATTATAATGTCGTCATCGCAAAAATACAGTTTTCGAAACAATATTGTCTTGAAAATATCCTTAATAACGGTAGAGTAACAGAAAAATTAATAAGGTAGAGCTGAAAAATTGCTCATCCACAACACACATTAATACCTTTTATTCAAGCAAGGTTAATGAGGTAAGTAAATTGAAATATAAATCAATTTAATGGCTAGTGGTCAGTTTGCATATAAAAATTTATTTTATAGATGATGAATTCTATTTCTAAAAAATTGGTAAAAAAATTTTTTACTTGTTTTTAAAATCGATTTATTGAATTAAGACGAGAAGAAGAGGATTTTTAAAATAAATTTAAAGAAAACTTGTATTTTCTCGAAATTTGAAGTAAATAACTTATAACAGAGTGATCGTACAAAAAATTTGGCATCTTTTTATCTTAATATTAAAGATAGATGGCAGGAATGATACTTAATTATTGAATTTTATACTTTAATACAGTGCCCGCGCTAAAGCTAAATTTCAAGTGGGGCTGAAATGGGGCAAAGAAACACATTTGCAAAAAATTTATTTCCTATATTACTTTATATCTTATATTACTTTGCTGAAAAGCATGAAGTACTTCTGTATAAAAACCTATAGAAATCTCATATTATACATACACATACACCAGCATTTATATAAGATTATTGTGTACAATTTTTGCTTATTTATTTTTCCTTTAAAAAGTGCATGGGGCAAAACCAAAAATTTTAGGGGGGGGGGGGCACGTGCCCCAAAATTATATAGGTAGCGCGGGCACTGCATTAATAGCCTCAACGTAGATTTGACGCCAAAATTTGAATATACGTGTCAAAAATGGGCGTTCAGTGTGCGATGCTGTTATGCGAATATAGAGAAGATGAGTTGTCACCACATTCACCTGTGACCTGACACACACACGCAACATGTTAGGTGTAAAACATTTGAAGAATCCCGTTTTTTTACGTTTACTTTTTTTAACAGAAAGATGATTCCATTTCCTACTCTCTGCATAATAAGGTATTCAAATAACATGGCGTAATTCTTTGTGTATGTGTCGCTTTCGTGAAATCGCTGTTTCCTTTTTCTTTTGTCTCTCTCTTCCTTGCATGATTAAGCGGCTTCCTTACAAACGCTACACTCGTTTTTCGAACTTATAAATACCAACGAGACAGATGTCACTTCTGCAAACTTAGCGGGAAACTGGAATTAAGTTTGTATGGAGCAAGTTTCACTAGAGCCAAGTTTTTACTGGAAACAACTGGAATATCAGCATTCTGAGATCTTATGTTATCTATTACCTACCATGTATACTTGCGAATTATTAGCGTAATTTTATGGGATTGCATCATACACGAGATAAATAGTTTCATATTTAAAATTTTTTGAAAGCATCATTTTTATTTTTGTCCATAATAAATAATAGCAAGAGAATATGAAGGAAAAGTATTTTCTATTGAGTTCATGAAATTATTAAGATAAAGTTGAACAAAGTCTCTTTCTTACCCAATATCATGATTGAATACTTCTTCAAAATTTCTCTTTCTTTCCCCCAATACTGAATGTGCATGATGATAAACGGTATGTGTGGTAAAATCGTGTTTTGGGGTGAAAATTTTGAGGGTCGATATGCGTGATCGCACGATACTCGATTATAAACGATACAAATGTTTCAAAGCCAAATTACATGGTCTTCGCTTACTGTTGAAGGTACCATTATTTTTATGTAAGTGAATGTTGTAAACTAATGTTTATAAATAAATATAAAATAAACGGCTAATTATAAACCATGCTTTTTCACCGGTCCATTGGAAAATTTAGGGGGGGGGGGATCCATGTATGATAAAAAAAGAAGCTTCTTGAAGACACACTTATATGCTGACACATTCTTATTTCGGTGTGTAGTGTAAGTTCTCATATCTTTCAAAGAAGAAGTGTTCCTGAATATTTTGTTTTCGCGGGAAATGTTATTATTTTTCGATCTCCAGAAAATCAATTATTTTTTAATCTTGTTTCAAAAATTTGAACAAGAAAAAAAAATAGAAAGTAAATTTCCTATAAATAATTGATTACCATTATAAGGATCAAAATAAATGGATATCAATCTGAAGGATCTAATAAATGAATATCATCTGAAATCTATTTATATTTTATACGACTAAAAGTTAGCGTGAAAGTTGTGAAATTTTTTTGATAACGAATGTGAGGAAACGGGTATTTTTGGTTGTGACAAAAGAGATTCATATTGATCAAAGCTCATTTTTAGAATTACAGTGGTACCTCAGTTTTCGAACGTATCAGTACTCTTAGAATTCAGTTTTCGACCAAAAAAATCTAGATGAGATTGTTTCATTGCTCGACCAAATGCCAAACACGTGACGAACGCATATTTATTAAAGAATAACAAGAAAGAAAAATAGTATTTATTTTGTTTAAATATTCGTAGAATATACATAACAAGATGTTATTAAGATGTAGGATTAATTTGCTCTTATATTATTTCTTATCCAAATAAATGGTTCGGTATTCGACCAAATTGTTTTTCGAACACTTTGCAGGAACGAATTATGGTCGAAAACCGAGGTACCAGTGTATATATTTTTTGATTGAAATGAAGGCTTTTATAATGATACCGATTTCTCATAAATGATAGAGGAAAAAACCCATTCTTAGACTAATGTATTTTAAACGATAAAAATATAACTCGGGAATATAATAATTTGAAATTCCTGCAGAGAAAAATATATGTAGCGTATGAAGATAATTTTGAAAATTTCTCGATTTACGGTATATCAAATGAAATAGATTTTATTTTTTGTATAATCAAATGAAAAATTGATAATAATTAATGCAAAAATATTCTAAGAAACAAAATTGTGTTCGTAGTTGATTACGTTTATATCAACGATATGACAAGTCGAATTCTAAGACATAATACAGCTGTCGTATTCTCTGAAGGCTTTTAGCAAAATTGCAAAAAAAATTTAATAGATTTCGCCGCCCCCCCCCTTTTAAGAAATTTTTGGATTCGCCACTGCTATGAGCAATATATATAATTATAAATGAAGATAAACGAACGTTCATAATTGTATGAGCATTTTTGAATAGAAAAATGTTCACTCAGTTTCATATGAAATTTTTTTTTTTAACTGAGTACTCTTACGCTGATATTGAGATGGCCCAATCTGGGGAACAACCTTAACAACGAAAAGAGCCATGCTTCCTGCCCGATTTTTCGATTGTTGCTGCTTCAAATACTGTATGCAGTGTAGTATTTTTGATCACCTAATATTTTCACCTGATCCATTGCTAATACAGTAGACCCTCGTTAAGTCGAACTACATGGGGGAGAAAGGTGTCCGACATAACATATGGTCTACTATATATAAATATGGTAGAAAAAAATATTTCAAATTGGACGAATTTATAGCCACAATAATCTTTGAAATAACGTCAAAATTTAGAATGACCGCGAACTACCTATGGAGTAAAAAACATAAAATGGCTGCTTGTAAGTCAAAGCGAAATTAAAAAAAGTTAATAAAAATGACCCCTTGTGAGCCTATGAGGGCAAACATTTGTATTCTCGGCTACGGTCCGGCTTATTCGATATCCGAGTTATCAGGGTCCTAGTTAACGAGGGTCTACTGTACAGTCAACCCTGTGAAGATCAAATAAGCTCATTAGGATTAATTAGTGCAAATTAAACGGTTTGTTACGGACAACCTGACCGTTTAATAGAGGTATTCACTAAGGCATATTTGACTGTTTGTATCGCAGTTATTCTAATTTTTCTTTCATTTTGATTGACATCATTTAACAATATTCTTGGAATACACAATATTTCCCTGGAAGAAATTACGCTTTTATAAACAAATTCAAGAGAGAGCTTAAAATGGGTCATGAATTTATAGAGGCTATAAATCATTATTAATACTGAGTATATTATTATACCATTTCAACTGCCTTGATTAGTCACAGCAAGTCATGCTCGGGTAAAACAGGTCACCATGAAGGAATAAGTCAAGCCATTTTCTGTCTCCAGTACAACCTGTCTTTTTCATCACCTAATCGAAGCCGTAAACTTGTAGAATATTTTAGTTTTATTGAATTTCATCTTAAAAGAAATGAAAAAATTGAAGAGCTTAAACCCTTTTTGCCATTTTTGCTGGGAGAGAAAGTTTAGGAGGAGATGGGCTGGTGAAAAAGATTGAGACATTTACACTAAGAGCACAAACATTAAACAAAAGTAAAATTGCATTTTAGACTTTACAGCCATTATATGATGAAGGAATCTCCGACTATGTTTGAACTTTCACTTCTTCCTCTCCCCCTCCCTAATCGTGATCATTTATTTGTGCAATCTTTTCTCCACACACAACGCATCCAACTTTATCCCTTCAAAATTGCGATTGATCTTCCTTCTTGCTTGCCCTCCTTATTCAGAACATCTCTCGGGCAAAAGCAGCAATATCACCCATCCTACTCTACGGAATCTCAGTGTCTATCATTTGTGTGCGGTTGAAGCAAAGAACGACAACAAATATACTTAATAATTTGTATATAGCATACACACACATATATTTATTCACATTATTTATATGTTTTTTTTTTAATTTTTTTAGTACCCTCTTTTATTATCAGTTTAATTTTTAATTTAAAACAAATTATGACCTTTGCACTTTTGTGAAATTTCTAAGTTTAGAGAGGAATCTTTAATAGACAAAAAACTACACCCCCTACCAATAATCCCAACGTCTTATTTTACTATCGTATGAGCGCATATGCGTGTGTATTTAAATAAAGACTTCAATTTTTCCAAAATTACTGTCAAAAAAGTGTGCCAGTATATTGCGTGCAAAACATTTAGAAGTAGCACGTTTCAAAAATTGATTCGGTAATATCGGCTAAAGCAGGGACACGCATCCTCATAATTTTTGGCGCCAATTCAAGTTTTATTCCCCAAAGATATTTTTAATTTTTAAAATTAAACTAAGTGAAATTCTTTATCCATCCATAAGACACACACACATACACATATATATATCAAGTGTAAACGTAGGCAACACGAAAAGGGAGAATAGCTATTTCTTTTCCTGAGTGATACTTTGTAACCTGATATAGAGAAAATAATACATAGAGTGAAAATTAAACTTTATAAAAATTTAACCCACTAGATTTCAAGAAAGTACTTATGTGTTAAAGACCTAACATGTGCCATAATTCACAATATCACAGAGGCATTACTTTTAATAATAACAACAATAATAATATAATCAGTTTTTCAGCTATTGTAAAATTGACTATTAACATTATTTTTAAAAACCCAAATAACTTCACGAATAAAATGTAAATCTATTACCAAGTTTGCTCAACAAAATGTGAAGGAAATTGTAAAAACGTTGTGCCAGGCCAATTTGACAAAAAAACTGGAGCATTAATAAGTAAAGTGATCATCTCCTAATAAAGGTGCTATAAATTTTAGTTCTTTAATGATGCGCTTGATTGTTAAAATTATATTTAGCGCTTACTGCGTTCATTTAACTTTCAATCAGTCTAATCAATTGGGATCAAGCAGAGCTTTTGGTTTTCCTATTATTTTGTGTATGTGAGTATAAGGATATCCACCCCGAAGATCCTCATCGCCTATTCCTCGAGGAGTTTTGAGTTTTTCGATTTGCTTCTGTGCTGAACTGTTTGATGAAAATTTTTGGCTAATTTTATAGTTTTAAGTCAAGTCAAATTTTTAAATCTACATTTTTTGATGAAACAAAAAAGTTGTATTAAAGCAGAAATAAAATAATGAAAAAAACGTTTGACTTATTTGGAAACAAAAAGAAGGCGCGAAGTTTTGGAAAATTTGTTCAAGAATTTAAAAAGCATAAAACCAACATCTGTAGACTCCGAACGAGTGTTTTCATCAATGACTTATTTTTCTACGAAAATAGGAAACCAGTTGAACGATGAAACTTTGAACGCCCTAGTATTTCTTAGATATATTTTTTTCATTTTTTAAAAATAATTTTATTCAACTTTTGAACTAATAAAAAACTTTCAGAATACTTTATTTTTCATTTTAGAAGAGTTTTTTTATTGTGAAAAAATCGCTTTTTCTTCTCCCGGGAAATATTTCAAAAATACGAGGTCCTCGTTCCCCAGGGAATGAAAAAAAGACCTTAAAGTGGACACACTAGTGTGTATCATGTATATAGTAAAGCGCCTTTTGTGTTGCAGTGTATATAGGATATTTGATGTTATTTCGAGAATAGGCGTGTGTATTAGCTAAATGATGGATAACCTTTTAACCTTTAAAATGTAGAGAATGCTTTCCTAGCACTTGAGAAAAATAATCTGATATAGTTATGCACCATAAAAAATATTCCGTCCTGCTGAAGAATTTATGGAGCATTGTTCAAATCCCTGGCTAAATTACTGCCTCTGATCAACTATGTTTCGATTTCTAGTCTTCGCCTTAAAATTAGAATATTAAATTCCATGTGGTTATGATTGACACTTTAAAAAGGAGTCAAAAATTGAAGATGAGGACAAACCTGGAATAGCCGAATTCTATAAGCAAACAAAACGTGGTGTAGATTTGATAAATAAAAAAATCAAAGAAAATGTAGGAGATGTCTGTTTTCTTTCATTTCAAATATTTTGAATGTAGCAGGTGCACTTTATTTCTCAGAATAAATAAGAAATGAATCGATTAAACTTTTTCCAAAATATTCACTAACTTGTTGACAAGTATACAGCTAGAAGACAGAAAAATAAACTTTCTATGAAATATAAAGTTACAGTGTTTAGCTTTGTAATTTTAAAGGTGTTTATCTGAAACTTTTTTCTACTTTAGAACTTCATTAACAATTATATACATTGCAGTAAGCGAAATTTTAAACATGAAAAAATAAAAGTGTATAAATAGCCAATCTAATGCTAAGAGTTAGACACCCATACATAATCAAAAATATGCGTGGACCCTCGACGTACATTAATCGCCAAAGTCCTAAAGCAGTAGGTATGCCCCCTTCGCTAATTCAATTTTTTGTGGTGTGATGGGGGTGTGAGTATGGATTCATTGAGTCCTTGTATAACGTTTTTCTTATCATAATTAACAGTGCTATAAAATGTAAGTTGTGTGTTTAGATTAGTAAAGAAACTTGTAGCTCGTGATTAACTTTAAAAAAAGTTTATAGCATAACGACTACTACATGTGCAGCAGCCAAAAGCGGCGGGCCGATTCTAGATAATGATTTTGATTCTTTGAAAATTTTAATTACAGCTTTGATCCTGGTTCTGATTTTTTCATTTCTAAAGTTCTTCGTCATATCTGGCATACGGATTGTCATCTAATTGAGCTTTCACTAAACTCTGCTCGTTCTCCTGTTGTATATTAGCGAAGATTCCAGCGCTACAATTACCGCGAGAATTTGATTTTTGTGTGTTGATATTAATTTTGGATTTTTAAAGAAAATGTATTCTGATTAGGTTTCTAGGAATTTTTCTGATTCAGAATTGACTCAAGTTAAAAAAAATTAGTCTAACAAAGTTTTCTTTTTAAAAATCCTAATAGTTTTTTTATGTTACAAATTTTCAATATGAGTCTAATATTGATTCCAAAATTACATGTTTGGCAATTTTCGCGGGTAAAAAACTTGGTTTTATAGGCTACCTGCATTACACGTACTGTAAGGCGTAGAGGTAGATGTTAGCAAAAAATAAGTCATTTTATTTATGACTATAATTTTAGATGAAACATCATAATGGCTAAGTTAAAGCTTTGCATATTTTTATGATCCATTTAAGCGCTCTGAGGCTCTAGTTGTATTTGTTAGTGTACATTTCAGTAAAAAATATCACTTGAGAAAACTATTTCTCACTATACCAAAATGTTTGGCAGTACCCATCATGATAAGGTAAAATTAATCACCCTCTTTCCCATGCCTAGTCTCAAAAACACTCTAAAAATCGGTTCATATTTTGAGAATCACATTATAGATAGACGATTTTTTTTAATTTATTTCATTTCACGTAAAATTTTATATTAAGATGGGTGGTAGTGGCATACCTTTTCACAGACAAAAAAAAGAAATTTAATCTAAGATTTAAAGGGCTAATAAAATAAATTTCTGTTATAACGAGTTTCAGAAGGTTATACTTCAAAATTCGTGTTAGGGTGTTGGAACGCGTAATCCGATAATCAGTTTGTAACTTCGTTATCAAAATGTTGGCGACGTCTGATTTAAAATGCGTAAAATAGGATCTATCTCTGATCCTCGACTTCTCTTACGGTGTAATGAAGAGCTTGGGTTGAAGGTGTTGATGTCTAGAATATTTACTTCTGGTTTCAACATTCCATCTCCAATATTCATAGTTTTTTCCCATTGAAAAAATTATCATCAAAATATCCCTATTTTTTTTAAACCACAAATCTCGTTTTAAAGGAATAGTAATTACAATGAGTATTTCGTTGTGATTAATACTCAAGTTGTTTGTACTAAAACATGTAAACTAATTAGAAAACGATAAATATGTTTCATGAATACACTAAGCTACTTTAAAAATTATTTTTATCTTCCTTGCCATGGGTGGTTTTTAAAGGAACTGTATTATTTTATTTGGATAGTACGAAATCCTTTTTTTAGCATAAATTTTGGTTTGTTCAAATTATAAATCTAGCTCTTCACAATAAAAATGTCATACATTGGTTATGTACCAAGCAATGTTACAACAAACTCTTCAAAACTTGAGAAAAAGTGGACAAATCGGTGCTGGTGCCTTAGCCAAGCACTGAAATATTTTTCCTCCGAAACGATAGTATTTTTTTCTGGATCGTAAATCTCGTAGTAAAATTTTCTGGACTCTTTTGTAAACATCTAGATTCCCTAACTTAACGGCTTTTGAAACTTTCTGAGGAATACACAAGCCCTTCTCTTTTGACGACACTTCTTTATGATTTTGTAAAGTAGTCGCCTTGCTCGATGTGTTAATCAAGAGGATGATTAACAAATATTCCAATAATTATTATCTGCCAATCAACAAGATCACGTGATATGCGCAAATTAGCACTGATATCTTGTTACTCTGTTTTTTTCTTATAAAGAATATGTCAGCTTTGGAAGTGATATGGCGTATGAAACTGTTAACTTTTCTTTTTTTTTTGTGAGCTATTGTAAACGAACTTTGATATTTTTTCTGGAAAGACAATATCTTATCAGAACTGGAAAATTTGAAGAATAATCTCGAAAAATAAGGGGTAGTTCACAAATGACGTCAACTTCAACTGAGTGCGTCCTAGGCGCATTGACCCATTGTAAAATCTGGCCCATACTTTTTCGGATAAATGTCCTCATTATCAGGCTTTACAAAAAAATCTTGAAATTTATTTTAGGAAAAAGTAGTTTATATGCATTTAACTACAAAAACAGTAGATTTGTAGTGGAAAATTAGAAACAAAAAGTCTATTTTAAATATTTATTTCATTTAATTTTTTTTTGATTGGAAAACAAAATCATTTGTGAAGAAGAGGTGGTAGGTAAAGGAAAAAGCTATAGAAAGGTACGAATTCTTAATGCCATTACTAAA
This sequence comes from Nectonema munidae, assembly GCA_030549495.1. NCBI lineage: Eukaryota > Metazoa > Nematomorpha > Nectonematoida > Nectonematidae > Nectonema > Nectonema munidae. The sequence continues at coordinate 581,372 of JAUIRK010000923.1, forward strand.
TTCGTTTGGTGATGAGAATAAATATAAATTTGATTGACATAAACGTGTGCCAATTATATCCGTTCACGCATTGAATAGATAACATTAATGTGATTTTTGTAACTAATTCTTTTTCGTGTAATTTTATTTCAATATTCTTCCATAGTTAAAAGTAAGACTCGAGAAAATTAAGTGATAAAACAGGCTCTCCATAAATAACGCTTTAGAAGCAAAAGCAAGTGTTTTAACGCATATGATTTCTTGCAAAAGATAGACAATATCTAGAATAAGGCAGATGATTCGTATTAAAATGCAGACGCTTTTATTTTTGTAAAGTCGACTGTGGCCGGTAACCCGTTAATCATCATTAATGCAGCTGAGGTATGAATTTTATTTGATGACCCCACTCACCCTAAAAAAAAGGTTTTAAAATGGTAAAAAGGTCATTATAGCTTTATTATACATTAAAATTTTGTTGAAAAAACAAGGTAAACGCATTAACTTCCATTTCAAGTATGTGCGAAAGAGATGCTTATAAAACAAAAAACTTCTATGCCAGTGAGGCAAATCGTATAATACCTCGATTTTTCAAGAATAACCCGAGTGAGGGCAAATCGTGTAATAATTGGACGCAATTATTCATTTCATGAGTAAAAATTCACATTTCTCTTTCATTAAGCACTAGACCAATAAGTGGAGATAAATCATGACACTTCAAGAAGGGAAAGTGAGTAGGGTGTTTATTATGTCCACTTTGCATGTGGAGAAGGAATGAAAAAAGGCTTTTTCAAGAATGTCACATTTAGACGCGGGAAAGATGCTACAAAAAAGTGGTAAGTGTTTGGAAGCGGAGGAGAGAACTTGAGTGTTGGTTGCGTCAAATGCTTTGCAGTAGACTGTCAAAATCTGTTGATGCGAATGAGTGGGCTTCCTACTGCCAACACCTGAAAGCAGAAAGGATTTGATAATTTGATAGGAAAGAGTGCGAAACCTAGCCTCCTCGTGTAGGATGAGGTTGATGAGTTGTGGACATATGAAATGGTGAGCAAAGTCTGGATGTTTGCAGCAGTGAATCTTGATATCGAGAAGAAGGGAGATGAGTTGATCGCATTCATCTTTACAGTTGGGGGAAGCGATGGCAGCGTGCTTGTTGCTATTCAGTTCCGAAATACACTGAAAGAATTTTCTCTTGACAAACGCAATTTTCTTATTCGGAAGAGGCATCAACGCAGTACAAGCAATGCCTGAATCCAAATTAACTCCACTCTTAGTGGAGTGGTATAGGAGGGACTCTTTAACAGAATGAGTTTTCAACTTCGTTATAAGCAAGGGTAAAAGGAAGGAATCACGAAACATACTTTTGGAAGAGAGTAACTGCAAAGTGGGTAAAAAGGATTCCTTAATTTGGGTACTCATTGAGGGATCGCATGCCGCCATTGAAGTGAAGAAGTTGAAGAAAAAGCTGAAAAATGTTTCAATGAAATAGTCTTCATCATCGCTACATTTTTTGTCCAAGTGTGAAGCATGAGCATCGATGAACTGCATTATAGATGATAGGATGCTGTAAATGTGAGACGCGCTCTGTTTCGAGGTGGAACCAAGAGAACTTTCCTTCAACTTGAGCAGTAGGTTGGTGATTAGATTGAAGAAATGGATGTGGCCTTTGATGACTGACGCCATGAAGGAATTGCGATTCAGGCCACAAGTGAGAGCTGAGAGAAATGGTAGTTGGCGTTTAAAAATCAAAGGATGTTCTTTGGCAAATGTGATGAGCGCTGTTGATTGCATCTTGAATAGCACGGCCTCATTGCTATTGACTTGAGTTAGGGACTGACTCATAATTCTAAGCGATATGATTTGCTTGTAAAGAGTGGAATCGTAAGAAATAGGGAACTCATCATCTATACCCTGATTTCTGGAAGGAATGAATAAGTTTGGGTGATTCAAGTATAATATGTGGTGGATAGCAGAAGCTTTTGATTGGTCAGCATGATGTAGAAGCAGATTTTGAATCTCTTTCACAACTTTTTTTGCAAGAGATGTTGTTTCGAGCAAAGGCAAGATTATGTGTTTCATTCTGTCTTTGATAGGGCATTCAAATTCGCGTAGCATGTGACGAAGTAGAAGGGATATTTTCTGGATATCAAAACACAACAAATTCTTACTTTTATTCTTAATAATACTTTCGATCGTCTGAGACTTTAGAAAGGCATGAATAAAATCCAGAACAAGAGAATGATTTCGTTTTTCAAAAAAGTCTTCTCGTAGAAGCGCGTTTATGATGAAAGTGATGGTACGCCAACTATAATTATTGACTATATTGACTATAAAAATTCTTTGAAAGGAAAAACTATTTTCCCTGTTAAAAGTTAAATCGATGAGACGGTATAAAAGTTTATTTTTCGTCTTGTCTTCAATTTGATTGGCATAGCCTTCTTCTACTTCAAAATTGAAAGACAACAACCAATCAACAAAAAGAAAATACTCATTCAACTTGCATGAACCATCATTCTGAATGCTCTCCACTTGATCAATTTTTTTGGATAACAAATATTCAATGCAAAATTCTTTAAAAACATTATTCTTCCCTGAGAACACCATTTCGATCCATCTATTAGTTAAGCCCTGTTCAAGATCAAATCGTTGGCATGTTTGTAAGTATTCTGTTAGTTCTAATTTTTGTGATGTAGTGTGGGATTCTTTCAGTAAGTCCGAGTTAGCATTCATTAAATACATTAAACAAATTTTAGCGAAGGAAAATTCGTCTCGGGTGGAGTATTGCGAAATTATTTTATTATAATTTTGCAAAGTCCTTAAGCTAAAGTCTTCATCATTAGCAAGATTTTTTTTCAAATAGCAAACAACTTTAGCAAATAGTGAAACCAAGAAAAAGGAATCTAAAAATGTGAAATTGTTTGGAGAAGTTAAAGTGCTCAGTAACGCTGTGCTACACGTTTTAAAGAGATCTTTATCACGAATTTCATCAAGTGATACAAATTCTTCACCCAAATCCAACTTACTCAAAGATGTTTCAAATGGAAAAGTTTCACTATTCTCTTCCTCTGAAATCGATTCCAAAATTATTTCCTCTTTTTCATTGCCTAAATTTACACCCTGGAGGGAGTTCTTAATTTGGTCGCAAAGTTTTTTACCGTGCGGAGTATTATGAGATAAAGATTGTTGAGATTGAATAATCATCAAAATTTGTTCTACTGTGAATTCAGAGTTAGCATGAAAGAAGAAAGTAGGAATAGGCACCAGGCTATCAAGCTTCTGAAGTAATTTGTCAATATTCTCCTTAGGTAATCCAAATTGTAAAGTATAATTGAAAGTTTGGATGGGTGTTATGTCTTTCATAAAATACTCAAATATGATTGGTGAAGCAAAAAGAGCCTTTTGCCTAAGCCAATCAGGAAAAAGCGAGAGTGGTGAATCACTCTTGAAATCACGAATGTATTCTACTTTAAAAATCCAAATGTGAACAAGAGTATCACTAGGGACAGGTTGAATATTTGAAAAGTGTGTGTGAAACATGACAATGTATGATAAAATTGCATTATAAATGGGAAGCAACACTACTTTAACGATTCCGTTCTTAAATTTTACATAAACCAGGGAAGAACTTTGATCATCATTATCATTAATTTTATTTCCAACCATAATTTCTTCAGATTTGAATAGAAAGTTAGTGTATTCGGTAAAAAGACTATAGACTTGTGAAGCAAAAGTTTGATTTTTTTCATGTCTAAACAAAGCTTCTAGAAAATTCTGTCGTTCTAGAACGAATTGTGAAAGGTGCAGAATGTAATTGTAGAAATATGATTCTTCAACACTCCTTCGTTTCACGTATAAAAAGTCAAAGTATGTGTAAATAGAATGGACATTTTCTTCGATCAGAAGTGCAGTAAAAAACTTTCCACAAATAAAATTCAATAAGGATTCTATATCCAGGTCTTCAAACTTAATACTGCTAATCAGAGATAAAAGGATTTCTGATGTAAAGCATGTGGAAGAGCGTTGTTTGTATGAAGATAAAGCAGTATCAATTAAGTCATCTTTATTGCTTGCTTCAGAACTGAGAGTATGAAGCAGAAAAAGGATAAACTTCGAAGCAGCTCTGATGTTAAAATAAGGTGAATTTAATTTTGTCACAAAGTATCTAAGAATACTATTGCCATGCAAACTAAATTGAGAGTTCATTAAAGATAAAATGAAGCATAACCTATTGATGGGATCTGCAAACGTGATACGAGATTTTTTAGAAGAACTGAAATGAGCAGAAATCACAGAAGAGGATAACTTTTCATAATGCCAGTATACATCATTCAATAGGAATTTGCAAAAAAACGTACCAGGCAGGGCATTGATAATGTAATCTTGGTTATTCTCTATGAGGGTTATGAGCCATTGAGCTTGGCCAATATCATCAACATCGCTGCTATCTTCTCCATCCCCCTTATTGGATAGTAATTTTAGGAGAAAATCTGGCTTACGAGAAGAAGATAGTCGAAATCCCAGCCTCAAATTACTGTTAAATTCTTTTAGTTTAGCCAAAATTTCATCAGGGGGTCTATGAGCCTCGTCTGTAGGAGTCATTTTGACGAGTTGTTGTCCCAATTCCATGCTTGAATCAGAACTAGAATTACCTGACTTCATAAAAGACATAGATAATTTGATTTCTTCTTCTTGCATTTTTTCATGCTGTAATTCTTTTGAAATAAAATAATCTGCAGTAACATCTTTACTCAAAAAACAAGATGGCGGATAAATGAAGGAAGAAGTCATGCACATTTGCATCAGCATACGAAGTGTAGGAAACGTTTTCCAAGTGGATTCACCAAATTTTTCGGGATGAAAAGAAACCACCACCAAAAAGATGAGCCAAACCTTCCAATACCTTTCTCGATAAGCAAAATTGGGCAATTTGTTGCTTTTATAATTTTGGCTAATATTAATTGGTACATGCCATTTACACAAATAGAATAGGACGTCAACAAACTTTTCTAACTCTAAATCTGAGAGATCAATCAAAGTGACCAATGGATTAAGAGAAAATCGAGATAACAATTTCAAAGATAAGTCGATACTAGCTACTGGTTTCAATACACTATCCTGAGATACGCCCATAACAAGGATGCGCATCAAAATCGAAGAATTTAAGGGAGTAAAGGTTAGAATTTTGAGGCAACTTCCTGAAGATTCAAATGAATACGCTTGTGGTTCAGCTAAAAAGAGAATTTGATAAAGAGCTGAAGAAAAGTGGGAGTACGTAACGTTGTTGACGTTCTGCAGCCAAGCAAGGAAGTAAAATTGAAGGGAGCTTATTTGTTTGAAGATACTAACAAGTTCGGTGCCGAGGGCAGCGGGACGACTCATAAACAGAGCGGAAGCAGAATCTCTAACTCCAGCACTTATGCTTAGAGAGCACATAAAGGGCAAGAGATCTGAAATGGTGAGAAGAGGAATTTCAGAAAGATCCAAAGAAAAAAAGTGTTCCGCAAAATCACTTAACGGAAGTAACGTGTGCTTACTGATTTCTTTTAAAAACGATCTAAGCAATCGAAAGGAATCAACATTGTTGTTATTAGTTAAGCTATTGTTGACTGGAAGAAGCAGGGGTAAAATACATTCCGCAAATGCTTGGGCTGCCTTGGGACCGAAAGAGCGAAATAGGCAAGACGTAATACGAGAGTGCAAAAGATTCTGAATTTTCAAATTCTGCAAATTAATGAGAAGAGAAAATGCGTTTGGAAGGAGTTTAGGGTGAATGGTCACAATTTGGCAAATACAAAATAAAAAATGGTCCAGCAATTGAGAGCTACTCTTCAATTTAATGCGTACTAAAAAATGAGTTAAAATTTTGTCAGCGTCAGCTTCATCTTCTCCTTGAGCATCACTTGAAGAGTTAATGCACAGCATGAGCATAAGATCTTGACAATGTTTTCGCAGTTTCACGTTGTTAAGCCAAGAGTCAAGTTTTTGAATTGACAGCATTCTTATCTTACTGAAGGAACAAGAAATGCAAAGCAGACGAATGATGTTACGAGAAATGGAATCGAAGATTTGTTTCTTAGAAAAGGTATTGTCCAAAATATTCAAAAGATGCTCCTCAATTTCTTCTCTGCTTAGCATGTAACGCGGAAGAACTGTAAATTCCTGTTTAATCACCGAGGTCTTACTCCCTTCTTGGCTCATTGGATAAAAATCACTGGGTTCGGGATAAATCGTTGAAAAAGCTGTCAAAACGTTACTAACAAAGGATTTACACTGAACACTATCTACCCAAATTCTTTCACCCAGTGAATCATTTATAAAAGCTTTTAGGAATTCAAGAGACCAATCCTCTTCATATCGGCATAAGACATAAAGTAAATTAGCCAAGAAAACAGCAACGCATGTTCGAAATCTAGGAGTGCTTATGCCAAGCGATGAACTGAGATAGCTATTGAACGCAGAGATTGATTCTTGTCCAAAGATTTCGGGTGACTTACGGGCCAAAATAGAGAGGATAAGAGTTACCATGTTGATGCTTTGCGGTGAACGGAAAAGGTGGATGGAGGAGGCGATTAACTTATCATTCAACTTACCGCCTTTATACAACGCATAAAATTGTGAGTAGGAGATGGGTGAAGAAACGCTGCGTTGCGGTAACGCTATTTCTTGATGCATTTGGAAATCTTGGGATCAGATGATCACTTTACATGCAATGTGCTTTCCTAAATCTTTCAAATATAAAAGAAAGGTGACAATAATTCAACAGCGATACTTCATCTACGTGATTACTTCCGATCTAAAACGTTTAGTGGAGAATTTAAAGAAAGAATATGACCCTAAATATTTATTTAAATAGAATATCAAGCTGCTTAAAGATTTCTTTATAGGTTGAAGTTGCTCTATATCACTCATCTTTGTAAATAAAGATGATATTAAAAATATAGAAACTATTTTATTATATAATAACACAAGTTACCTATTGTCAACTCTTATTCATGACTGATGAAAGCACTACAACCATTACAGGCATGATCAGAGATTCATCAATACTTTGAAGCTTTCAGCTTTTGCAATCAAATTTTCTAACTTATAAGAACCCAATATGCATCTGTCTACTTTTGTCGATTTTTGATCCATTGTCATCTGCCTTGAAAATCATTTGTCTCAACGTGCAGTCTCTAGATGTTTTTTCAATTTACAGGGTAACTTACCTTTATCAACACATAAGCAAGACAGAATTTTATCCGCTTTTTCTTATCTGCACTGGCCATTGCCATTAAAAATATATAGCAGTAAGTTGGACTGAAAGGAGGTGAGGTTTCACAATAAATATAACTAAAATCAAGCATAAACTTGGAACTTATTGGTTACCACCCCCTCCCCCTTATTTTTATTACGAAAGATAAATAAAATAATTAGTACTCATAACTAAAATTTCGGGATTTATTCATTCTCTCCCTTTTGTCTTAAAATTTATTTAACGAACAGAAAAATTACCTAACTATCAGAGGTGTACCCAGGATAATATTTCAAAAGGGACAATTTTTTTTTGAAAAATCCAATATAATTTATATTCTGACTATTGTTATTTTTTTTAATTAAAATGTAACTTTATATAATTTAGTTATAACCAATTATCTGCTGAATGTATATATTGTGCATATAAAAAAAAGATAACTTAAGAAAAATTTCAAAAACATGTTTTTTCTTTGTCTTTTGATCTGTTTTCTATTTTTATAATAAAGATGAGAAGCTAACCATTAACTATAATTACTACCTAACTATTAACTTTCTCACTAATTAACTAAAAAAAATTCATTTTTCTTTTTCATAATAAAAAATTTTTAGTGATATTTTTACTTAAATTTTTCATAATAAAATTTTTGGGTATAAGGGAGATGACCAATAAGTCCATTTAACTTGATAAGTAAAATACTCGAAGCATTATTATATATTGAAGTTAACAAAATGTTTAAGATTAATTTAATATTCTTATTAATTACAAAATACTCTACATATATTTTGTGGGTTCGGAAATTTGTGACCCAAATTTTTCTAATATGGCCTCCTGAAAAAATCACATCATCACCAAGGTGGTCATATGGCCAGGTTGAGAAACGTTGCATAAATATAATCTCTATGAAACATGATATACACCCAATGTATTCAACAGAGGTTTGATGCAACATTCAACCAAGATCTCGGGTATTAAATATCATCAACCTGGCACAAATATTACCTTGAAAAAAATTATGAAAAAAATTGATATTACAGAAATAAGTATAATAAAAAATTTTATACTAAAGAGATAACTAAAAGATTTTGGAACTATATTTTTCAATTTCTTTTTGAAAACGACGGAAAAGTAAATGAAAAATAGCGTTTTAGGTTCTATTATTAAACGCAGGATAAAAATGGGCCATTGCCAGTAAACAGGATAATCTTATAGCTTTTCACCTTAAACTTATATATAATTATTTATCATTTAAAAAGGATATTTTAGTTAAACTAATAAAAATAACTTTTAAATTAAATAATCAAATTTCTCCATTTTTAATTTGGATTTGAAGACAAGAACAAATTAACTAATTTTTTAAATATACATGACTTCTTGGTAAAAATATTTATTTACTTTTGTTTTTTCAAATAAAATTTCAAAAGATCGTTAAAAACAAACAAGAGACAAAAAACATTTTCTTTTCTTGAATTAAAAGATATTTCATTCCATAGGCTGAATCTTGCTAGATTTTAAAAATAAATGTAATAAAAATATCCTATTATTTATTTATAAAATGCTTATACGTATTTTTAATAAGCCAAAAGAAGAGTATGACTAAAATGTGCCTAGTGAAGATTAGATTTGCCAAATAGCTTAAAATAAATTATTTTGAGATCAGTTTTACAAATATTATTAGTGTATATATTGTTAAAAAATCATACTTTTGAGTAAAATTTTTTTGTTTAAATTTTTATGGTTTATTAATCCAGTTTTTTATTTAAAATTTTTACTTCGTTATTTACCGGGAATTCAAATTTTGTATATCAGTTTTATTGTATAAATTTTTTAACTAATCTAAAATCTAAGTTTTCCCTCTTTCTTATTTTTAATTCTATATGGGTCAGCATCACTTCATATGCTTAACTCAAAAAGTAAACTTGTACATATTTATTTTTCTATAAATATAGAACAAATATTGATGTGATTTTTTCGAAGATTGGTTTAAATTAAAAATCATAGTCTAAAACCCTTTTTCTAAATTTTAAAAATTTTCAACCGAAAAAAAAAAATAAAAAATAGGCAAAATAAAACTAAAAAATAAGATTTTTAATCAGTTAAAAAATTTATAAAATTTTCTCAAAGCTGCACATCCAAAGAGTGAGTAAAGTAGAAATGTATTTGTGAAATAGGAATAAAACCGCTATGATAAGGACTCAGGGAGAGATCATTTTTAAAATAGAAAATATATCGACTAAAAAATAAGTTTTTAATGCTAAGGTATTTATTGATGAGAATTATTTTCTCTTTCACGTTAATTTTATAAAAATTTTCCTGTTCATTTTTCTAATCTATGCAAATAGTAAAATTTGAGTTCCTTCATAATATTCTTCAGTAATTAAGATGAGGAACAATATATATGAAGTACAGAGTCAAGAATTCAATAAAATGTAATTTCTCAAACTTAATTAATATAATTAATAAAAACTCAAAGAAACTTTGATACTTTGACAATCAGAATTTCAATGGGTCAAGGCCATGGAAAATTATAAATCAAAATTACTCCCAAATACTTGTTGAAGATTTTTGTACTATCAAATTTTGGTAATAAAGGAATCAAAAGAAAATGCTGGCACACGTTTAAAAAATATAAGACAGTGCGTTTTGGGTAAATTATTAAAAGTCGACCTCAATAGAATCTAGAAAACTTTGAATATTTTTAAATAGAGTATTATGAAGCTAGAGTCTATATCTAAAACTACAGTTTTATTATCAAAAAACAAAACCATTTTGCCAAAATTGAAATTTTTGTACTTGATAAATATTAGAAATATAAGATGGCGAAAAATATAAGCATGGGAAAGGTTTATATGGTATGTAAAATTTAAACAATTAGTTTTTGCACAGTACTTGAAAAGATACTTCTATTTTTACCAAATAGTTGTTTAAAAATTAAAATTTAGTTAGGAAATGTCATATGAATTTTAAACTAAAAAATATTTTCAATAGCTTACACTTTCACGATATAACTATATAAATTATCATAACTTACCTCTGCCTAATTTCTCTGATTTTAATATAGTCAGCTTAAATGTTCAGTCAATTTGTAACAAACATCATGAAATAGATTTTTTTATTAAACAAAACACTATGAAAGTTGGCAAACCATTAAATTCATAGATTAACAAGAGTGGTTGAATGATAGTTATATCCGCCTCCTTCATTATGCACAAATTTTTCCTATTTTGTGGTGAAGTTTTCAAACTTTTTAGATTCACAAATTCTGTAACTAACATCATCATATTAATGGGCGACTTTAACCCATTTAAGACCAAGCAAAGCAGACGATATCTAAAAAACGCAGACGATTTATATTCAAAGTCATTGAAAAAAGCAGACGAAGATGAAATTACTTATGTTCCAAAATAGGAACATTGGTCGTAAATGGGTTAATGTCGATTTATTTAAAGTAGATCAATGTGCTATGACTGCCAATTTTTTAAATGTTTTTATTTCTAATTTCTTTAAACCCACGATAAGACGAGAAATAACAGAAACTTTTCTGGAAAATTTTTTTCATATCTTCTGGCTGTGTATCTTTTAAATCTTTCATTTTCTTCACTTCAATTTCAGATCAAAATGCTATAATATTATCTTTGAAATTGAGTAATTATACATTAGCTTCTTCGCATCTTTGGGTAATAGGCGAATTGCTATTTATGATCAAAGAATGTGATGAAAAAATATAAAAATAACATTCAACTCAGATTAAAGTTTATAAAATATAAAAATGAAGTCAAGTCAAAAATAAGAGCTTTGAAAAATAATTATTATCTAAACCATTTTGATACTACAGATTCCCAAAGAAACTTGGCAAAAAAATTATAAAATAATTAAACCTAAATGTGCAAATGAAAACTTTCTTGTTAAAATTGAGAAAGGTATTAACTTTAATCTGAAGAATATTTCTAAGCATTTTAATAAATATTTTTCAAAAAATATTGGTGTAAATTATCATAACAAAAGTGAAGCGTTAAAAAACAAATGCTTCATTCACATTAAGAAAGGTTAGTTTAAACGATATCATAATTGCAATGAATGATATAAAATCTAAAAAAAACTTGTGATGCCTATGATCTTTAAATTTATAAGTTAAATTTGGTAAAAAAAATGTATAATTAAACACTTAGTTATTGCATATAACTCATGTATAGAATTTGCCGTTTTTTCTACCTCATTAAAGTTAACTAAGTTTATACCTGCTTTCAAAAAAGGAAGTAAAAATTACTTAAAAAATTATAGACCTATCCGTTTGATTACTACTATTTTAAAGATATTTGAAAAGATTCTTTTCGAACAAATTTCTTCTTATCTCGATAAATTTAATTTGCTATTAGACCTAACCATAGCACTGAGCATTTACATATATTTTTTCAAGGCAAAGTCCATAATTATTTGGGAAATTATGCTAGTGTTATAGCTATCTAATAATAAGTTTTTGATATCAGTGAAGTATTTTATATTATAAAATACAGAAACATAAACTATTGGAACAATTTCTTATATGACAAAAATTTGCATCAAGACAAGTATACTATAAATTTTTTCATCAATAAGTATTATATTGAATTGGTATATATGCTTACTTTTTGATTCTAACGCATCGAAATATATTTATTTATTTAATATATACATTCTCATTATTTTTTTTCTTACAAGCTGCGTCAATTCAAATAACATAACATTTTTTTTATAACTAAAACTAACAAAATATATATTAACATTGTATTATATAAATAACATATTTACATATACACATCTTTTCTTCTCTAATGCTAATGTTATGGCATGGTTAATTATTACAGCGGCTTCCAGCATTTTGATTGACCTAAACTGACACAACACATGAAACAAACCTACTTCTACTTTTAGAATTTTTTTTATAATGTTAGCTGCCCATAAAGTTAAAATGGATCTTTTACAAAGTTTGAAAATTATTTAAAATATTATATAATTACTTAATATTTTTACATTATGATCTTAATTTGATTTTAGATAAAGGCTATAAGTTTGCTGATGTATATTTAGAAAAATTCAATTGCATTTATTTTGTTGTTGGAGCTTTAGATGATCTGGATGAGAAATGTTTATTTCTAATATTTTCTAACTCAAAAACGTTTAACATAAAAGAATTAATATCAAATAAAGAAAAATGTATCGATTTTAGTTTATTCCACTATCCTAATCTAAATCTAAATAAGTAAAATTTATTTTATATCTATTAACCAAATATTCTTGTGCTTTTATTCTCAGGGGGTCTCATTTAAATTTTAAATTCTTTTTTGACTATTTTTTAGACAAAATATTTTATATTACTAAAATACTAATTTTATTATACCCAATTAGTAAGGTGGGGGGGGGGGGTATAACATCCATCAAGTTTTTTTGATGTATTTCTCAACTAAAAAAGTTGTACCAAATCGGCTGAACCATGTCCCTCCAAATTTGTAACTTTTCCTAAAATTGCTGGCTGCATCTTTTGATAACATTTTCATCGTAGTTGAATGACCTTCTCATGTCAATCAAAATCAAAAATTAATATTTTTCAGCAAATTTTTGATATCTGTATTCTGTAGTTAACCTTATAACTCAGTGACTTATAGCCAAAAAATTTAGGAATCTCTATATCCTATTACATCTCTATAGTTTCTTTCATCTGTCATCTATAAAAAAGTGCTGGATGTGTTAAGATTGATGTAAATTTACAAAATTAGTGCCATCTTGTGTTAAAGTTTTGTAATTCTTTTAGAAATATCAATTTGAAAAATCTAAAGGGGGGGGGGGGTCTGTGGCATAAGGCCCTCTGGAGCGTATCCTAATTTTGCCACTCCTTGAAATTTCAAATAGACCTTCAAAACACCCAAAACTTAACAATACAGGCATATAGGTAAGGAAAATTGGAATAAAAACTTAAGAAACCATTGTGTTGTTGTTAGCGGTTTTTCAGCGCGGTAGAACTTGTTTAATGGGTGGTGTTTTTTTCTTTAGCTAACTTGAGTGTGTTGATGTTATGGTAATGGTAAATCATCAGTGTATGTGATTAGGCTTATTTGATTGTTGTCTGGTGTTGGTATGACTGACCTCCCACCCCCTCTTGATATGCGACTGAAGGGAAGGGGGCTGGGTCTAGAGCCTCCTTTTACTTCTGGCTATGGCCAATTTATATTCAATAAAACATTTATTTAAATTTTAGATATATGTATGTTTTTATATTAAATCCGCCCTGTTCAGATTTGTGATGTTGTTTACGTCTGAAAACTTTCCAAAAATATTTTCTCAGATTTTAGATGGAATATATGTTTTTATACCGAATTAACGGTGCCAGTTTCATTTCTGGACTCAGTTTTGGCATTTAAGGTTTGAAAATATCTGAAAGCTCCACTCAAATTTGCGTTTTATGTCTAAAAACTGTTTCCTATTTCTTTCCTGTTTTTAAATAAAATATGTTTTTATACCAAATTGGCCAGGCTGGTTTAATTTCTTTACTCAGTATTTGAAATTTGGGTTTGAAAATGTGTCAAAGTCCAAATCAAATTAGTGATTTATACGTGAAAATTATCTCGAATTCATTTCTGCACTCAGTTTTTACAATTAGAGTATAAGAATGTGTGCAAATTTGTAGGTTTTTGATTAGAATCATTATGGATTGAGTTTAAAATTAACTAAAAATTTACTGATTTATTTTATTAAACAATCATTGAAATGCGAATTAATTAAAATGAAAATCCTATGTATTTGTATAATTATATAAATAAACTATAAACGTGCATTTATATCTTAATACTGATTTATTATACTAAACAAGTGGGTTCCCCAATTCCTCTCTCGCTTCTTTTGAGACAAATCGGATTCTAGGTACCCTAAATTTTGTCCCCTCCTACATTATTGTTACTGGAATTCTAGGTCTCCTCAAAGATAATTTCTAGAGGGATTCAAGATCCCCTCAAAGATCATTGGTACTAGGATTCAAAGTCCCCTCAAATATCATGTGTACCCCAATCAATGACATCCTCCGCAAAGAAATCCCCCTTTCAAGTTAATTTTTACTAAAAATAAATTTTTTTTAATCAATGCAAAATAATTGAATAAAACATTGAAATAATTAAATATAGTATCTAAAAGTTTCCGAAAATTTTAAACAGACTTCCCCTCCCCTCTAGGCAAAACACTGTGAAGGCCTTCTCACGTTCTATGAGACACCAGTGTCCAATAAGAAATAATCGTCTACTTTTTGTTATATCAAAACTCTTGTGAAAAGATAGGCAGACGATCAATTTTCTCCAAAACTTCTGTTAAAAAGGTATTTCATAAAATCTCGCTATGACATTTCAATCTTCACTATTAGTGCTGGGGGAGGGGCGTAAAACTCCCCCTCCCCCCCTTCTTGACTAAAAATTTAATTGGCTGAATCATATCCCTTCAAATTTCGTGACTTTTCCTAAAATCGTTAGTTGCATCTTAATGATAGTTGAATGACCCTTTCATGTCAAAAACTGTCAATAAAAATCAAAAATTTTAATTTTACAGCAAAATTTTGATATTATCTGTAGTTAACCTTATAACTTAGTGTCTATATTATATACTACCTTGAAAATTTATAATTATATACAGTTTTGAACGCATAACACTTTAGATATTTAATTTTTTCAATAATCTTGGCTATTTTTTTTAGAAAATGTCAATCAAAATTTTGATTGATCAGAAATATATCTAATAGAATATTCCTTCAAATTTTACATAAAATCTAGGTTTTTATACTAAATCGGCCATGCTGGTTTCTCTGGACTTATTTTTTATATTTAGGATTTGAAATTATTTCTGAAATCAGTTTTTACATTTAGAGGTTTTATAATTTCTAAAAGTGTCAATCAAATGTTCGATTTACAGTCTAATGTCTACAGAAATATTTTTGAAATTTAAATAAAATATCTGTTTTTATGCCAAATGGGAGATGCTGGTTTCATTTTTGGACTCAGTTTAGGCATTTAGCCTTTTAAAATATCTGAAACCTTCAATCATTTGCGGTTTACTTCTAGAAACTGTCTTCAAAAATATTTTCAAAAAAATAAAATATCTCTTTCAAATAAAATATATTTTTTATACCAAATCGACTATGCTTATTTTATTTCTGTACTTCATTTTGGCTAATACGGTTAAAAAATATCTGGAAGTGGCAATTGAATTAGTCATGTATGCCTGAATTAGTTCTGTAAAAAAATTTCAAAAAATTGTTGTGTATTAGTTATATAATAAAAATAGACTTTTTTTTTTGTATATTTTGGCCTATAATACCTTCTTCAATCATCTTGAGTATGAAATATTTATTTTAAAAAAACAAACGTATTATAAAATCTTTTAAAGATTAGTATAAGAGAAGGAAGCAAGTTGAACACTAATTGAAAAGAGAACATGTGATCAAAACAAACAATTAAAAAAAATATCTATCTTGACTAAATGGAAGGTGTACCATATTCTAATGAACCAGGAAGTGGTTTTATATAATATTAGGTGCTTCAAAAAGATTTTGACTGTGAAAAAGAAGTTCCTCTTTTACAAATGAAATCTATTTAAATCTATAGCTTATCATCTAGGATTACAATTATCATTTAACTAAGATGGGTAGGAAATCTGAAAATTTAGAATAGGTCAGATTTATCAAAAATAGCACAGATGCCAATATGTGAGAATTTAGTCACTATCAAGATATTTTTAATTTAAATTAAATTTGTCGATATTTTTCCTTTTGCGTCAAAGAGAAAATTTTTTAGATGAAGAACGTGGACAACTTTTCGTAATTGAACAATGAACATCACGAATGATTCATAAAAAAAAACCTTTGAAATGAGATTGGTTAACAAATATTCAGGCTTGATAATAAAATACACAATACTGATAAAAAGAAGATCACATCAAGAAGATTCTTTAATCAGAATGCTTTGAGAGAGGAAAAATCTGTTCAAAATAAATCCTTAAAAAAGTTTTTTCAAACACATTGAAGAAAATGCATTTTTAATGAAAAAAGAGCTACCAAGAAAAGATCATCATAGAATGAATAGCAAAATTACATTCTGTAAATTATAATATGACGTAGAGACTACGAGCCGATAACGAATTTGTAGCCAAAAAGATGGAGGTCCTATCGAGATACCTAATTTACTGACAAATGAAATATTTTGAGTGAATTAAACACCTAAAGTTGGTTTATTAAATAAATTAAGAAAATAATTACCAGAAAAATACTAAAAGTAGAATTTATTTTGAAGTTTATATATTTGATATTGATTTACTGGTTTAATCGATTTTTTTGACAGGTTTTATTGATTTCATAAAAATGAACATCACCATTAAATTCTACATACTTGAAAATGGGTATATATGTATAAAAAAATTTTATAAAAATAAAAATCTTAATTTTGACATGGGCTGTCATATTTAAATTTTTTTCAGGTTTGATTTTGATAAAAAAAAAAGGAATATCACCAGTAAACACCGTGTACTTGAAAATGGGTATATATGTGTAAAAAACTTTATATAATTATTTGGATAAAATGTTTCTTTTTGAGATAAATCAATTTTTTGACAGGTTTGATTGATTTTCATAAAAAATGAATATCACCACTGAATTCAGAATGCTTGAAAATGTGTATATATGTGTAAAAAACTTTATATAATTACTTAGATAAAAAGTTTCTTTTTAAGATGAGCTGTCATATATAAATCAATTTTTTGACAGGTTTGATTGATTTTCATAAAATGAATATCACCACTGAATTCAGCATACTCGAAAATGGGTATATAATGTGTAAAAAACTCGATATAATTATTTCAATAAAAAGTTCTTTTTTGAGATGAGCTGTCAAATATAAATCAATTTTTTGATAGGTTTGATTGATTTTGATAAAAAAATGGACATCACCACTGAATTCAGCATAGTTGAAATATATATGTAATATTAAAAATATTTATAAAAACTTATTAATATCTAAGAAAAATGGGGGGGGGGGGGGGGGGGAACCTGAAAACCGAGCACTTGGGCGCACAAATTTAGCCTAACACTATTAGGGTTAAGTATGATTATTCTTCCACTAGGAAATTTTATTATTATGTATTCAATTTCTTATTAACCCGTTAACGACCAGGATAATCAGACTATATCTAAAGTAAAGCAGAAGACTTGTTTTAAAAGACATTAATAAATGCAAACGATATTATTTTTGTAAAGTCGACATATGTCGGCTGTGGTCAATACCTGGTTACTTTCTTTATATTGAATTTTTTGAGAGACCGCATTCAGTCGTTTTGATTGGCTGCATCAATAGTTGTGATGATATCATGCAAATATTCTTATGAGGGTAGAATGATTGCTTTTAGATTTTGGTGTTATAAACTCCCAAAGGCCAAAATGATCAGACTATTTTAAAAAAAGATTTGTATTAAAAAGCATTTATAAACGTAGACGATTTTTCTCTTTGTAAAGTTGAGAATTCTCGATTCAGGTCGTTTGTTAACCTTTGTGTGTACGTAGAATCTATTTACTCTCTTTGCTTCTTTTCATTGGTTGATTTCACTTTCATCGTAATGAATGCTGCTTAATGAGATTTAGTTCAATTCATTTGTGCATGTCTCGTTAAATCGTTTAAACCGTATCTTGGTGATGATATTATACTCTCTCGCATAAAAACCCACATATGGCATGGATAAGCGGATTATAGTCTTTCCTCCCTCTTCAATTATACAGTTATGGATAACCTTATTTTCACTAGTTTTCTATTAATTTATTTATTTATTACGTGAATCCTACATCACACACGCACACAATTTGCTCCAAGCCTCCTCTACCAAAGCATTCTTCACATTCAGGAGTGGAAAAAACATCTCTGGATATCAACCAGGTCTGCAAATTCAGTAAAAACCGGAAAGACCTTTTAATTTCTTTTTTTTCTATGCGAATTCAGTTTTAAAGTAAAAAAAGTTGTAACAAAGTTAAAAAAATTTATTTTTAAAAAGATAGACAGATACACGCAATTACATTGAGTTTAAATTTTCATTACGAAAAATCAGAAATTTGAGTTTTGCTTTCTGGTATACTGACAACTTCATGAGTAGACCCAGAACAAATGTTGAAATATACAGTTTCTTTAGGAAAATTTAAAACTTTGTTAAAATGTATTAATTTCTTATTTCGAAGTAGGGTCCAATTTAGGGAAACAAAAAATTTGCAGTGTAAAAAAACTATACTATAATATGTGAAATATAATGGGATAAAAAAGGTATGAGAAATTTTTTAAATAATAGTTTGGAAAAAAAGTTTGCTCAAGATTTAGCAAAGCAAGGAAAAAATAAGCAAAAGTATGCTTCTCTATAGTCATTTGTTTGTTTG